>CM032456.1:101864713-101910155 GCA_019049505.1 Pachyrhynchus sulphureomaculatus
TTGGATATAACGATCTCTGAGAATTATATTTTCAGTTTCTCAAGAAGGGAAAGCAGACTGATAGATCAATAATTGGCGACTCTTTGCTCGATCTTTTATTTTTAGAGATCATTACGATCACAGCCCCGTTGTGCTCCTGGAAAAAGTAGCTGAGTCTAAGGATCATATTTTTCATATTGGTAAACTCGGGAGGCAATGCCAAACCACCCATAGTATGATGCCTAGTAAAGCTCTCTCACTTTGACCGTTCGGAACCAGCATTAAACTGCACCAACCACAGGAAATGAGAGAGGGTAGTCTACGTCCGTATCGAATATGGCACTTGAAGAATAATCTCGGTGACTCGCTTTTGGAGAGGTTTTACTGAAAATAAGTTCAAATAGTATTTCTTTACACAACCGTTTATCACCACTACATCAAGCAACTTTGCATTCTATGCGCGTCTCGCCTACCATGTTAGCATCATGATGAGCGATGACTGACTCTGCTGCTAACTTCGTTTGCCTTGATTTACAAAAATAAAGCACATATAATTATAATATAATAATAAAATAAAGCATATAATAATTGTAACTGTTGTGTAGTATTATTGTGCTAATAATTCAAAAAGCCCAACATGAATGGATACTTTATAAAATAAATGTTTATCATACTTTATAAAATTGTGCTCGTTTTATTCGAGTTAGCATTTTATATCATTATATGCCATGAAAATATATGTTTTATTTATCTATTGTATGGGGTATAATTACTTCCTGCTATATTTTAAGGACAAAATATTCTTATGCAGCATTGAATTTATGGTATTTCTTACGAGTAACTGTTAAAAGTAGTTTTGCTTGAAATTTTTAGAAATAATAGATTTTAGCATCATGCATTCACTGCTTCAATATAAAGATGGTTAGGCACGCCGTTTTGCCATAATTAATTATAAAAGTTTCAGATGTTTAACACGTATAAGATAGGAATCCATAATTTTTCTTCGATCAAAAGCATGCGTTTTTTTACAATTTTTGCAAATTAAATAAATATATTAATCTACTTGTAACTGATTCAATGGTGATTTGAGCGTCTCTCGAGACGCTGGCGCATGTGTACAGTATTTGAGAGACAAATAAATTACAGAACAGGCACGTGCATTGTAGGACAAACGCGCGCGTTTTAAAAATACTTATGCGGTATTACAGCAAAAAACTTAATATATTTTAATAAAAAACCAGACTCCATGGCAGATAAAGTTATTTTTAATATCTACAAACCTCAACTAACATCTATAATATATATATATATATATATATATATATATATATATATATATATATATATATATATATATATATAAAATGCAACGTCTCTCTGTCTGTCTGTCTGTCTGTCCGTTTGTGTGCTTATCACTGGAGAACCACTTATCCGATTTACGTACTTTTTTTTTAAACATACATATCTTCTCTGGCCAGGTTATAGGCTATATATTATTACGATAGGTAGCATAAGGAAAGAGCAGTGACGATAATAGTGAAATGAAGTCGGAAAAAAAGTTTGTCGCTAGCGCGTTCTCTTGCAATACACTGCCTAAACCATTAAATATGGAACAATATTATGTAGCAAAGAATATCTATAATCTATAAATATATATAAAATGCAATGTCTCTCTGTCTGTCTGTCTATCCATTAGTGCGTTTATCACGCGAGCATCACTTATCCGATTTACGTGTCTTTTTTTAAATTCATACATATATTCTTTGGCCAGGTTATATAATAATATAAATCTATATCTATAACATATATAAAATGCAACGTCTCTCTGTCTGTCCGTTTGCGTTTATTACTGGAGAACCACTTATCCGATTTACGTGCTTTTTTTTAAAACATACATATGTTCTCTGGCCAGGTTATAGACTATATTTTATAACGTTAGGTAACATGAGGAATAAGCAGTGACGATAATAGTAAATCATATTGGAAAAAAGTTTGCCGTTAGCGCGTTCTCTTGCAAGACACTGCCTAAACCACTAAATATGGAACAATATCATGTTGCAAAGGATATCTATAATATATATATATATATATATATATATATATATATATATATATATATATATATATATATATATATATATATATATATATATAAAATGCAACGTCTCTCTGTCTGTTTGTCCGTTTGTGCGCTTATCACTGGAGAACCACTTATCCGATTTACGTGCTTTTTTTTAAACATACATATGTTCTCTGGCCAGGTTATAGGGCGTTCTCTTGCAAGACACTGCCTAAACCACTAAATATGGAACAATATCATGTTGCAAAGGATATCTATAATATATATATATATATATATATATATATATATATATATATATATATATATATATATATATATAAAATGCAACGTCTCTCTGTCTGTTTGTCCGTTTGTGCGCTTATCACTGGAGAACCACTTATCCGATTTACGTGCTTTTTTTTAAACATACATATGTTCTCTGGCCAGGTTATAGGATATATTTTATTACGTTAGATGACATAAGGAATAAGTCGGAGAAAAGTTAGCCGCTAGCGCGTTCTCTTCCAATACACTACCTAAAGCATTAAATATGGAACAATATCATGTAGCAACGAATATAATATATATAAAATGCAACGTTTCTCTGTCTGCCTGGCTGTCCGTTAGTGTGCTTATGACTCGAGAACCACTTATCCGATTCACGTGTTTTTATAAAATTATACCTATGTTCTATATAATTCGATATAAGCCTACATAATGGGAGATAAGGTGAGATAATGGGAGATAAGGGGAGATAAGGAGAAATAATGGGAAATGAGTAGAGATAAGCCTAGATAATGGAAATTATGTAGAGATAATGGGGACAAGGAGAAATAATGGGAAATAAGAGAAAATAATGGCAGATATTTTATTACGTTAGGTAACATAAGAAATAAGCAGTGACGATAGTAGTGAATCAAGTTCACGCGAGCGGTGCCGCGGGCACTGCTAGTATTAAAATAAATTTCAATCGCTCCGCTATGGGTTCAGGTGGGTTCATTTTTTTGCAAATTTGGACCGTTATAACTTTGGATTGACTCAATATCCATGGCAGATAGTCATTTTTCAGTGATATTTCACAAAAATGAAGCTATACCCAAAATATCTGCCACTCAGCGATGGGTTCGTCCACTAATTTTGCGGCTTTAAAACGCATTTCCAGGAACAGGAACCAGACTTGAGGCTTCAAACTACCTGGAGGGACTAAGGGATACATAATTAACAAAGTGATACTATTGTCTGCCACTCTTCGATGAGGTCGCATTTTGGTCGTGAGCTCCCGGACTAATATATGCATCGTACTGATCGGACTTTCTTTTAAAAGACACTAGAATAAATACGTGACTCGCACGGGCATTTATTTAGTTGTAAATACTTAATAATTGATATATTTTTAATAAATAATTTAAAGTATCGGTTCAAATAAACATAATTTTTATTGTATATCATCTAAAAGTATCAAGGTTATTATAAATAACACGTGATTACGTGCGGCGGGAAGCTACGTTGCCACATTCATTATACTTTGAAAACCAAATTATTTCGCGTCTTTCTTTAACTTAATGATCTGTCTTCTCGTAAGGAATACCTTAATTTATGAAAAGTATTATAAAACAAATAAATTAAAGTAATTAATTCCTACCCACCGACCTTAATACCCACGTTACCTCAGTACACGTATTTTTGTAAACCAACCTCTTTTTAGTATTAACAAACACCATATGAATTACTAAATAAGAGAAGTTCTACATTCCAAAAACAATAGCAGTGAGTTTGGATCGATGGATGAATTTGGTTTAAACAAACAATCCGAATGTTTAATTTTTGAGAGAAAAATCACTTTTCTTGTATTGCAAATATATTTTTTCATTATTTTTTTTAGCACGTTTTCAATTAATATTTGTTGTTTTAAAATATTCAGCTTTATGTAAATCTTTTAGGTGCTTTATAATAAATTTATAAGTACGCAGTAAGTTACAAACAGAAAAGCTGAATTAATTTACGTAAATTAATATTTATTAAAATATAATACAAATACAGTATTAGCAGGCAGTAGTTCATAAATGTTTTCCCTGTATTATTAAATAATATTTTCATGGGTGTTTAATAATAAAATAATAACTTTATTATTATGTTTTTAGTGTTCCGTACGGAACACTTATAAGATCACTTCGGTGTCTGTCCGTCTGTCTGTCCGTCTGTCTGTCCGTCTGTCCGTCTGTCACACCCGATTTTCTCCAAAACTACTTGTCATAGAAAGTTGAAATTTGGTAGCAATATAGGAATCGATGGCCTCATCAGAGCCATGTAGTTTTGAAAATTAAATTTTGACTTAAGGGGTTAGTTTTGGGGGGTGAAATCGGAAATGAAAAAAAAAATTTTTTACTAGGTAATCGAGTGTGGTGTCAAATGAAAGCTTGTGAAAATACGAGTAAAAAATACATATATAATGTAATACTTGCGCTCACTTTTCTTTGTATTATTTTTAAAAAATCGCGAATAATCGCTGTCCACCCGCCTTATCTCGGAAAGTCCTTATCAAAAAATTTTGAAAAAATTCTAGAATATTCTCCACGGGGTGTAGATTGAACGAAAATTATCACGAGTGCATTATCTGTAATAATTTATCTGTTATATAAAAAAAACAGAAATTTCAAGGTCATCAATTTTCAGTAAAGATTGGAATAAACTTTGTTGAAAACTTATTTGGGGTGTGTTTTGTGAAGTCACTGATCATTTTATATCACCGTAACATAAATTTTGACTTAAGGGATTCGTTTTGAGGGGTGAAATCGGAAGTGAAAAAAAAATTTTTTTACTAGGTCATCGAGTGTGGTGTCAAATGAAAGCTTGTGAAAACACGAGTAAAAAATACATATATAATGTAATACTTGCGCACACTTTTCTTCGTATTACTTTTAAAAAATCGTGAAAAATCGCTGTCCCCTACCTTATCTCGAAAAGTACTGATCAAAAAATTTTGAAAAAATCCTGGAATATTCTCCACGGGGTATAGATTGAACGAAAATTATCATTACCTTTAATAATTTATCTGGTATAGAAAAAAAACAATATTTCAAGGTCACCAGTTTTCAGTAAAGATTGGAAACAAACTTTGTTGAAAACTCATTTTGGGGTGTGTTTTGTGAAGTCACTGATCATTTTATACCACCCTAACAAAACTTTTTATTTCAAAAACAATCAACGTACGGAACACTAATTGTGCAAGTTCAACTTGCACTTGACCCGTTATTTTCTATATTATTACGTTGGATCTTTTGAGTAATCTGGTCAATTTGGTGTAGTTACGTATTGGTAGGGTAAACCTGGAGGATTCTTATTACTGTCTTATTTGGAGATCGAGTTTTTGAAGCAGTTGAATGAACGTTTAACATCCTTGAGATAATATCAATTAGTTTTTAGAGACTGATCAGATTACCTGTTTCTGAAGTAAAATGTTCATCACATATTGATAAAGCTCTAAATACTAATGAGATGCTAGAGATAGTTTTTGAGAATAAGGCACACCATCATCCAATTAGCATTTAGATACTTACATTTTACATTTGAATGTTGCTGATTAAGGTTATTGAAAAATGCATTTTGGAATTCTTTATCATGTGTACAGATAACAAATGTCTCGTTAATATAACACGTAAGCTGAAAAGTTTTGGTCTAGCTACTTAAGACACATTTTTTTTTTTTACAAAATCCGAGTTTATTCATCAATATAGTCTCCTTCAAGAACGATACAATCAATCCAACGCTTTTCTAACATTTCTATACCTTTCTTGTAGAAGGATTTGTTTTTTTTGCTTTCAAAATAAGCCACAGTTTCGGCGATAACGTGTTTATTAGAGCCAAATCTCTTTCCTGCGAGCATTTTTTTTGAGGTCTGCGAATAGATAATGGTCGTTGGGGCCAAAATTGGAGAATACGGTGGATGAGGAAGCAATTCGAACTTTAATTCATGCAATTATGCCATCGGTGCATTGTCTTGATGAAAGAGCACTTTTTTTCTTGTTCATTTGAGGCCGTTTTTTTTTTTTGCGATTTCTGTCTTCAAACGCACCAATAATTTAATATAATATTGGGTATTGATGATTTTTCCCTTCTTAGCGTAGTCAATGAAAATTATTCCATGCCAATCCCAAAATACAGAGGCCCAAACCTTCCCAGCAGTCTGTTGTGTCTTTGGTCGCTTCGGGCAGCTTTTACTGGCTGGTGTACACTTAGCTGACTGCTAATTTGATTCCGGTGTGTAGTGGTGGATCCATGTTTCATCCACTCTCACATATCGCATAAAAAAATCCGTTTTATTGTGCTCAAACAGGTTCAAACAGCGCTCAGAATCATCAACACGTTGTTGTTTTTGGTCCACTGTGAGCAAACGCGGTACCCATTTCGAACAGAGCTTTTTCACGCCCAAATGTTCATGTAAAATATGACCAACATGTTTTAAGGTGTTAGCTAGCTCACGCAATTTCACTTTACGGTCTTTTGTGTATTTTTTTTTATGTTTTCCGGTGTGACCACCTCATTTGGGCGTCCAGAGCGTTTAGCATTATTTGTGTCTATACGACCGCGTTTAAATTCAGTATACCAATATATAACGAGTGATTTTCCAGGGGCAGAGTCCCCGTAACACTTAGCAAGCCATTGCTTTGCTTAAACGGTATTTTTTTCCGATCAAAAAAAAGGGTTTAATCAACACAAGAAATTCGATTTTTTTTCATTTTTTTGAAAATATCAAAAGTAGCGTCATTAAAACAACTGTAACTTGTAAACTAATCGTCGAAATGTCATGAAATTTTGACACGTATTGTTTGAAGATTGGTACGTCCTAAAAAATCACATGGATTTTTTGAAAAGGGTGACATCTATATGTCAGACCAAAAACTTTTCAGCCTACGTGTTATGTGTACTAATATTTTGATTTGAGAGAAGCTGAAGGAAGACACCTTCAGCTTCTCTCAAAAGTGAATTATAAAGTTCAAAGGAACTGTGTCAGAAATATAAAAAAAGTAAAAATTATTATACTATATTTTACTAACATTTTTATTTTGAAACAAATTTCTTAAAAAAACGGTAAGATTATGCTTACAGAAAATGTTTATTTCTTATTAGTGATAAATTTATGATTCTGGAATGGCTGTCTTTGTCACACATATTCTTGTTTTTAAAGTACCTCCTCCTATTTTTACAATTTTTTCATATTTTTCTAAAGAACCACTCACACTTTAAATGGAAATTGGGTTTCGGTGAAGTGACTCCATATTTTTCAAAGAGGTAGATCTTGTGCTCCTGAACAAAAATCTCAATAGGCACAACTCGCGAAAATGCTTCCTACTCCCGCTATTCATCGAATCAACCCCAATCGAGTCCAAGTGAATTCAATCAATCATTTACTGACAATCGAAAAAAAACTATGTTTCGATGCTCAAAATAGGTTAATAATCTCACTTAGTAGGCAAAATTGGATGCTCCTTCAGACTGCGCAGATTGCAAAGGATTGTAATAAGGGTTGTGAAGGGCTTAAATTATAAAATTCATATATAAGCATGTATCCGTGGGGTTCTCGGGTACGTCGAATTTGATTTTTCAGGTATTAGAGCATTTTCATCCCTCCGAAGGGGGGTGAAAAAGGAGGTCGTAAGGGGATGAAATATTAGAGCTTTTAAACAAGTCGGATCGCTTGTAACATGTTTAATTCTTGAGTAATGAATATATTACGGTTATTGCAAATTTTTGTGTCCTCTACAACATCTTTATGTTCGTTACCAATAGAACTTCGCCGAAAAATAGCTATTTCTCGCTTAGCATCATTATTATAAATTCTGACCTTTTGAGAGGTTGTAATGCTAAGTTGCATATATAACAAGAAATTCTAGGCATTTTTAGTACAGATCTTATTTCTCAATATTTAAAAATATTTTACAAATTGAAAACAGAATGAACATGTTCACTTATTACAACACTACTCAAGATTGAGAGGTTGCACAGATGTGCTGGTTCGTCTATTAGTGGCGTGAGTGGCCAGTAAGGTCTAAATAATACCCTTAATGTCTAAAAAATTAAACTCGGCTCACCCGAAAACTCCATGGCTCTCTGTTTGGGTAAAAACAGCCTTACACATGAATGTATAAGATGTTATACATGAATTTTAATATTTCATCGCCTTACGACTCCGTTTTTCGAGGTTGGTAGGAGCTGTAGTGTAATCTGAATAAGCATCAAATTTTACGAGTACCTATTAGATAAGATTGTTATCCTATTTTGAGCATCGATTGTGAGTAAATGATCGATTGGATTCGCTTGGGCTCGATTGGAGTTGATTCCGTGAATAGCGGAGACGCGAGTTGTGCTCATTGAGACTTTTGTTCAGGAGCACAAGATATACCTCTGTGTAGAATTTGAAGCCATTACTTTATGCTAATTTAAAAATATTTTCTGATAGTAGTTTTTACAGTAAACAATTGACAATATCAAATTTTAATATATACTAATATCATATTATTATAGGAGAGTAAGGTTGTCAAAAAAGTATTGATATATGCCACTTTGTTAGATGACCCTCGGCCATTTTACGAGCAATACCATAACGCCGTCACTATAGAACTTCTGTGGTTTCAGCTTAAAAAATTATGACCAATAATTTTTATAGGTGTCTTTTCAAACTAACTTAACACCATTCAGAAAGTTCTGCAGACACTCAAACAAATGGTAGCAGCTCATCATGCAGGATTTCCTTCCAATTTAGTCAAACATATATCATCACTTTTTTGGGATCAAACCGAGCTTTGTCGTCGATTGTCGAGGTTCATCCTTTTTCAACAACGATCTTTTTTGCGCATTATTGTCGTACACGAGCCACTTTTCATTGCCCGTACTTAACTGCTTCAAAAATGGCTCGATTTTGTTACGTTTCTGTAGAGATTCGCAGATGGAAATTCGACCGAGTAGATTTTTTAGCGTCAAATCTTGTGGGACCTAAATATCGAGCTTTTTTTATAGCCAGTTTACTGCAAATAGTTTAAAACTGTTTGGTGATGGATGTTTAGTTCCCTGGCGACGTTATGGCTACTTACATCCTGGTCTTCCTCAACTTTTTAATTGGTCGACCAATGCGAAGAGCATCTTTGACATCGAAATTTTCAGAAGTAACGCGACTGAAATATCTTGTAGCTGTTGATTTTAATAATGATTTTGACCAGAAACAGCACTAATTTCTTCCTAGACCTGCGCAGCATTTATGCTTTTATCGGAATAAAGTTAGCGAACTTTTGCAGAAATTTACTTATTACATAAATTAAGTCTGAATAAACAAATTCCAACAGTCACACGTCTACTACCGTTAAATATCAGTTTGTCACTGACGCTAAGTATGAATCGATGCGTCTTATATTACTTAAGATATAAGATATATGACACGAAGGCTTAATAAATATATATATACCAGGTGGATCATTTATCATGAAAAATTTTATATCAAAACTTCTACTTTTATGAAAAAATATTTTGAACAAAAGTTATCAACGTCAATAAATAAAATAACCGGTCAAGTGCAAGTTGAACTTGCGCAATTAGTGTTCCGTACGTTGATTGCTTTTCAAATAAAAAATTTTGTTACAGAGATATAAAATGATCAGTGACTTCACAAAACACACCCAAATGAGTTTTCAACAAAGTTTGTTTCCAATCTTCACTGAAATCTGATGACCTTGAAATTTTTGTTTTTTTATATACCATATAAATTATTAAAGGTAATGCACTCGTGATAATTTTCTTTCAATCTACACCCCGTGGAAAATATTCCAGAATTTTTTCAAAATTTTTTGATAAGTACTTTTCGAGATAAGGCGGGTGGACAGCGATTTTTCGTGATTTTTTAAAAATAATACAAAGAAAAGTGCGCGCAAGTATTACATTATATATATATTTTTTACTCGTGTTTTCATAAGCTTTCATTTGACACCACACTCGATTACCTAGTAAAAAAATTTTTTTTCACTTCCGATTTCACCCCCCAAAACTAACCCCTTAAGTTAAAATTTCACTTTCAAAACTACATGGCTCTGATGAGGCCATCAATTTCTATATTATTACCAAATTTCAACTTTCTATGACAAATAGTTTCGGAGAAAATCGGGTGTGACAGACGGACAGACGGACAAACAGACGGACAGACAGACGGACAGACACCGAAGTGATCTTATAAGTGTTCCGTACGGAACACTAAAAAGATAGAGTTTCAATGCCTTACGACTCCGTTCTTCGAGGTTGGTAGGAGTTGTAGCGTAATCTGAAAAAGCATTCAATTTTACCTATTAGATAAGATTGTTATCCTATTTTGAGCATCGATTGTCAGTAAATTAACGATTGGAGTTGATTCCGTGAATAGCGGGGATAGGAAGCATTTTCGCGAGTTGTGCTCATTTAGACTTTTGTTCAGAAGCATAAGATCTACCTCTGTGCAGAATTTGAAGCCATTTCATCGAAACCCAATTTCCATTTAAAGTGAGCGTGGTCCTTTATGCTAATTTAAAAATATTTTCTGATAGTAGTTTTTACTGTAAACAATTGACAATATCAAATTTTAATATATACTAATATATTGTTATAGGAGAGCAAGGTTTTCAAAAAAGTATTGATATATGCCATTTTGTTAGATGACCCTCGGCCATTTTACGAGCAATACCATAACGCCGTTACTATAGAACTTCTGTGGTTTCTGCTTAAAAAATTATGACAAATAATTTTCATAGGTGTCTTTTCAAACTAACTTAATACCATTCAGAAAGTTCTGCAGACACACAAACAAATGGTAGGAGCTCATCACGCAGGATTTCCTTCCAATTTGGTCAAACATATATCATCACTTTTTCGGATTAAACCGAGCCTTTTTCAACAACGATCTTTTTTGCGCATTATTGTCGTACACGAGCCACTTTTTATAGCCCATACTCAACTGCTTCAAAAATGGCTCGATTTTGTTACGTTTCTGTAGAGATTCACAAATGGAAATTCGACCGAATAGATTTTTTAGCGTCAAATCATGTTGCTCCTAAATTTAAAACTGTTTGGTGATGAATGTTTAGTTTCCTGGCGACGTCATGGCTACTTACAACCTGGTCTTCCTCAACTTTTTCATTGGTCGACCAATGCGAAGAGCATCTTTGACATCGAAATTTTCAGAACGAAAGCGACTGAAATATCTTGAAGCTGTTGATTTTAATAATGGATTTTGACGAGAAACAGCACTAATTTCTTCCTAGACCTGCGCAGCATTTGTGCTGTTATCGAAATAAAGTTAGCGAAATTTTGCAGAAATTTTACTTATCATTAAGGCGCTCTAAATTAAGTCTGAATAAACAAATTCCAACAGTCACACGTCTAGTACCATTAAATATCATTTTGTCACTGACGCTAGGTATGAATCGATGCGTCTTATAATACTTAAGATATAAGATATATGACACGAAGGCTCAATAAATATATATACCGGGTGGACCATTTATCGTGAAAAATTTTTATATCAAAAATTTTTACTTTTATGAAAAAGTATTTTGAACAAAAGTTTGAAGGGGAAATAAAATGCAGGATCAATTTTTCCTGTAGTGAGCGGCATCAATATTTTTAATGGAAACTCATATTGTTTTTACAGATTCTTATTGTACGAGGAAAATCAAGCATTTTTTATGTGAAATATTTTTTTCTTGACCTAAATTTTTTAAGTTATCACCGTCAATAAATAAAAAAAGATAAAGTTTCAATGATTTTTAACTCAATTCGTAGTAACCTAAGTGAAAAACGTTAAAAGACAAAAAATGTGTGTTTTATTAAAATGAACCTCTGGTTATTATTTCAGTATTTTTAATTAAAATTTTTTCAAACGTATAATAGTACGTCAAATAAATATTGAAATTAAAAATCTGAAATTTTTATGGGATTTTATTTTCTTTGAAGTTGTAAATAAAAGCGATTGGATAGAGAACATAAAATAAAAACAAACCAAATCAGTTTTCTTTCACTGTTTTCAAGGTCACAAAATGGCAAATAAACAACTTAGTTCTTAGAAAATAAAATAGTAAATAAGTAACTAGGAGCAAAAGGAAAAGCATTTTAGAAAGAAGTCATTCTCAATTTAAACTTTGCTCTAGTTTATTATCTTCTAAATTTTGCAGTAAAGTATTGATTAAATTCTGTTTTATTTTTCTTAAGTTAACTTATAGAATTATTTTTTACTAAGCTATAGCGGAAATATTGCCTGTCGAAGAAAAAGTAAAGATAATTCTAATTTATGGTGAATGTGGACGAAAAATTATACGGTTAACACAGTTATTCGCCGAGTGACTTCCTGAGAGGATTCCTCCAAGTTATAGTTCAGTATTGTGAAACTGAGGAAAAAAATTTTCAAATAAAAACAGCTTGTTTTTTTCTCATAGGACAAGAATCTGAAAAATATGCATTTCCATTTTAAAAAATTAAGTTGACCTTGAAATAACCTTGATGGCGCCCACTGAATAAAAAATTTATCCTGCCATTTTATTTCCTTTTCACAGTTGAACAACTTTTATTCAAGACATTTCATAAAAATCGAAGTTTTTGATATAATGATATTTTTTACGACAAATGGTTCACCTATATATAACATATATATATATATATATATATATATATATATATATATATATATATATATATATATATATATATATATATAAAGTAAACCGTCGTGCAAATTCATTGTTAGACGAACGGATTGAAACCCGAATTTTAATGTATTACATTCCACCATCCGTGAAAACCTCAATTGTAACATATATATATATATATATATATATATATATATATATATATATATATATATATATATATATATATATAAACTCCTGGACAAAATTAACGCAACAATCTGAAAATTAATTTATCTTTTTCTTATGTCAGTTTTAAAGTTTATCGAGTATTTGAATAGTAGGCTATGCATATTTTGTTTCGTTGTTCATGACAGAAATCAAAACAATTCGTTTAGATTTACAGTTTTAAAGAATTTTTTAGAAGATAAACAATTTTCTGTAATAATGCGATAGATTTTCTTTAAAAGTAAGCTTATAAATTGTTTCCTTTTTCAAAGTAATACGTTTTTGTGGTAGACTCTTTTATTTTTGACCCCAAAGAATTAGAAAAATGAATCGAACAAGGAATTTAACTGAACAAGAGGTAGTCCGAGCCTCAGTTTTATTGGACGTGGGATATTGTCAGAGTTATGTTGCCAGTTTGTTAGGCAAACATCGTTCCACAATAAGTCGTATGGTAAGACGCTTGAATGAAGTAGGAACTTATTCTAGAAGGCTAGGGCAAGGGCGAAAACGATGCACTAGCGACCTAGATGAACGTTTTATAAGACAATATGCTTTAAGAAACAGGACTGTCACTAGTTCTATAATAAGTTGTTCGCAATGTCACAATTTCTTCTAAAACAGTTAGAAGACGGTTAAATGAAGCTGGATTAAATAGTAGGAGACCAGCCACTGCGCCCTTGCTTACTAGAGAGAACCGAGTTGCCAGGTTACGTTTTGCTCGAAATCACGAAAACTGGTCTGTGGATGATTGGAAACAAGTTTTCTTCACAGATGAAACTAGGGTTAGTCTAAAACATCCAGATGGTTGTGAGCGAGTATGGCGAAGACCAGGAGAGAGGTTTGCTCATGCAATATCTCTGCAAGGATTCCATTCGGCGGTGGCTGTTATGTTCTAGGGTGACATCTGCTTTGATGCTCGCACAGAGTTAGTTCCTGTCCGTACGAGATCCATGAATGCTGACTACTATTTTGAGGGGCCCAATTTCCTGTTTATGCAAGACAACGCTCGACCTCATCAATCAAGTTGATATACCGATTATGCAATGGCCACCAAAAAGCCCGGATCTGAATCCGACAGAACATGTATGGGATCACCTTAAGAAAAATGTAAAACGTCATATACCTGCACCTGAGGGAACTTGAAAATGCAGTTATCACAGAATGGGAGCAAATTCCTCAAGATTTTATCCAACATTTAATTAGAAGCATGCCTAGGCGCATAAACGCTGTCATCCGAAGTAGAGGAGGCAACACATGCTACTAGTGTCCCAGTCACACCATTAATTTTGCTACTAGTGTCCCAGTTGATTTTTTTCATTATTACATAATTTCAAGGATTTTGTTATTCGGTCTTAAGAATAATTTTAATTCGAATCTTATAGAGAAATTTGGTAGCTAATTCACTTTTAAAGTATCCGAATAATCCGAAAATTAATTCATTATAGAGATTTGTATGATTTAATATATTTGTTGCGTTAATTTTGTCCAGGAGTGTGTGTATATATATATATATATATATATATATATATATATATATATATATATATATATATATATATATATATATATGTATATATATATATATATATATATATATATATATATATATATATATATATATATATATATATATATATATATAGAGGTTAAAGAAATTCGATTCTTTGCAAAAAAATCGTGGTTTTTTCCCTCATAAAATGAGAACTATTCATCCTAGAAACCGGATTCTTGTTTTGTTTCATAGGAGATGTTGTTATCTTAAAGTTTTACTCCTACCACTTTTTTGTTAAACTTTTATATTTGAAGATGTTCAAGGAAGTTATTCATCAACCAAAACCGGACATGATTCGAACCCTCAAATTCGACCTTCGATATGTTTAGAACACGAAGTGAAAAATGGCAGCAAAGATACTTTTAACCATTTGTTGTTTCCTTTGTATTATAAACAATTATACAAATACATTATTACACAGTATATAATAAGACATAAAATTGTCATTTGTTTTAAATTTATAAATAATTTCACGAATTGCAAGATAGTGGGTACCCACCTAATATTTAGTTTTATTCTTTAAAATGTTTGTTTTTGTTACAAAAAAGCTATTGCTAATGACCCTTTTATCAGAGAATTCTACCTGGAGTGTCATAAACCACACTCCTCCTTTTTGAGGTTTGCGGGACAATGTCTTCTATAGCATCAACTAGCCATGCTTGTTCGGGTTCGAGTTCAAGGTAGAAAGAAATGGTGTATTTAATCGGCCACATGTCTTATCAAATTAGTGGCAGTAAATTACCATCTAATTGTCAAGTTTTACGCAGTTTATTTTATAATATACGGCAAGTGAAACTATACACCAGAGAAGCTGCAAGCCTTACAATACAGGAAGTTTTATTTTTTTGGGAGAAAGCTAAGATACCGACCAGATATCTGAAAAATTGTGTTGCAAAATTAGAAAAAAACTGTACGAAGAGTGGAAAAAAAAACTGCAAAAAAAAAAAAACGCTAAAAGATTTAAAAGCACAGCGCAAAATAAAAAAGTAGAAGCTTTCAAGTCAACCTTTGACGACCTTTTTGATGTTGTTCATCAGGATGCATAAAAAAACACTATTGAATATTACTCAGTATATATCACCACTACACTAAACACTTTATTTTTGCACTCGACGCGCGTTTCGCTAATCATGTTAGCTTCATCAGGAGCGATGATTGAAGCTAACATGGTTAGCGAAACGCGCGTCGAGTTCAAAAATAAAGTGTTTGGTGTAGTGGTGATATATACTGAGTAGTATCATTGTGCCAAAGATTCCGCATTCCCAATTATTGAATATGACAAAGAATTTTTGTTACTCCAGAGAAAAAAGGACGTCCTGGCTGCATAGGAGGCGTTGACATGAATTTCGTAAAAGCGGAACAACGAAGAGAAAAGAGACAAGCACCTGAGATAACAAAATTGGAAAAATTAGGAAACAAAGTAGGTTAGTAGAGCTTTTCTCTCTCTCTTTAATGTTTTCCCTTTTCGTTTTCTGTTGAGTGTATTTGACTTGATGCTATTTTTTGTGAGTACTTTGCTTACTGCTTATTTTTTTCCTTTTGTTTTTAGAACATCAAAATTTAATTCTACAATTTGAATCTTCAATAAGCAGCACGTCAGAGGAAGAGTAGCAAGCAGAGATGGAGATGACTTTTCCAGACACAGAAGATACAGGACCAAAAATAATGAAAAGAAAGTACACTAGAGAAAGTGAAGAGATTATTACCGTAAAATTGTCTTTATTGTTAGATTAGTATTTCTGATAGAGACGCAGTTCGAATAATATCAGCTACTGCAGAGGCGTTAGCTTTTGACCCATAGAATTTAATTGTAAGTAGAAGTGTAATTCGCAGACAGCGATTCCGAAAACAAAGGACTGAGCTTATTAAACACAGATTCAAAAATACACTGGAATGGATGGGATGCTTGCAGATATATATACAGAAAATTTAGAAAGGGAAAGCATTAGTTGCGAGGATGAAGAACAATTGATAGGAATTCCTCAGCTTGCAAACAAGGCACTGTCTAAAATGATAAATCATCTGTGGTATCTCAGTTCGGAGCTAGTCGCATTTTCATTTTTTTAATGAAACTTTAGAAAAAAATGTCAAAATAAGCATGGCTGTACAATGTCTAAAATTAATTTCCGTTGAAGAAAAAAGTTACGATGATAGGGATGTAAAAGTAAAGCTCAATTTTGAACAAGTAGATAATTTATTGGACAAAAAAAATGATTATTTTGTTTCTCATCAAACTCTAAATTTTTTCAAGAGATTTCAAATTGGTACAAACTTTTTAAATACGGATCTCGATGAATGGTGTAACAATTCAAAGTATTTAAAAGCTATCAAACAGCAAAACTAAACAGTTTTAAGGTTGTCAGTGACACAGCTGAAAGAGGGGTAAAATTAATTCAAGACTTCAATTCCTGTTTGACGAAAGATGGAGAAAAACGGCAGTTTCTTTTACAAGTTGTTTCTGAATGTAGGAAAATTTCTCTTGGCTCTTCAAAAGCCACCTTAGCTAAGCCATTACCACCTTGATCTGATAATAAATTGTAAATGTAAATAATAATAACTTCTTTCCTTTATATTGCTTCGTCTTTTATAACTAAACTTGTATTTGAACATTATGTCTTTTTATTTTTATACCTTTTTGCTTTTCTTTTCTCCAAAATCCTTGATTTTTAATTTGAATTTTGCTCTATTTACTTCTGTTTTAACTAAACCCTTTTTTATGTATATATTGAAAAAATAAAGTAAAATCTAGAAAGCCGATGTAATTGAATCTTGCAATATTTTTATTTTATATATATATATATATATATATATATATATATATATATATATATATACATATATACATATATATATATATATATATATATATATATATATATATATATATATATATATATATATATATATATATATGTATATATATATATATATATATATATATACATATATATATATATATATATATATATATATATATATATATATATATATATAATATAATATAATTTGGACAGATAAACTGACTTTTTTTTATAATTCAGAAATCTGAAATATAAGGAAAAGCAGAAATTTCCGGTGAGTGTTTTTTTCCACAGCAAAGGAAGTAAACAGCATTAGATACAACATTAAAATCAAATTTGGTGTTCTAAATTGAAAACATTTTTCTTTGTCTTATTTATTTAACGTGGATAAAGGAAACATTAATTAAAAAATTCAGAAGGTATCGAAGCTTGAAACTAATTATGTAACGACAATCAAAATAAAGAAGAAAGAATAAACCAATTTGATAACAGTTTGTTTATGTAAATTAAAGGAAAAAGTAAATAAAATACGTTTTTATAGGGAATAAAGGTATTTTTTCGCTTTTAATTTAAAAGAATCCAATTAAATTTAAAGATGATTTTATTTAAGTCCTATTTTCTCCGTATTTTTTTTAGTTGTAAATGTAAATGATTTAGATCTCATTGCACAGAGTTTACGTAATATAGTAATTATTAGTTAAACTTATTCAAATTGAAAATAATGAGAGATTAATATAATCTTCGGATTTTTCAACCTCAAAAATTGTGAATGTTTTTTGTTGGGAGAGTATGAAAGCCACATCATAAAAATATTGTTACTGTCGATTTTGTGGACATTAAGTATAGGATATCATCAACTTGTTTCTTAAGCATATCCATTTTACTGAATTGCGATGTCGTTGTTTCGTTAATAGTGTTATTATTATTAAAATTATTATATTTATTTTTGTTTCTCACATTTGGTCAATGTGGTTCCATGTTTGGCTGACGGGCCTAAGCCAGGTCAGCACAAACGCTATACCATTGTGTATTAAGGAATGACCTGACAATGTTACATGTTTTCAAAATCACTGTCCTAATTGTACTAAGTGTGATGTGTGAATGTTGGTGGTGTAAGGCCTGTGTCTGATATGATAAGGAGGACAACGATATCTTTCTTGTTTCCGTAGCTTTTTTGTTTCTGTTGCAAGGTCTGTATATTTGGAGATTCTTTCTGTATATTTCGTTTGGATGTTTGTGTCGTTGGGGGACAACTATGTCAATTAGATAGGTGAATTTTCCTCCGGGGACTGTTTGTAATTATTATTAATATTATTTTTAATCAATAAATTATCGATTTATCATTTAATAATTATGGAAGCTAGATATTACGCTAACGTCTTAACAACATAGTAGATAAAAACTTGAAAAATAGCTTTGAAATTGCAGTATAAAATTTCTTGGTTCAATTGGAAATTCCACTTCCTGGAAATCAGAAAAATTCCTTTTGAACCCAATGCTTTAGTTTATCAAGCACGTATCTGCTACGACTTTTATTGAATTTTATTTTAAACGATTTCTCTTTTAGTTTCAATCTGAACTGATGAAGGTGAAAACCTTTTTTGTTTAACTGCATATTGCCAATCGAGAGTAAATATAATAATAGTTCTGTTTATATAAATTTCAAAGGACAAATATCTACCTTTATTGCACTAAAACGCTTGAATAGATTTCTTCTTGTTTCGTCGAACAGAAGAACACTTACTTTTATATAAACTGGAACGTAGTTGACAATTTTTCAAAATGATTCGACTATGTAATTTAAAAAAGTATTACAGCACTCACTCACTGAGATAGAGTTAGTTTTTAAGGAAAGACGAAGTGAGATAGCGCATCGTTCGAATCAATGATGTTGTGTCGTTTACATTATGAAACATACTGTTAAGTTATTTTCGTCAAATATTACCAAGTATCTTAACTAATTTAACAATATTACAGAAAAATTACTGATAATTAATTTTAAATAGACTTCATTCAATTAAAGAAATGTAGTAATATTTGTTAGGTTGTGTGTGTTACATCTAACCTTTATCTGATATGTTTAATACATTTCTTATTATATTTCAAATTTTTAGGTGGTTTAGTTGAATATTTTTTTACGTTTTCAAAAGGGATATACAATCAGAACAAAAAATATTTAATTCAGGTTTTCAAAACATTTAAGGCTTTTTCTCACTTTTTACTCCATTTCACTTTTTAGCCGAGGTATTTCGAAAATTTCAACCCTGAAATGTTTCCCCTCAGAATAATTCAAGGATATTATAAGAAATTGGACCGTTTAGAACACCGCAAGAATCTCGATTTAAGTAACTTTCTGAAGTAATCGTTTTATGATTTCTTATTGGTTTAAATAAGGACTACTTTTCAGAAAAACCAATCGATGAGCGACATAAAAAGGCACATGTTCATATAAAGGAAGGAAACTTCCTATTTTTGTCAAGTCAATATTTTAGAACCTATGCAGGATTTTAATGTTTTAATTTCGAAAAGTAATATGGTAAAATAATGATTCATGTCGTTTTTTATCTTTGTGTATATAGGAAATTATGAAAATTGTTTAATACAGTCGGTCAAATAAGAACGGGACCGCTTGTATTCTTGAAAAAATGTGTTTCGAGACAATTTTCTGCCATCTATGTATTCTTTGGTGTGCTAACAAAGGCGCAATTACCTTAGTAAGTTGTCCTCTGGCATCAATAATCTTAGATCTTCGAAGCATGCTGTCGACGAGATTTCCTGCATACCCGCGCGGAAATGATCTCCAAATTTTTCGAGTTACGCGAGACAACTGAGTCAAAGTCCGCAGAGTCTTTCCTTTGAGCTTTCTCTTTACAAGGAATCAAACATTTTCGTGTCCGGCGATTGTGAAGGCTTAGTATCTTATCGTGGGCCCAAGTGAGCCGCGTCGGGACGTGATTTGCGCCCAGCAAAGGTTTCTCCAACGTGTTTCGGAATTTAACATCAGGAGCACGAAGATGTTGTCGAATGGTCTCATGAGACACATTCAAACCCGATTTTCTTAACTTTGCCGCTTCTTGACGCAGCATCAATTTCGGGTCCCGTGAAAACAGAGACACGATTCGTTTCTCGATTTTCGGAGTGACTTTGCCAACTGAGCCACGTTTTGGCAAGTCGTCGACATTTTTCGTCTCGTTACAATGATTTACCCAACGACTCCTACTGTTTAATATATTTAGCGGCCGCGGAATGTGTCATTTTAGGCCCCTTTGGATAGGAACAAAGGAAGACTGCCTCGAACTGACGCACAAACAAGTGGCTCATTTTGGATTTTAAGTAATTTCGACGAAAGTTTGCAATTGACTGATACTTTTACTAAAATGCTACCAAAAATTAATTATCGCAGACCTGTTGTTACTTGACAGACTGTATAATGAAACTAACAAATTATTGCATCAAAAGCAACTGCGCAAAAATAACGCCAATGATTTTCTGTTAGACACAAGAGAATGGTATCTTGATAAAAGCCTATATTGTTGCAGGTTGCTATGCTTAATTTATTTTTTTTTTAATATTATTTTATGCTATAATTAATTAATATAACTTTACCTATTTCAGTTTAGAAAAGCTTCTGATGCTGTAGATACAAACTACATTTGATGTTCAGTGTTTTAAATAAAGAAATTAATACATAAAAGAGCCGAAACCTAACCTACATAAGTAATTTTATATTCGAAACCAAAATTTTTGATATTGCCACAAATCACTAGATTTCCGGTAAAAAAAGTTGTTTATCTTTTATTCTTCTTCTTCAGCCTTTAACTCGTCCTTTCCTAATATTTTCCATTTTGCCCGGTCCTGTGCTTTTTAGTGCCATTCTCTACTTCTTGATATCATCTATCCATCTCAATTGGAGTCTACCTCTACTTCGTTTTGTCTTCCTAGGTCGCCACTGTATGATTTTCAGTGGCCATCTTTCATCCTAGTGTCTTGCGACATGTCCAGTCCATTGCCATTTTCAGTTCGGCAATCTTCTCCATAACATCTGTAGCCCTTGTTCTTCGATGGATCTCTTCATTTCGGATTCTGTCGCTCAGAGACAACCCCAACATTGGCCTTTCCATTGCCCTCTGCATTACTCTTAGTCTATTGGTGTTCTTCTGCTTTAGACACATTGTTTGCATTCCTTATGTTGTTACCGGTAGAGTACAGGCATTGAAAGCCTTCCTTTTTAAATTAATCAGGATACTGCTATCTCTCAGCACAAAGGAGAGTCTCCCAAATGCTGCCCAGGAGAGCCGTATTCGCTTGGTAACTTTTACTGATTCCCTTCCCCTAGAATGATAGAATGGCCCTAATATTCTCTATGCTCTGGTTCTCAACAGGTATATGTGGGTCTTCTAGGCTGATTATTTTTGTTTTCGAGTAATTCATTCAATGTCATCAGCAAATCGGAGATGGTTCAAGTTTACTCCGTCAATTCTGATTCCTTTATCTTTCCATGGTAGTTTCTTAACGGCATCCTCGGATACAAGTGTAAATAATTTTGGTGATATAGTGTCTCCTGACGAATGCCTCTTTCGACTTTAATGCTATTGGTTCATGGTTATATGAAGAGAAGTGGCTTTGTAGATATTTTCGATCAGTGTAGTATATCGAGTGTCAATTCATGCTCGGTCCATGGCCACTAATATGTATCTAATTTTGACTGTGTCAAAAGCTTTCTGGAAGTCGATAAAGGTGTATTTGTACATTATATTCAGTTGTTTTCTCTATAAAGGATCTATCTTATGGTTTGCAAATGGTCACTTGTGCTGAAGCCCTTTCGGAAACCAGCCTGTTTCATGGTATATGTCAAGTTTTGGTGTTAGTCGATTGGTAATAATTTTTGTAAATAATTTGTACAAGTGGGACAATAAACTTATCGGTCTATAGTTTTCTATGTTTGTTGAGTCTCCTTTCTTAAACAGCAAGATGATTTCTTCATCTAACGAGCTTTCCGGAACTGTTCCTTCCTGTAGGCATTTATTAAAGAGCATACAGATAGATTTTTCTAGCATTGGTCCTCCAAACTTCAACATTTCAGCTGCAATTTTATCTTCGCCAGTGCTTTTGCCGTCTTTCATGTGTTTAGGGCTTTCTGTAATTCTCCTGATGTTATGTCTGGATATCTTCTGATATAGAATTTATTATCTTAGTTCTTACTCCCGGGTTCGGCGTTGTTGATAAGTAACGAGTAGTATAGAATTTCTCTATTACTTTAGCGATTTCCTTTTTATTGGTTATCATCCGTTTACGTCCTTTATTCTACTCAGTTGTGTTTTTCTCTTTGATAATTTAGATTTCAGTATTTCCATATTGATGTTCTGCTCGATAATGTCTTGTATCGGTTTTGTATTGTGTGCTCTTATGTCTTTCCGTACTTCCTTGTTGACAGTTTTATTTAGGTTTTTAATTTCCTCTGTATATCTTTTGGTGTCTCTCTTTGTTCTTGAAGTTTCAGCGTGCTCGGAGTCAATTTATTGTTTCTTGAAATTTTCCTTGTGGCACATACTTTTTTGACGCTTGTCTGAACACTTGTTGTTATGTGTTGAGTCAGTTTATCGATGTTCAATCCGTTCAATTTAACTGTACTTTCTAGTCTTTTGCCCAGTTCTCTCTGCTATTTGTCTGTTTTGTCTTAAGTTCTTGTGCAGTTAGGAAAGGGTATTTGTTCATGAGTTTATTTCGTTCTCTTTGTATGTTGAATGTAAAGTACGTTCTTACAAGTGTGTGATCGCTTCCTGTATGAACTGTGTTTTATACAGATAAATCGCTACACAAAAATTTGGAGTTTGAGATGATATGTCCATTTCCGTTGTGTTGGTTTTTGGTAAAAGGTATTTAAACAAAATAAATTTTCCTTTTCCAAAAAGTTTATTAGCATTTCACCTCTGTTGTTTCTGTTTCCTAATCCAAACTGGCCGATATTTTCTGCGTCCATAGTTCAACTTTCGCCTTAAAATCGCCGGTGATTATAACATATTTCGTTTTTTCAAGTTTTACTGCCCTTGATATGTCGTCATATATTTGTTCTGCTTCTTCGTCTTCTGCTTGGCTGGTTGGTGCATATATTTGTATTATTTGTAGAGAGTATATTCTGTTCAATTTGATGGTAATGTATACGATGCAGTTTGATACGGCTTGGTACTTTGTAACTGAGTGTTTCACGTTTTTGTTTATCATAAAAGCGACGCCATCAAGTGCTGGTTTGTATCAGAATTGTTTTGATACAAGATGTGTCCGGACTTCAGGGTAGTTACCTTTTCGTCAGGTAGACGTGTTTCACACAATCCGATAATATATTTTATTATAGTTTCATTAATAACCGATACCATGTAAAAAATTCTTTTTATAACTAACCAGTAAATCCGGTAGTACCTAAACTATGATTTAAATTCCGGAAAAAAGAAAATGAAAATACTAAGCTATTATATATACAGGGTTACAAGGAAAGTCGTCCTAGATAATTAAGGACGTTATAGTTAAGGTCGTTTCTGACCGATTTGACTCTATGACATGATGTCCTAAACTTAACCGTTTTCGAGATATTGAAGTTTAAATATTTTCTAAAAAAAACATGTTTTTTTTTGCTTTTATATCGATTTTTTTACTAGAGGTTCTCGAGTGCGATTTTTTGGTTATTTTTAGTTAGTCTGTATGTCAAGTATCAAAAATCATCAAAAAAATTTGAACTAGTTACTAACAGTTTTAAATGGCGGCTTGTTAATGTTTCTAAATTACGAATTTTTACCAAGTGTTTCCTACTTTAAATCAATAAAGAAAAAAAAAATGTATGGAAGTTATTCTGCAAATTATTTTAAAAACTTTTACGTCTTTTTTAGCTATCAAAAAAGGTATAATACTAGGAGTTTAATAGGAAAACTGTACAGAGAATGACACCTAAAGCGGGCTCGGGTAGCAAAAGGTAAATTTTTAGTTCTAGGTGAAAATACGAAAAAATACACAAATAAAACAAAAAAAACTTGCAATTTACTATTTTTTATTAATTATAATTCATGTTCTATATGATCGCCCCTATTTCTAACACAAATTCTCATTCTTTTTCTTAAATTACTTTTCACAACGCTGGTGGTGAGCAGCCGCATCAATTATTTTTTGTCTTAGGACATCCACGTTTTCGATAGGAGTCATCTGGTAATACACGAGACTCTTCATGTGACCCCACACATAAAAATCCATCGGTGTTAGGTCTGGGCTTCTCGCCGGCCAAGGTATGGGTCCGCCTCTTCCAATCCATTTGTTGGGATAATTGTCATTGAGCCATGCACGAACACTTCCTCTGTAGTGAGCTGGGCTGCCATCGTGTTGAAAGTACATGTTTTGTCTCAAACCAATAGGTAGGTCTTCCATCAAATTAGGTAAATCGTTCCGCAAAAAATTGTCGTATTCCTCGCCATTCAAATTATCTGGCAGGAAGAATGGCCCAACCAAATAATTTGAAATTATACCCATCCACACATTTAAGCTGAATCTTGTTTGTGATCCTTTCGTTCTTTTTTTTGTTGGGGTTGCCTTCCTCTTTAGAAGCCCAATATTGGGCATTGTGGTAGTTTGTAAGACCGTCGTTGTCGAATCTCGACTCGTCAGTCCATAGTATTTTCTTAAAAAAAGATGCATCTTCGACATCGGTATTGAGCATAAATCTGCAGAAATCTAATCGTCGCAACGGATCCCCTTCTTCAATGACTTGCACGGGCGTATAGTGGTAAGGGTGTTGCCCAACAGTATGCATTACAAACCATACCTTCCACTGCGAAATACCAAGCTGTTGTGCGACAACATTTGTAGATGTGGTTGGGTCCACCTAAAAAAAGACGTCGTATTTCGTTTTCTTCGTCTTCGTCAAAGATACGTGGTCGTCCCATGTCAGTCCGCCGTCTTTGTACGGAACCAGTTTCTCGTAGTCTTCGATAAGTTCCATCAAATAAGCTAACATCAGGTACACGACGAGTAGGATATCGCAGTATGTATTCATCACGTGCACGCGACGACACTCCTTCGCAAAATCCGTAACACATTAGGATGTCAGCATATTCCTCGTTGGTATACGTTGCCATATTCACAAGCAGAGATCAAAATCCAGTTACGAGCCAATTCACACAGTCAGAAGAGGAATCACAGATATTTTTGAAAAGCACGGTATAGCACATCTACCACGGACGAATCGCATGAGCAGACTAAAAATCATTCAATAATGTTTAGTGATCAGAAAATGTCACTCGCCCAGAGAGTACCCCGACCGGAAAAAATGCTTACCCAACCCTTTTTATTGTTTGAAGGTGCAGGTAGTAAACCGGTAATTGGTAGTATCTAAATTCTATTATTATGTTTCTCTACATTTGGGCCTATTGAAATCTCATTTTCTTAGAATTTTCAATAGATCCAGTAGATATTATACCGTTTTAGATAGCTAAAAAGACGTAAAAGTTTTTAAAATAATTTGTAGAATAACTTCCATACATTTTTTTTTTCTCTTTATTGATTTAAAGTAGGAAACACTTGGTAAAAATTCGTAATTTAGAAACATTAACAAGCCGCCATTTGAAACTGTTAGTAACTAGTTCAAATTTTTTTGTTGATTTTTGATACTTGACATACAGACTAACTAAAAATAACCAAAAAAAAAAATCGCACTCGAGAACCTTTAATAAAAAAAAACATGTTTTTTTTAGAAAATCTTTAAACTTCAATATCTCGAAAACGGTTAAGTTTAGGACATCATGTCATAGAGTCAAATCAGTCAGAAACGACCTAAACTATAACGTCCTTAATTATCTAGGACGACTTTCCCTGTAACCCTGTATATTTGGGTTTAACTGTATATATACACAAGTAATATATAACAATTATACAACTAAGTGTTGTGTTCCCATTCGCCTTCTTCAAACCTCTCTATCATGCGCCATCTCTTCGTCCATTCCTCGAGACCTCATGGCTTGTCTCATATCTTAATTCCAGGATCTACGTGGTCGTCCTTTGTTATTTCTTCCCGGTGGTTTCTATGTCAAGAGCCTTTTGGGCCATCTTGTATCGTTCATTCTGAGTAGGTGTCCAAACAATTTTAATCCTCTATTTTCTATTCTTCGTATAATTGTTTCTGTTGCTGCTGTTCTGTTGCGTATTTCTTGGTTTATTATGTGTTGGAATTTGGACACTCCGGCGCTTCTTCTCAGGTAATTCATCTCTATCGTCGTTATTTTTCTTTTATTCTCTTCTTTCATTACCCACAGTTCACTACCATAACTTAAATCCGATTCTACCATTGTTCTTCCAATTCTCTTTTTTGTTTTGTGTAGTTATGTTTTGATCCCACCATATTGAGCTCCTGTGATCCTCCTGGCTTTTTGTATTTTATTCTGTATTTCCTTTTTACCTATACCATTTTTATTGTCAATCAGTACTCCTAGATATTTAAATTCCTTGACTTGTTTGACATGTGTATCGTTGTTAATTAAGACATCAAATTCTATTTCCGAATTCATAACTATATACTCCGTCTTTTCAAGGCTCACCTCTAGTCCCCATTTCTTGTAGTCTGTGTATAATCTCTTTAATACATATTCCATATCGAATGCATCTTGTGTTATTATTACTTGGTCGTCTGTAAAGTTTAATGATAATAGGTGTTTAACACTGATGGGGATGCCCATGCTTTGGCAAGTGCGGTTCCATTTCTTTAGAGCAGGGGTGCTCAAACGGTCGATCGCGATCGACAAGTCGATCGCGAGTGCTTTTTGAGTCGATCTCAAAAAAAAAATTCCGATATAGAACTAGTCACAGATTTTCTTTTAGGTAACTAAAACAAAATGTAATGAATAAACTACTAAAATTTATTCGATCCACAATTAGGCCAGAATAACCCCCTAATCACTTTCTTTTATCGTAATAACCCCCTGCTAGCGGCAAAAGGAGGCTTTATCAAAGGAACGCGCGGTACTTGTCAAAGAAAAGCCGCGTTTTTGATTCCCGCCAATTTTTCTAGAAACTTCGGGCGGCGTGTTTGACGGGAACATTCGAGACTTCGTTCGCGCCGATATAAATGTTGCGCCTGCAGGAATAGGAGTCAGTCTGAGTTGTAACTTGAAGGCGATACATCGATACAAAGTTTATTAATAAATAGGCCAAAATAAGTGCGGCGAAGAAAAGTAAAACTTATCATTTTAATAACTATTGGGAGGAAGAATTTTTCTTTTGTATGGTAAAGGATAAGTGCATTTGTCTCATTTGCCGTGCGTCAGTTGCAATACCTAAGCGTGGGGACTTAGAGAGGCATCATAAAACGGCTCATAAAAACTATGAAAAGGATTTTCCCTCACAGAGTGAATTAAGAAAACGAAAAGTACGTGATTTGATAACTTGTTTGAAAAAAGAACAAACCATGTTCACAAGACCAGCCAAACAATCAAAAGCTGCAACGATCGCGTCATTTAAAAAATCTCATATATTGGCGAAACACAAGAAATCATTTGATGATGGATTGGTTGTGAAGGAAGCATTTATTGAAGCGGGGTGAGACTTTATTTGGAGATTTTAAAAATAAAACAGAGTTTATGTCTGCTATTAGAGAATTTCAGTTATCTCGTCCGACTGTCACAAGGCGTGTTGAAGTCATGAGTCAGGACATGGCAGATAAACTAAAACATGATATCATGGAATGTACATACTTTTCTTTACAGTTCGACGAATCCACCGATATGACAGACACTGCCCAGCTGTGTATTTTTATTCGAATGGTATTCAATGACATGTCGGCTAAGGAAGAGTTTTTGACAATGATTCCTCTGAAAGGAAAGACCCGTGGCGAAGATATATATGACGTTTTCTTCAATTTTGTAACAAACTACGAGTTATCAATATATAAACTAGTGTGCATTACAACCGATGGAGCACCAGCAATGACTGGAAACGAAAACGGTTTTGTGGCATTGTGTCGAGCTAATGATGATTTCCCTTCATTTTTCTCCTTCCATTGCATTATACATCAACAAGTTTTGTGTTCAAAAGTTCTAAACATGGAGGAGATTATGGGCATTGTAATAAAAATTGTGAATTCTATCCGTGCACGTAGCTTGGAACGATGGCTCTTTAAATTGCAGTTGGAAGATAGTGAGTCAGCTGAACACACTGATTTAGTTCTTCACACGGACGTCAGGTGGTTGAGTCGCGGAAAATTCCTAGAAAGCTTTCAAGAATTTTTGCCCGAAATAACAGCTTTTCTGGACGAAAGAGGTGATGACACTCAGATGCTGAAAAACGGAAAATGGCTGACTGATTTGGCATTTTTGACAGACATCACAATGCATTTAAACACCATTAATTTGGAGCTTCAAGGTAAAGGAAAAACTATTATTGAGATGATTAGCGCAATAAACGCATTCAAAAGTAAATTGCAACTTATGATAGATCAGCTGAAAAGAAAGGATCTGAAAAATTTTCCGTCCGAAAGCAAGGATTCCTCAGTTGAATTATGATATTTATGAGGCAGAATTATCAAATATTTTGGGCCAATTCGAAATACGTTTTTATGATTTCAGTAAACTGGCAAATATCGCATTATTTATGAGTTATCCTTTTTCGTGTAAAAACATTGAGGAATTAGCTACTGAAATAGCAAGTCAGTTTAACATGGACACATGTTCTGTTGAAAATGAGTTAGTGCAGATTATATCAGATATACATCTCAAAGCCACAGCATCTGATACAAAATTCTGGTGTTTTATATCTGAAGATAAATATCCGAATCTAAGGCAAATCGCCCTTCAACTGACGGCAATGTTTGGGTCAACTTACTTGTGCGAGTCTGCATTTTCTGAAATGAAGATAATTAAGTCAAAATATCGTAATCGACTAACTGACGAACATATGTCATCATGCTTGCGATTAACACTCGGTAATTACGTACCATCTTATGAAAAGTATGCTGAGGACATGCAGTGCCACGCTTCAACATCCAAAGTCACTCTTTAGTTAAGTTTAGACACTAGAACTCGTTTGTTTTGTAAGAACCAATAAACTCGCAATTTTGAATAATTATGAGTTTTTTCGTTGACATTTTAGAGCAGACCTACACTTACCTTGACTAAAAAAATGCATATTGTGCGGAAAACTAATATCTGTGCCACGATATACCCTACCTAGACTACAATCCTGCATCACACTTACTTGCAGCCTCTCAGAGTCGATCGATCGTAGTCTAACAATATTGAGGTAGATCGCCAGCAGTTCAAGTTTGAGCACCTCTGCTTTAGAGCGTTCTCTAAAAATATAACATATTAAATAAGATTGGCAAAAGGCAACACCCTTGTCTTAGACCTTTTGTAATGTGGATAGCTTCCGAGAGATAGCGCCCTTGTTTCACATATCCTATATTTTCATTATATAACTCTTTTATTGTTGTTATCATCCTTTCTTTTATCCCTACTGTTCTCAAGACATGCCGAAGTTTATTTCTCGGTACACTATCGTATGCCTTCTTAAGATCTATAAAGGTGATATGTATTTCGTCATCTTTTTGGATCTTCTTCTCTATCAATTGTTGTAAAGTAAACAAGTTGTCTATACACTACCGGCCCGGAGTAAATCCACTTTGGTTTTCGGATATATTTCCTTTAATTGTTTCTCTTATTCTGTTCTGCAATATTTTACCGTACAGTCTGCTCATAGTGCTTGTAACGCATATACCTCTATAATTATTAGGGTCTTTTCTATTTCCTTTCTTATAGATTTATGAAATGTAACTTTTTTTTCCATTCGGTAGGTGTTCTTCTTTGTGATATACAATTATTGATTAAGCTAGTTATTGTTCTCCACATGGTTATACCTCCATTTTTAATCATTTCTGCAGAGATATCACCTGGTCCGGCCGCTCTTCCATTCTTTATCGTTTTTAGATTTGCTTGTACTTCCTCCAAGGTTATTTCGTCCCAGTCCTTTCCCTCTGTGTCATCTGATTCATTGTCCTCTATACTAAGGAATTCTTGTCTGTTTTCAGTTAGTAATATTTCGTAATAATTTTTCCATTCTTCCAGGGGTATTAAATTTACGGCCCTCTCTTTGTTGTCCGTTTTCATATTTTTGATGGCTTGCCACACTTCTGTCGATATACGTGTTAATCTGTGCACTACTAGTTATTTATTCTTGATTAGCAATAACCAATAAAACTCATAGTATAGTCAACTGTCACGGTAAAACTTGTTACTCTAGTTGCGTTGTAAAACTAGATTTTCTCGATCACAGTGCCACGGTACCAGTTCTTATTCAAATTCATAACGACGTTATTACTTTTAGTTTCATTTCCATCGTTCTATGTTAAAAATTTTAGGTATAAAAGGTTTTTATTATGCAAATTTTTAATAAATGCCATTAGATTTAGGTTATGTGTTGGGACAAACCTATAAGTAGTTATTTTTTCTTCTTTCCAAAGGTACTCTGACTATGCACATTTGCACATAGAGCTTAAAATTTAAAATACTCTTTTTACTGTGTCACCTGAACATAAAAACTTGAAGAAACTGCTAAAAAATATGACAAAAACAATAATAAAGAACCTACAAATGATTAAATAAACTTAAATTTTTCAACATTTTTTTATGCGTGAAAAATTTCATCTAAAAGATGAAAACTGAAATAATACAACCATTTTAATCATTTAAAATAAACAAAGTCAACTGGAGCTTATGCTTTCGAGTATACGTACATACACACAAATGTATGCGAACGTCTATTCAAAAATTGGAAATTGGAGCATGCAGGCTTATTTTTCCAATCTCTTATATAGGGCTATATAAATATATTTTCTCTCGCGGAACAAAAGAACGAATTGGAATAAAATAACGTCTATACAATGACTGACTAAATTAATTCAGGTAGAAAATATCCACGGTATATTTAGGGCTTTCGCGGTGAAAATTCTGCTCTTTATATTTCTTGAGTTTATTTTAATAATTACAGAGGTAATATAAATATAAGAAAAAGGGTAAAAAATAACAAAGTAATTTATTTTCAAGCTCAGCGACTCCAAGAACACTGAATATGACGCATAAGTAACGACACCTGTAATAATATTGGGAAGATTATTGGGGATGCAGTCAAAAGTAATGGTAGTGCTATACATTTGTTCGAACTTGCAAAATATGTCAATGAAACATTCTCAGACATATTCATTGGTTTATTTATATCAGACCAGACCGCTAAAACAGCGACACATGTGCGGAAAAAGCGATTCACGCCGGTCTTGAATCGCTGTAAATTGTACTCGGTGGGAAATACAGTCCTGGGCAAATTATTCCAATAAAAGACTGCTTGAAAAGAGTTGTACGAGGAGTAACTAGCTGAGCCTAATACGCATGTGAAGTATTAGCGCAACGTGTATTTCTAGCATGCACCGCTATGGGAGGAATTAAACGAGCTACATCCATCGAACACTTTCCATGGAAATACTTGTAGAATAGGCTCAAGTCGCCAACCGTTCTTCGGTGCTCCAACGAATCAAGGCCGCCGGCTAGTTCCGGGTCGCCAATCTTGCGAACAGCTCTTCTCTGAATAGAATCCAACAAAAGCAGTGTATGTTTGGGAGCAAAGCCCCAAACATGGGAGCAGTATCCCATAGTTGGTCGAATTTGAGCTTTGTACAGAATTAACAGTTGTTGTGGAGTGTAAAGCTTTCTGGTTCGAAATAATAGTCCCAGCTTTCGAGAAGCTCCTTTGCTATGCTTGCAACATGTTCATGCCACGACATATTTGCTCTCAAATTAACGCCCAACAAATTATCTTCTCCACTTCTTTTTGGCGCCTAAAAAGGTCTTGTGCCATTTGAATACTTGTGCCCTGGATACGTAATGTTTTCCACAAGCCATTTGACGATGCTGGAGGAATGGAGTGACCCGACATAACTATGTCGGGTTCAGCAACGTGAATTTTTTTAGAAAAAAACTGCCGCCTGGGTTTTTGTAGCGTTAAATTCCACTTGGTTACTGTCACCCCAAGATAGAATTTCTTCCAGGTCTTTGTTAAGTTGAACGACTTCCTGCTATCTGGAGATATTCGTCTGAGTAACCGATATCTGAGCATTCAATGTGAATGAAGAGATAAGCGTACTATCATCCACAAAGCTGTAGATTGGATTCCTGGTCTTTTCCAGCAGATCGTTTATGAAAATGAGAAAGAGAGTAGGGGACAGTATGGAGCCCTGGGGCACATCGGCGTTGATAGTGAAGGTATTAGAAAGAAATCCGTCGACTGTCACTCGTAAAGAACGCTCTGTGAGGAAACATGAGAACCATAAACATATCAAGAGCAACAGCTCGAGATTCTCCAAAATGTTCAATTGCGTTGTTCCAAACATGTGTTACATAAGTCGGAATATCTCCTGTTAATCTATGTTTACGAAAGACATATTGACGGTCGCTAATAATGTCGAATCCTTCAAGATATTTTTGAAGATGCTGATTGATAGCCTTTTCCATAACTTTTGATATTATTGAAAACAGTGCGACTGGTCGGTAGTTATTTGGCAAAGTCTTCTTGGCTTTTTTTAGGTATCGGCTGATCTGCGGCACATTTCCAGCAGGAAGAAAATATTCCCTTTTTGTAGGATAGGTTGAAAAGTCTGCAGGAAACTGGTGTTAGTTGCCTCGCACAGATTTTGATTACTATGGCAGGTATTCCGTCAGCGCCAGGAGCCTTTTTGGTGTCTAGCTTCATTAAAATACGTTTTATGATACGCTGTCTGAATAGTAGGTGGTATTTTTCCTTGGAAATCGACAGTAGAATGTGAAGCAAAGAGTTCAGTCAACAAGTTCACTTTCTCAACAGGTGTTGTTGCAATAGAATTACCTGGCCCTGTGAGTGGTGGTATGGTGGATTTGGTGAAATTTTGGTTAACTACCTTAGCGACTGACCAAAAGGACCTAGAATTGTTGGGACAAGCGAGAAGTTTGTTTCTAATTCTTTGATTGTGTGCCTTCTTGATTTATCGATAACTTATTTGCATCTATTCCGGGCAAGAACATAGATGTTACGATTTATGGCGTTAGGATTTTCACTCAGTTGTCGGTAGGCCAGATGTTTAGAAGCAACAGCTTCTTTACATTTTCGGTCAAACCAACGCCTGCCGTTAGAAGGCCATTTCTTCGAAAAATGGATGTAAGCTTCCATACCAGTCAAAATAACATCGGAAACCTCCTTGGCGCAGTCAGATGGGTCGTCGGACCGAAAATAAACGTCTAACCAAGGAAAAGTTCGAAAATATTCCATAAGTTCTTCTCATTTAGTAGATCTGTAGTGCCAAATCTTACGCGGATTAGGCGCCTCTCTGTCACTGATTGGTAGGATACTCGATGTCGAAATCAGTTTATGGTCGGAAAACCTAGCGGCGGATTTACGGTGATCGTGTACATCTCTGGATTCTTAGTTAAAAATAGATCGAGAAGACTGGCGAACCCCCCGTCTCGATCAGGAATCCGTGTTAGTTTGTCAACTGATTGAGAATGATTCAGCTTCGCGACCTTGTTCATCGGTAGTGTTTGAATACATAAGCCAGTTGATGTTGTGGACGTTAAAGTCGTCCAGGATGGCAATTTCGGCATTTGGATAGTTAATTTGCAAATGATCGATGGTGTCTGCAAGAGAAGCGAAAAGTATTCTGAAGCTAGTATCACTTGGTGGTCGATAGAAGATGCAGATGAACGATGTGGTTTGTTGAGTCGTTATATTTAACCACATAACATCAAAGTTTCGGGGCTCCAGAGCCACCTCTCGTCGGCAGGAGAGGTCGCTTCTGACAAAAAGACAGATTCCAAAGTTATGCCTAAATCGGGAATAGAAGTCATACCCAGGATAAAGATGAACTGACCTTGGTTTCACACAGAGCGAGTACATGAGGTTTATTTGATTGCAGGTGTTGGGGTACTGGATTTATGTTCGAGTTTAAACTTCGTATGTTGCAAAAATCTTTTTTAAAATTATGATATCTGCATGTCGACGCCCCTGAACCAGCCCCCAGCCGGAGATCCGAACAAGGGGCTATTTAACCTCCGGAATTTTTTTATCCAGGTGCCTCATCATGCTATTTGGTCTCACAGTCTGGGACATCGGCACAGCCACAAAACGTTAAGCAACTTCACGCAGCCTAAGCCGATGCGATGGTATCAGACCGGGCGATGCCTGGTGGGATCCGGGCATCTACCATCTAAGTTGTTCTTTAAGTCGCCTTCTACGACAGACAGAACGTACCGGGGAAGATATTCTATCCCGCTCCCCCATGGGGGATATTGTCGTTTAGATTCATCCATTAGCAGATTTAAAATGACCGAACTTCCTGTATCTGTTACATTTGGTAGTATACGTGTAAACTTATTGTCACTTTCAACAATTTCAATTATTTTGTAATTAAAATATATGGCCATTTATCTTAAATTACAAAAATTGGCTTCGTTTTGCGTTTAATTAACTTTTCCTTATCATGTTGGCATATAAAACCTAACAGTTACCGACAAAATATTATTTACAACTCCGGTGTTAAATCTCTTTAGTGTTCTCGAAATATTTTTTGACGAGGTAGGGATGCAAACGATACATCGATGTTTTAAATCAAAAAACATCGGTGCATCGAAGTTAATTCAAGCAATGTTTCTTATCGATGTTTTTTACGTCTGGTGGAAATACTCACTATTTTAAACAGTTCCATCTATTCTAATACTACCTCAACTATTGTTAGCGATATTGACTGAACCACGAAATATCTAGCTAGTTGAAAATGGGATTGATAGATGGCACTGTTTCCTGTTAATAGATAAACGAATAATAATTGAATGTTTCACTCACTTCCTTCGTCCAGTTCTTTTATTTATCATTCAATCAAAATGCAGTATAAATTACGAAAGACTTGGCAGAAGTTGTCTGTATGGCACAGAACCCTTTGCCTATCCTAGTTTTGATAAATAAAGTTGACCAAAAAAAATACATCCAAATTACAATACAAAACTTAGTTCCAACTGTTCGTTGTTTTATTCAGCTTGCTTGTCCACTCCGTACTTGTGTGTACTGTAAAATTGTTTCTCTGTGAAATATGGTGACTTTTTGTGAAAAACAGATTGATTTATCGTAAATCTAGAAAAGGTGAGTAGTTTATTGTTATATACTGTTGCTTTGTTGCTTTTATATTGAAATGTCAGGAACAAATAAATCATTTTTTGGAGTAACAATCCATTTTTTGAATAAATTATAGCTCCTGAGTGGAACATTGGGAGTAATCGAGCTACACGAGAGCCATACAGCTGACTACTTAGAACGAAAGTTGTCCCAGCTCCTCAATGAGTGAAAAGTTTCCATCGAGAGGGTTTCTGCTTGTGTCACGGATAACGACGGTAAAATGATGAAACTGATTCGCAGCTTGTTTGGCGACAAAAAGATAATTCCTTGTATGGCACACACGATCAATTTAACACTCACTCAGGTGATCGATAAGTTTACGGAAGCTTTGGTTAGCAAAGTGCGCGAAATTGTTAAATATATCAACGTTAATGCCATTGGTGAATTACGCAAGAAACAGACAGATGCCGGATCTTCTGAACGAAACGCGAAGAAAAGGATCATTGTCTTTATTGGATAATAAGCAGGGCCAAGCCTCTTACTTACAATTATCAATGTATAATAATTACTTAAAATGAGTGTTTGCTTATACTAACTTAACCTAAGCTCTTATACTAGTGGTCATATACTAAGTTAACCTAGGAAATGTGATTTGTTATACATGATTTTCTTAATGCTAGGACTTAAAACTGAGACTAAAACTAGCTTAGCCTAAGACTCACGCTAACTTAAATTAGGACATAGCATTAACTTAAACTAGGACTTATTATAACTTAATCTAGGTTGACAATCTTCTGTCACGGCGGGCGAGGGGGGTCATCGTCTTCATCCGAAAGAGGGTCAGACGGTCTAGGAAACTGGCGGCTGTAATGTGGCGGGACTCGGAAGGCGTCCCTGATGCGTGGGTTGGGGTGCTGGGACGCCTTCTCCAGAAACTTCAGCTGGACTTTCTTCATGTGTGCCTTTAAGGTAGGCACACCGAGGTCTCTGTGGAGTTGCCGGTTCCCCATGAACCATGGGGCTCTCGTGATCATCCTCAGGGCCTTGTTCTGCACTGCTTGAAGTTGAGCTCTCCTTGTCCTGGAGAGCTGGCACCAAGGGGGGCAGATGTAAGTGAGGCCTGCCTTTACTACGGTGTTGTAGATAAGTAGCTTCGTCCTTGGCAGCAACTTACTGAAGCGATTCAAGATAGGGTAGAGTTTGCCCAGTAGTTGTTTCGCTTTCCTGGTGGCAGTCTAGACCTGGTCCTTCCAGAGGAGTTTTTTGTTATACTGGACTTGATGGAGTTGGCCCATTGGATGCGGGAGCCTTGGAGCTGGAGATGTCCATGGGAAGTGCCGCTGCTCTTGGAGAAGACGATGGCTTGGGTTTTGGGGGGGGTTCAGGTTGATACTCCAGCGGTCAAACCAGGAATGCAGGATGTCGAGGTAACGCTGCAGTCTGCTGGTAATGAGGCGGCTACTTCTTGAGTGTGACGATATCAAAACGTGATGGAACTTCTGTTTTTATATGTTAGAGAGGTCCATCCAGTTAGCTTCTATTGTAAGTGAAATATTGCTCACCCCATCCACGAGCTCCCTCGATGATGATTACTGGCTCTAACTGAATAATGCCAAGGAAGTATTCGAGCTATTAAAATCACGCGAAATAGAAATCAAAAAGATTTTCGCGGAATCTTACGTAACTGTCAACAAAGTGGTACCGCTAGTAAGTTGCTTAAAGAGGCCTTGAAGAATAGTTCACCAATAGATCCCATTGTGACCGAATTAAAAAATGAATCGCAAAACCAAATGACTAAACGGTTCGAGAAACTGGAACACAACCCAATTTTGGTGCTGGCAACTACTCTTGACCCGCGATTCAAGTTACTGCACTTTAAAGATCCCTTTGCTAAGAGTAAAGTTGTCAGTTATCTAAATGGATTTGCGAAACTAGCCAATAACGCCAATAGATCAGAATCTTCCGACGAGTAGGAAAAAGGGAAAAAAAGGGCTTTGATATTTGGGAATACCATCAGCATTTGCCCCACAATAACATGAAGGCGAAACAGGCATCTTCTTCAACATTAAAGATTGAGGACAAATGTACCTTGGGTCGACTGTTGCTCCCATAACTCAGAATCCCATTGAAATGTAGGATGACATGAAAAGTATTTTCCCGGGACTGTACAAGTACGTTGCTAAATACTTACCTATTGTGACGACGTCAGTCCCGAGCGAACGACTGTTCTTCAAAGCCATAAATTAACAAAGAAATCGATTGATAGAAAAAATTATTGTTTCTGAATTAGGTTTTAAGAAATAAATTATAATTTTGTATTTGTAAGTTTTTTCTGATTATCATTAATAAAAATAAGTACTCTATAATTGTAAATGAATTTCATTGAAAAAAAAATAACTCCTTAGTGTACACACATATACTAGTGTATTGAAAAAACATCGATGTTTTCAAGGCGATGTTTTTTCGACATCGATGTTTTTTTAGAAGCATCGATGTTTTCAGTAGGATGTTTGCATCCTTAGGACGAGGCGTGGCAGAGCCCGACCACCAAAGCATAATTTCCCGCATTTGATACAAAAATAACTATTTTTATGTGATTACATGTAACTTTATTTATTGTATATTTCTAAAGCCTTTATCAGATGGGCAATAAAGTATTGCGAGTTTCTGTTAAATTTGGTGTCAAAAAACATTTTTTTTATTGCCCACGACAATAAAAATTTTTATCCTATAAATTTATCGTTCTGAAACCAGAAACCAACATTAAAAAAAACCTAATAAAATCTTTAGCTACGTAATTTAACCTCTGGTTAACAACCGAGTTATAATAAAGCACTAAACGACGTTTTATGTCATTGAAAATTTGATATTTTTTACTCCTCCCAAAATTTATAGCGGTTTCGGGGGATATAAAACTGTTGTTTAAATGTAAGTTCATATAATTTGAGAGTTTTAAAATATTTAAAGAAATAATTTAAATTATACTATATTATTACAATATCCGTTGGTAGAATACCGATAAGGGTCGCTAGAGTATTTTCCGTGGTATCCTATTACTTTTCCCTCATCGATAAATTAAGTCCGGGGGATGGGAAGGGAATCACAGTGTGCTAAATAGGTCAGTAAGATTACAATAGTAAATGGCGCCAAAACAAACTGCTACCTCACTACTATAACTAAAATTTTAATTTTTTCCAAAATAATTATCGTAGATGCCACCTTCTAATTATAACTCTAAGAAAATCTGTATATAAACAGCAGGTTAAAAAATTTATCAAAAAAAAATCAAAATGACGCGCAATATTATTAAATAAAGATAATACAGAACCACAAATTTTTTTTTTTCAATTTACTTTGGCTACAATAGGTCTAGGTTATGTTTTTTGGGTCGCTGATAACGAATTCGATGTCCGTTTTGGTCCATTACATCTGGATTATGCATAAGTAGCCATAAAATTGGTAAAAATGAGCTCAAAATGAGATTTTCCTCGTTTCAAAGGGCGTGGTTCCAGAATGATCCAATTCGCCATATACCCGCCATTTTTGGGGTCTGCAGGTATTACTTCAATGTCCCAAATAGGTTTTGATAGTGGCCATATGTTCTGCAGCTGTCAAGTGCCAAAATGCCTTGACGAAGAGATTGCTGGAAAAAATCCCGTGATAGGAAGACTATTCGTAAATCTTTCCTAACATAGAAGACCCAATATTATTCAAAGAGAACAGAATAGTTACTTTCTCACAGTCGGTAGACGTTGAGCTTCGACTACGAAGAATTTTGAATCACACGTAACAACCCAGGCCAATCAAATCTTGTAAAAGATAAGTGAGCAGTAATGAAGCATTAGTAATAAAAGTGCCAAAATCATGAAAAATTGGGTGACTTTGTAAATATAAGATCTGAGGAGAGCATAAGGCAGAGTAGTCAACGACATAGAATAAACTCGTCATCGCACTAGTAGTGTCCGTCATTGGATAGCTGCCAAAGAAAACCGATAACTGCTGATTAACATCGTTTGAAAGAGGATTCTGACCAGAGCGGATGAAAGGATAACACATATTAGTGTTTCCAAAGGTATAGACTATTTTCATGGTTTTTGCAGATGTCAGAACTGGAACAGGGTGCAATAAAATCATAAGCTATAGTATTCTTGTCAACAATATGTACTCTTACCATCTTGACAATTCTGTTCGCCATCGCTAGCTATTGAATTACACTTGAGAGATGTCAAATATAAACTTATATGTAAGGACCATTACGAGAGCCACCAAGTTCATAAAGTATAAAGGAATTAAAAAAAAATAGAATAATCCTGGCATCTGGACAGAATCATTTGCGATTTCTTTCATGTCAAATAAAAATTGCAGCTACCAATAAACGTGCGTGGATATCAGAACCATAACGAAGCGATAAAATCATAAGACATAGTGTTCTCGTCAACGATTTAGAAAATTCTCACGGGTTTACAAGCTTTGTCCATCATTTGAGAGCTGTTGAAGTGCACTTGAGTACTGTCAATTAACATATTATGTCAGGCTTATTACTATAATCAATCCATCCATTATAGTAGCACGATTTTTCAATGGAATAGAATATTCGCATTGTTTCAAGCACTTTGTTTTACATTTGACGGCTGTCAAAGTAAGCTTCACAGTTGTCAAAGGAACCGTGACAGCTGCCAATTTAAGTAAATTTGACAGTTGTTAAATGATATTTTGCATTCTTTCATCTTGATTAGAATCGCCAATAGCATCAGGTAACATGGTTGCAATATATAATTTCTTCGTCAAGGCATTTTGGCATTTGACTGCTGCAGAACATAGGGTTGCTATCAAGACCTATTTGGGATATTGAAGTAATACCTGTAGACCCCAGAAATGGCGGGTATGTGGCGAATTTGATCATTCCGGAATACCATTTCCTTTAAAACGGTGTAAATCTCATTTTTACCAATTTTTCTTATGCAAAATACAGAAGTGATACACCAAAACGGACCTCGAATTCGTGATCAGCGATCCAAGAAACATAACTTAGACCTATTGTAGTCAAAGGAAATTGACAAAAAAAAATTTTTATGGTCCTGTATAATTCTTGCTGTACCGAACATAAATTTAGTATATCATGGTGATACCTATATATATTAAAAGATGTAGAAAACATCCTTTCACGTCAGACAAAATTAAGGGCGACTGATGTTAATAATCACGAAAATAGCTTTTTTAATTGATGTTGCCAGATTTTGAGAAAATTACGGACATATTCAAAATTTTATCGCGTGACACTTCTTATGTTTCGTCAAATATCTCTGTTGATGATGGTTAACTAAATGTAAGTAGACTTCTAAAATAAAATGTTTGATATAGTGGTGATAACTGTTGCATAGTGTCAAGGTGCCAAAGATTCCAAAATCTCAACCTAGTGGATGTATAGTAAACTGACCTATAAACAAACATTTTTTGAAAAAAGTTGTTTAAATTATAAAGTATATATGACCTATTTTTGTTGCTCCCCTATTTTCAATAAATTAATGAGATTTGCAGTAGCGAAATCTTTATGCAAATGTTAATAAATGCACAGCACCTACTTTCTGTGAGAACGATCATTGAAAACGAGATTTTTTAAAATTAAAAATTATAATATTTAAAACTTTGTATGGCGTGTTTTTACGATGTCGCATTTTGTAGAAAATAAAATAAACAACGGGCTATTAAATTAACCCTATGTTTATTTTTATTTAACAAAATGTGTGCATATAGAAAAAAGCTTAAAAAATTTTGAAAAAATTTTTGAAGTAGTTAATTTTTACGCTTGTAAATCGTACAAAAATAGCTACAAAAAAAATTACTTCAACTAAAATATCCACCCGAATTTCTCTCCTATTCGTCGAACCATCTTGGAACTTGTAGTATAACTTATCACTACTACTCAGCCGAGATAAAAATAGAAGCAAGTGTAAAATAATAAAGAATCAGTGTGAAAAAAAAGAAAATCTTGGATCCCTGATCGAGACGGGGAGTTCGCCGGTCTTCTTGATCTGTTTTTAACTACCAATCCGGAGATTTACACGGTCAGCGTAAATCCGCCGTTAGGTTCTACCGACTACTTTCGACATCGAGTATTCTACCAATCAGTGACAGAGAAGCGCCTAAACCGTGCAAGATTTGGCACTACAAATCTGCTAAATGGGAAAATCTCATGGAATATTTTCAAACTTTCCCTTGGTTAGACGTTTGTTTTCGATCCGACGACCCATCTGACCACGCCAGGGAGGTTTCCGATGTTACTTTGGCCGCTATGGAGGCTTACATCCCTTTTTCGAAGAAATGCCCTTCCAACGGCAAGCCTTGGTTTGACCGAAAATGCAAAGAAACTGTTGCTTCTAAACATCTTGCATACCGACAATGGCGTGAAAATCCTAACACCATAAATCGTAACACCTTTGTTCGTCCCCGGAACAAATGCAAAGAAATTATCGACGAAACCAAGGAGGCACACAATCAACAGATTAGAAACAAAGTTCTCACTTGTCCCAACAGGTCCTTTTGGTGAGTCGCTAAGGCAGTTAGTCAAAATTTCACCAAATGCACCATACTATCACTCACACGACCAGATAATTCGAGCGAACTTGTTGGCTGAACTCTTTGCTTCAGTTCTACTGTCGCTTTCCAAGGAAAAACACCATCTGATATTCCCATAGTGCAGTCAAGGATGCCCGATATTGTCTTCAGACAGTGTATCATAAAACGTATTTTGATGAAGCTAGACACCAAAAAGGCTTCTGGCGCTGACGGAATACCTGCCATAGTTCTCAAAAACTGTGCGAGGGAACTAACACCAGTTTTCTGTAGAGTTTTCAACCTATCCTACAGAAAGGGAATATTTCCTTCCTGCTGGAAATGTGCCACAGTTCAGCCGATACCTAAAAAAGACAAAAAGACCTTGCCAAATAACTACCTACCAATCGCTCTGCTTTCAATAATATCGAAAGTCATGGAAAAGGCTAACAATCAGCATCTTCTAAAATATCTTGAAGGATTCAACATTATTAGCAATCACCAATATGGCTTTCGTAAAAATTGATCAACAGCAGATCTTCTGACGTATGTAACAGATGTTTGGAACAACGCAATTGAACACTTTGGAGAATCTCGAGCGGTTGCTCTTGACATATCCAAGGCATTTGACCGTGTTTGGCACGATGGGCTGTTGGCTAACCTACGTTCTTATGGTATATCCGAAAAATTCTGTTTGTGGCTCTCATGTTTCCTCAGAAAGCGTTCTTTACGACTGCGAGTCGACGGATTTCTTTCTAAAACCTTCACTATCAACGCCGGTGCACCCCAAGGCTCTATACTGTCTCCTACTCTCTTTCTCATGTATATTAACGATTTGGTGGAAAAGACCGAGAATCTAATCTACAGCTTTGCAGATGACAGTACACTTATCTCTTCACCCACTCTCAGACGAATATCTGCAGACAGCAGGAAGTCATTCAACTTAACAAAGATCTGGAAGAAATTCTATCTTGGGGTGACAGTAACCAAGAGGAATATAATGCTACAAAAACCCAGGCGACAGTTTTTTTTAAAAAAGTTAACGTTGCTGAACCCGACATAGTTATGTCGGGGCACTCCATCCCTCTAACATCTTCACTCAATTTGTTGGGCGTTAATTTGGGAACAAATATGTCCTGGCATGAACATGTGGCAGGCATAGCAAGGAGAGCTTCTCAAAGGTTGGGAATATTATTTCGAACCAAGAAGCTTTACACTCCACAACAACTGTTAATTCTTTACAAAGCTCAAATGCGACCAACTGTGGAATACTGCTCCCATGTTTGGAGCTCCGCTCCAAAACATACACTGCATTTGTTGGATTCTATTCAGAAAAGAGCTGTTCGTCTGATTGGAGACCCGGAACTGACCGGCGGCCTTGATTCGCTGGAACATCGAAGAACGTTGGCGACTTAAGCCTATTCTACAAGTATTTTCATGGAAAGTGTTCGAAGGATGTGGCCCGCTTAATTCCTTCCAGAGTAGTGTATGTTAGAAGTACACGTCGCGCTAATACTTCACATCCGTATGAGGTTCAGCTTGTTACTCCTCGTACAACGCTTTTCAAGCAGTCTTATATGGAGAACATCATCCCTTTGGAATGATTTGCCCAGGACTGTGTTTCCCACCGAGTACAATTTACAGCTATTCAAGAACAACGTGAATCGCTTTGTCCGCACACGTGTCGTTCCCGTAGCACGTGTGCTAGACCCATAAAAAAAAATTAAATATTCTATTGCATAAGAAGTTCCAATCTGTAAATGTGCACTAGCTCCTTGTAATTATTTATAGATAAATAAAGACAATTTTAAAAAAGTTGTTTACCAAGCAAAATCAACCGTATTTTACTTGTTTTATATCGGAGGTCACCTAGGAAACATGATTGTAAAAAAGGATGTGACAAAACCGAATTCTTTTGCACATAATTTTCCTTTTCCACAATTCCACTACTCCAATTTTCGACTTCTTTTTTTCTACCTATTTCTGGATTACTAGGAAACAATCTGAGCAAGGTAGTTCTCTGTTCTCGTATAGAGTTCAGAACAGGAGAAAAAGTATCTATTATGTTTTTACAATTATTTTACCCAACTATTCCAAGGGATAAGTTTTTATATGACTTGTCTGTACTTCCTACCGGCCACCTGTTGCTACCTGAGCTTAACCTCGTTTATTTGAGACTCTATTCTTTTCTATTGTGTGATGCTCTAGTGTACCTAAAGTCTTCAAAAAACGGAGGAGATTCTGTCGTAAAAACGAAGAAGCCATACCAAACCCAAAGACAGTGAGTGCAGCAACACCCGGCTCCTCTGCTTCCAGTATTGAGATCCACGATTCTCGTTCTGACAAAGTGTCTCTGAGACTTGACTATTATGATAGTTATCATTGTTCCGAAAAAAAAAAATATATATCGTGGATTATTTACTAATAAATAATATTATGGATTTCAGCAAGTTCAGCAAAATTCCTTAAGTCCATTCCTATAATGAAAGGAATGGAGTGAGTGTTGTAGTAATCGGACCGAGTAAAAAAAACGACCTCGAGTAGCCAACTACAAAAGATTATTTTACCCATATCTAGTGATCAGATCGATTTAAAATTTACACCATTTGATGCAAAATCACATGCAGTTTAATAAAAAAAAATGAAAAAATATTTTTTTTGCCCAAAATGGTTAGTCATTTTAAATGTTTATACTCCTGAAAAAATATTATAAATATACGCAATGCAACTTATTCACATCTGAAAAAGTCTCAATATTATATTTGATTGAAGTAGCCGTTTCTTGATGGAAATTCATAATAACCCTGAGACCAGCCAAAATAACATCAGAGACCTCCTTGGCGCAATCAGATCGGTGGTCGGATCGAAAACAAACGTCTAACCAAGGAGATGCTCGAAAATATTCCATGGGATCTTCCCATTTACCAGATTTGTAGTGCCAAATCTTGCGCGGTTTAGGCGCCTCTCTGTCACTGATTGGTAGGATACTCGATATCGAAAGCAGTTTATGGTCGGAAGAACTTAATGGCAGATTTACGGTGACCGTGTAAATCTCTGGATTGGTGGTTAAAAACAGATCAAGAAGACTAGTGAACACCCCGTCTCGATCAGGGATCCGTGTTAGTTCTTCAATAAGCTGAGTTAAGCCTCAACTGATTGAGAATGATTCAGCTTCGCGACCTTGTTCGTCGGTAGTATTTGAATACTTAAGCCAGTTGATGTAGTAGACATTAAAGTCGCCCAGGTTGGCAATTTCGGCATTGGGATAGTTAATTTGTAAATGATCGATGGTATCTGCAAAAGAAGTGAAAAGTGTTCTAAAGTTAGTATCACTTGGTGGTCGATAGAGGAAGCAGCTTTGTTGAGTCGTTATTTTTAACCACATAACCTCAAAGAGCCTCTTCTCTTTCGCAAAGAAGGACACTTCTGACAAAAAGACAGATTCCAAAGTTACGCCTAAACCAGGAATAGAAGTCTTACCCCG
>CM032456.1:101910255-101975255 GCA_019049505.1 Pachyrhynchus sulphureomaculatus
TAAATGTGCTAAATGTTCTTTAAACCTTGTTTTAATTGGCCTTTTAGTTTGCCCAACATACTTTTTGTGGCAATCATGACAACTAATTTCCTAAATTCCACTTTCCTCACAATTAGGAATTTTATTTTTGGGGTTTGCTCAGATATTCCTCAGATTGTCGGATGACTTATAGACTAAGGTGAGACCTACCTTATTAAATACCTTATTGAGTCCCCTGCTATATTTCGGATTATATGATATGGAGACTTATGGTCTTAATTACTTCGCGCGTAAAAAGGGTGGAATTCTGAATATTTAACCTGAACTTATGTCTATTTGTTAACTTCTTTACTAAGTCATCGTCATAACCATTAACTCTAGTTATATTTCTAATACGATTCCTTTCATTATTGAAGTTTACTCTATTCAGAGGAAAAGTGACCAAACGATGAACTAAAAAATGTAATGCAGCTAATTTGTGTTGTTTGCAATGAAATGAATCATTAGGAATATCTGTTACTGTGTCTTTTCTATAGGTATCAAATTCTAACATATTATTATTTTTAATATTTAAAATATCTAGAAAAGGTTGTTGACTTTTGTTTTCAATTTCGTTAGTGAATTTAATGGAATCATCTCGGCTATTTAATTTAAAAACAAAATCATCTATATTTGCTTTCTTTGTATCAAAAATCGCGAAAACATCATCCACGACCTATACCATACCCTTCGGAAATACTCAAATTCTTGACTGGCTTCGGTTTCAAACTTACTCATGAATAAATTGGCTATGAAAGGTGATAAGCAAATACCTATAGCTCTTCCTTCTTTCTGAGCATAATGAATTTTAATACAAAGAAAGCTGATGGCCTCGCCTATGCCATTAGTTCCGCCTGAGTAATTCAGATGTTGGGCTAAGTATAAATAGGGTGGATTTGTAGTTTAGCTTTAGTCAATCATCACTTCTGATGAAGCTAACATGGTTAGCGAAACGCGCGTCGAGTGCAAAAATAATGTGTCTGGTGTAGTGGTAATATATACAGAGTAGTGTCATTCTGCTAAAAATTCCGCATTCTCAACATAGTAAAGAAAAATGAAAAGAAAAGACGCAATTCGCTTTTCAGGAACTGAGGTGATTTTCTTGTCCCACAGTCAAATAATAACGGTATTGTCCACAAATTAAATATTCCCGATACTTTCCGAGAGATGGTAGTATTAACAAAAAAAAAATATATAATTTTCAGTTCGTGTTAACTCTCACAATATTCGTGGAAAATTTTCATGATATTTTGTCTATTAGTTTGCGAGTTACCGCTGTCTGAGTGACGCTACTTTTGGTTTTGTGCAAAACGGTAGAACAAAAAGAATTTCATTTGTTGATTAGACATTGCTTTTTGATGAGAAAAAATACAGCCAGAACCCAAGAAGGGCTTGAGAAGTATTATGGCATATTGCTCGTCGAAAGCAACTATATGTCGATTAAGTTGGGAATGTGGAATCTTTGGCGCAATGATACTACTCAGTATATATCACCACTACACCAAACACTTTTTTTTGCACTCGACGCGCGTGTTTCGCTAACCATGTTAGCTTCATCAGGAGGATTGCAGTCAATCATCGCTCCTGTTGAAGCTATGGTTAGCGAAACGCGTGTCGAGCGCAAAAATAAAGTGTTTGGTGTAGTGGTGATATATACTGAGTAGTATATGTCGATTGTTCAATGAACTTAAATGTGGTAGTATAAGCACCATTGATGCACCAAGTTCCGGACGTCCAAATGAGGCAGTTACTCCAAAAAACACAAGAAAGTCCACCATATTGTTTTGGTGACCGCGAAGCGAAAGTGAGAGAGAAGCAGACATCGTAAATATATCAGCAGAACGTGCGAAGCATATTTTGCAAATATTTATATTTGCATATAAAAAAGCTATGTGCCCGATCGATGAGTGCCGCGTTGTCACGACTAATCTAAATAGCAACGTGTTGAAAATTCAGAACGCTGTTTGGCACTATTTCGGCGTAATTAAAAGGAGTTTTTGCATTGATTCCTAACAATGGCCGAAACATAGATCCACCACTACACGCCTGAGTCCAACAGATAGTCCGTAGAGTGGTTGGAACCACGTGAAAGTCGACCGAGACACCGAAGACTATTACTTTTGTTTATTCGACCGCTTGAATGGTGAAAGCAAAAAAAAAGGCCGCATGTAGCAAAGAAAAAGTGTTATTTTACCAAGATAATGCACCAGTTTACAACTCCATAAAATCGATGGTGAAATTTGACCAATGAATCGCTTCCTCATTCACCATATTCACTACCTGGCCACCAGGGATTATTACCTCTTTCCACATTTGAAAAGGTGGCTTCGGGGAAAGAGAATTGTCTCAAGTGAAGAAGTCGAATGAGAAACGGGGGTTTATTTTAAAGAGCTTGACAAATCGTACTACCTGAAAGGTATCCAAATGTTAAAATATTGCTGGATTAAGTCTATCGCTCTTGAAAAAAACTGTATTGAAGAATAAAATCGATTTTTTGGCGCATTGTTTGTTGTGTCTGGGGAACTCGGCAAAGGGCGTGATAATATAAAGTTCACACAATATTTCGGTCCTAGGTTGGGACTGCATCTTCAGGGCAAGAACTGAAAAGGGGAATTAGTCTACATAACTGAGAAAACTTGGGCAAAAATTAAATTATTCAAATTATTACTATTATTATTAATAAACTAATATAGAAGTACAATGAAATATAAGATGTATATATAAAAGTAAAAAAACACTCACATGAAATAGTGAGAAATAGAGTTAACATGAATGGCCATAATTAGCTTGTAACATAGAAACAACTAACAATCATAGAAACATTAAAATAAACACTATAAACTAATACACAAAGTTGAAAAGCTCAAATTTATAACAGGGATGTGTTTTTAAAACCCTGGATGCTGAAAATATTTTTAATTATTAATTAATTCACCTGAACTAACAACCTGTAGCCGGCGCCAAGCACAAAATGATAGACATACGACTGACAAAAGACAGTTACTTGACAGAGAAAAGGGACTTTTTTGAAAACCTAAAAACCGAAATTGTAAACAACCGAAAGGAGAACTGGTTTAATGAAAAATATATAAATGGTCAAATAAAGAGAAGAAGAAATTACCAATTGAACGACCTTAACATCGATAAGGAAATTCGGATTGATAACAACCACAAATTTTAGGTAAAAAGGGGGACAAGAGATCTAAAAGAGAAATAGAGAAGGAAGGATGGAATGTTATATTAACTTATGAATCAAATATATATATATATATATATATATATATATATATATATATATATATATATATATATATATACGAGTATATATATATTCAACGCCAAGACACTGACCAGTGATCAACGCTTTGAAAAAGATGGATGAGATTCCATCGAAACGTCAGCGAAACCGTCCATCAAGGGACTTCAAGCTAACACGGGATGCCCGAAAAACCACTACTATATATATATATATATATATATATATATATATATATATATATATATATATATATATATATATATAAATATATGCAGATACATAACATCGCTTCTCAGAGTCTCGGGGGCAATGCCTCTAATACGTATATATACATAGGCAGAACTGCTATCTTTCTCGTAATAATCCTTTTTTTGAAATGTTACTACAAAACAACTGCGAGTTTCGAGATTTTTGGTATCATTGAAATGATGTAAACCATCTGGGGAAGCGTTTACCCGTATACTAATTTGTAAAATCTCCATCTTTATCCAGAAATGTAACCGTTGCCCAACTCTCGTGACGTGGACATGATGGTAGGTGCTTGAGAATACGCTTTTTGTGTGTCTTATCATTCACACACACTTTTATACTTCTAAAACCACTCTGTCAAGCAACACATCCATAACTTTTGTTTTTGCCTATTGTTTATTTTTCTGTATATTATATATTATTTTATTTTTTTATATTATTTTATTTTATATTTTAATATGTTTCTACAAACTCAATTATTACCACCATAGTTTTATTTCCATCACAGTCGCTGCTTGGCATCGATAACGCTATCCAGTAATGCTGTAGCAGGGCATTTAACCTGCGGTTGATGACGACCATATCCCAGATACCACAATATACTGGCGATGTGAGCACACGAACCAAGCGTTCTTGCACCACTTTGAAAGTGCAATGATATGACAAGATAGCTTTTTCACCTTCTTCATGCTCATCATATTTTCCATCCCGCGCATTATCAACCCGAAAAGATATCCAAAATTGAGGTCTAGTGGTGTTCCGAAATCTCGAATAAACCCGTACCCTGATTAGGCCTTGTTTATCTTGCAGTTCGTCAAATTCCAAAACATCTCTCTGTTCTCTCTGGAGTTTATCCTGAATGTAAGCAAACGCCAGATTTAGTTGATAGACTCTAACCAACCAACCCGCCAACCAGTCAGCCAGCCAACCAATGAACCAACCAGCTAGCCAACCGGCCAACCGACCAACTGACCAACTGACCGACCTACCAACCAATCAACCAGACAACCAAAAGCATCGTCATCTAATTAAACCAGCACTCATGGTGACTTCGAAAGGATATATACTGGACATACATGGTCCATATTTTGCTGATGGGCAAAGTTATGACGCTCCTATGCTCCGCAATGAATTTGAAATGGATACAAATGGTCTGAGGGAATGGTCCGTGGATGACGATATCTTTATTGTGGATCGGGGTTATGCAGACGTAATACCACTCTTGGAGATATTGGGTATCAATCACAAGATGCCATACTTTTTACAGCGAGGTAGAGAACAATTTACAACTAGGGAAGCTAATGATTGCCAAGTGATTACTAAAACTAGGTAGATTATAGAAGCTCGTAATCGGTACATTAAATTGATCTTCAAGTTTTTTAAAGGAGAAAATGGGTTTAACCACGTTGTACACATTGGGGATTTTTATCGAATCGCAGGTGCCATACTGAAGTTTTTTAAAGGAGAAAATGGGTTTAACGACGTTGTACACATTGGGGATTTTTATCGAATCGCAGGTGCCATACTGAATAGATATCGAGCTCCCATACTGATGGAAGGGGCAAATGCGGAACTGGCCCAAAAAATGCTCCAAAAATCAATTCATGTTCTCCAAGCAAGGGTTGAATTGGAAAACTTTAGGCGATTAAATGCAAGGTGGGTATTATTGAATGAGTTTCACGCCCCTTTTGTTTCCTAGACTCACACTTAATTATTTTTAAGAGTCGACAATTGAAGTCTATCAACTAATTCTGGCGTCTGCTTAATTTCGGAATAAACTCCAGAGAGAACAGACAGATGTTTGGAATTTGACGAATTCCAAGATGAATAAGGCCTAATCAGAGTACGCGTTTATTCGAAATTTCGGAACGCTACGAGACATCAACTTTGGATACCTTTTCAGGTTCATAATGCGCGGGATGGAGATTACGATGAGCATGAAGCAGGTAAGGCAGCAATCTGGTCATATTATTGCACTTGTAAGAGTGGTGCAAGAACTCTTGGTTCGTGTACTCACATCGCCAGTATATTGTGATATCTGGGATATGCTCGTCCCTAACCGCAGATCAAATACCCTGCTACAGCATTACTGGATAGCGTTCTCGATGCCGGGCAACGACCGTGATGGAATAAAACTATGGCAGCAATAATTGAGTTTATAGAAAAGTAATAAAATAGAAAATAAAATAATATAAATTAATATATAATATATAGAAAAAAAACATCAATGGGCGAAAACAAAAATTATGGATGTGTTGCTTGACAGAGTGGTTTTAGAAGTATGAATGTGTGTGTGGCGAAATGATAAGACTCTCAAAGAGCTTGTTTTCAAGTACCTGCCATCACGTCCACGTTACGAGAGTCGTGGGGCAACAGCTATATTTTTGGCTATAGATGGAGGTTTTACAAAATAGTATACGGGTAAATGCTCCCCAGATAATTTACATCATTTTAATGATACGAAAAATCTCAAAACTTGCAGGTTGTTTTTTTTGAGTAACAGTTCGAAAAAAGAATTGTTTCGTGAAAGGTACCCGTTCTGCCTATGTATATATACATATATAGAGGTACTGCCCTCGAGACCCTGAGAAGCGATGTTATGTACATGCGTATATATGTATATATATATATATATATATATATATATATATATATATATATATATATATATATATATATATATATATATATGTACGTTTGCATGCATGCGTGCGTGCGTGCGTGTGTGTGTGTGTGTGTGTGTGTGTGTAAAACATGCCTGACTGTTTCACAAGACCCTGCAGTACGCTCTCTTCAGATGGTACAAAATGAGGCCTCCAGAGAGCAATATCTTGGATTCTACTGATTTTCGCAAGTTCTGCCCACTGAGACTTTTCATTAGGAGATACACATACTACATTTTCAGCCAATTTGACCGGTACCACTTTTCCATATGTGGTGTACGGGGTCCTTTTTAGTGTTCCGTACGGAACGCTTATAAGATCACTTCGGTGTCTGTCTGTCCGTCTGTCACACCCGATTTTCTCCGAAACTATTTGATGTAGAAAATTGAATATTTTGTACTAATATAGAAATTGATGGCCTCATCAGAGCCGTGTAGTTTTGAAAGAAAGTTAAGGGGGTTAGTTTTTTGATTAAGGAGTTACTTTTGGGGTGTCAAATGAAAGGGTTAAAAATCGGAAGTTATATAAAAAAAAAATTTTTACTAGGTCATCGAGCTTATGAAAAAACACGAGTTCGAAAAAATATATATAATGTCTTACATGCGCACACTTTTCTTTGTATTATTTTGAAAGAATCGCGAAAAATTGCTATCCCCCTTTCTATCGCGGAAAGTACTGATACAAAAATTTTAAAAAAATCTGGAATATTCTCCACGGTGTGTAGATTGAACGGAAATTATTACGAGTGCATTACCTTTAATAATTTATCTGGCATATAAAAAAAAAATCTCAAGGTCATCAGTTTTCAGCAAAGATCGGAAACAAACTTTGTTGAAAACTCATTTGGGGTGTGTTTTGTGAAGTCACTGATCATTTTATACCTCCGTAACAAAATTTTTTATTTCAGAAGCAATCAACGTACGGAATACTAATTGCGCAAGTTCAACTTGCACTTGACCGGTTACTGGTTTTAAAAGAGCTGCTCCCTAAGTTTGTTTAAAAAATATTCCTCGAAATATAACAGACCTTTTAATTTTATTTTTTCCAATTAAATCTACCAGAGAAAAGTCAAGATTGTTACGCCTAAATATGTTTAATATTGCTGCTACCTCTTAATCCATGCCCTAGAATCATTACTTTAAGTGTGTTTACACGAAAACACTTGTTGCATTACTCCCTTACATCATAATCCACCCACAACATTAAACATAACTATTTCGACGAAAACTTTCAGGTAAATTAAATAAATAAACCTGGGTTAAGTCAGATAAGATAATTATCTGGAGGCCGCAGATACTATAACCCGGTCTGGATTACATCTCACCCGAGAGCCCGAGAACCGTATTATAAAGGGCAGGAGTTAATTATCCAAAAATAGCCAATCAAGTCAGCAATACAATCTTGCAATTTCGGATTGGAGATAATAGTGACCTCTGTTTTAAGGGTTATCATTAAACCGTAGCAAAAGGGCAAAGAATGAATTTAATTTGTGAAAAAATCACCGTCCGATGTTTGTTTTCATGTTTTAGCGCCTATAGATCTCTGCAAAAATATTCAGCGATTTTTAAATTGGGTTTAAGGGGATATACCTAGTCATCTGGGTCAGAAAATTCAATTTTTGGATTTTTATATATTTTTTTGGTAGACTGAAAAGTTTTTGGTCTGACACATAGATGTACCCCCTTTTCAAAAAATCCATATGATTTTTGGGAAGCACCAATCTTCAAATGATACGTGCCAAAATTTCATGACATTTCGACTATTAGTTTACAAGTTACAGTGGTTTAATGACGCCACTTTTGATATTTTCAAAATAATAGAAAAAAATCGGATTTCGTGTGTTGATTAAACACTGTTTTTTGATGGAAAAAAATACTGTTCAAGCAAAGCAATGGCTTGATAAGTGTTACGGGGCTCTGCTCCTGAAAAATTACTCTTCATTTTGCTGGTATACTGAATTTAAACGCGGTCGTACAGATATAAATGATGCTGAACGCTTTCGACGCCCAAAAAAGTGGTTACATCGGAAAACATAAAAAAAAATCCACAAAATTGTTTTGGATGACCGTAAAGTGAAATTGCGTGAGATATCTGACACCCTAAAGATATCAAAAGAAAGTATTGGTCATATTTTGCATGAATATTTGGGCATGAGAAAGCTCTGTTCGAAATGGGTACCGCGTCTGCTCACAGTGAACCAAAAACGACAACGTTTTGATGATTCTGAGCGCTATTTGGACCTGTTTAAGAGCAATAAAAAGAATTTTTTCATGCAATATGTGACAATGCATCCACCACTACACACCAAAATCAAATCGGCAGTCAGCTGACTGGACAGTAGCCGGTGACAGCCGCTAAAAGCAACCAAAGACACAACAATCGGCTGGGAAGGTTTTGGCCTCTATATTTCGGGATGCGCACGGAATAAATTTTATCGACTATGCTGAGCAGGGAAAACCTGCAATAGCGAATATTATATAAAGTTATTAGTGCGTTTGAAGGCAGAAATCGCAAAGAAACGGTTCCAAATGAACAAGAAAAAACTGCTCTTCAGCAAGACAATGTACCGTGGCACAAGTCAATGGTTACGATGAAAAAATTGCATCAATTGAAGTTCAAATGCTTCCTCATCCACCGTATTGTCCAGATTTGCCCCCCGCGACTATTATCTATTCGCAGACCTCAAAAAAATGCTCGCAGGAAAGAGATTTGGCTCCAATAAAGAAGTTATCCCCGAAACTGAGACCTATTTTGAAGGCAAGGATAAATCCTTCTACAAGAAAGGTATAGAAATGTTAGAAAAGCGTTGAACTGATTATATCGCTCTTGAAGGAGACTATATTGATGAGTAAAGTCGAATTTTGCAAAAAAAAAAATGTGTTTTAAGTAGCTAGACCAAAAGTTTTTCAGCCTACGTGTAGGATACCTTAAGAATATTTTCTGTAAGTTTCATAAGAATCGGTCAAAAATTGACGGAACTTAAAAGAAGTGCCGTTGCATAGAATTTTCTGAGCAGGTAGCGAACAGCTGCTCTCGGGTCAGCCTTCGCCAATCTTAACTCGATTTTAATGTATTTTAAACTTTTTCTATTATAATATGATATAAAGAAATTCTTCAATTGTCCTTCTTAGAAGGGACAAGGCGTTCCCATCTGCTATTCTACGGTTCTAAATTCGAGACTAGAAGTTTGTTCAGTACCGTTGCACAGCTCACTCGTAGCAGTTCACTCGTAGCAATTCAGTCGTAGCAGGTATTGAAGTTTATATTTTAATTGACTTTGTTAAATATAATGACAGCTATAGGAGTTCATTGTGGCCGAAATATACATGACTACGCAGCTAAAGTGGACGGAAAATGAGTTGACCTAGCCGAGCGAGAATCTCTATAAAGTATAAAAGAAGCTAGAATTAGTATTGTAGAAACTCAAAGAGCTGATGAAGATACAGCATGTGATCCTGGAGTCGATTGTTGATTCATTTACAGGTAAGAATTTATTGTTGTTTTAAAAAAAACTCGATCTGTTTTTTAACCTGAATTTTAAATGCATTACCAATTGTTTCCTACTTTAAATCAATAAAGAGAAAAAAAAATGTATGGAAGTTATTCTGCAAATTATTTTAAAAACTTTTACGTCTTTTTAGCTATCTAAAACGGTATAATATCTATTGGATCTATTGAAAATTCTAAGAAAATGAGATTTCAATAGGCCCAAATGTAGAGTAACATAATAATAGAATTTAGATACTACCAATTACCGGTTTACTACCTGCACCTTCAAACAATAAAAAGGGTTGGGTAAGCATTTTTTCCGGTAGGGGTACCCTCTGTGCGAGTGACATTTTCTGTTCACTAAACATTATTGAATGATTTTTAGTCTGCTCATGGGATTCGTCCGTGGTAGATGTGCTATACCGTGCTTTTCAAAAATATCTCTGTTTCATCTTCTGACTGTGTGAATTGGCTCATAACTGGATTTTGATCTCTGCTTGTGAATATGGCAACGTATACCAACGAGGAATATGCTGATATCCTAATGTGTTACGGATTTTGCGAAGGGGTGTCGTGGCGTGCACGTGATGAATACATACTGCGTTATCCTACTCGTCGTGTACTTGATGTTAGCGTATTTGATGGAACTTATCGAAGACTACGAGAAACTGGTTCCGTACAAAGACGGCGGACTGACATGGGACGACCACGTATCTTTGACGAAGACGAGGAAAACGAAATACGTTTCTTTGAGGTGGACCCAACCACATCTACAAATGTTGTCGCACAACAGCTTGGTATTTCGCAGTGGAAGGTATGGTTTGTAATGCATACTGTTGGACAACACCCTTACCACTATACGCCCGTGCAAGTCATTGAAGAAGGGGATCCGTTGCGACGGATTCTGCAGATTTATGCTCAATAGCGATGTCGAAGATGCATCTTTTTTTAAGAAAATACTATGGACTGACGAGTCGAAATTCGACAAAGACGGTCTTACAAACTACCACAATGCCCACTATTGGGCTTCTAAGGAGGAAGGCAACCCAAACAAAAAAAGAACGAAAGGATCACAAACAAGATTCAGCTTAAATGTGTGGATGGGTATAATTTCAAATTATTTGGTTGGGCCATTCTTCCTGCCAGATAATTTGAATGGCGAATTGATGCGGCTGACGAAATGAGGCGGCACCTCACAACCAGCGTTGTGAAAAGTAATTTAAGAAAAAGAATGAAAATTTGTGTTAGAAATAGGGGCGACCATATAGTAGAGTCAAATCGGTCAGAAACGACCTAAACTATAACGTCCTTAATTATCTAGGACGACTTTTCCTGTAACTCTGTATATATTGCTTGTCTTTGAACAAAGAAATTTTGATTTTATAAAGAACTTTATTTTTAATTAGTGAGAATATAAAACGCGGTAACATCATTTTTTCGCTTTTTTTTTGTTTGCATTTGATGATCTTTTTTAAATCCTTCGTTCAAAGACAAGATTGATCCTCTAATAAACTAATTTCTTTGGAAGTTTCGATTTCAGATGATCCAGCTCCCAGTAATCGTGGGCACCGCAATGCTCCTTAAAAAAATAGAAGTCGCAGGAGAAATGGTGTAGCGCCGCCATTTTTTTTAATTAATATTTTACACATTGTATTTTAAGCTATGTATTATTATATAAAATAGAAACTTGATTTATATAATTAATAGTTTCGCTAAAAATAAATCCTTAAAAAAACGTTTTTTTTTTCGACTTCATGACTAGGTACACCCCCTTAAATGTTCGAAGTCTAACAGTATGGAAGGGTTCTTTTTTGTGAAAAATCTCCGTCCCTGTTGCCAATTTTGAGTTTATTGTGTTAGAAAGAGTTTAAGCTTTAGGGTTTTTTTCGTTCAAGACGCTTTTCACTCGGTTGTTAATTGGGATTTTCCCATCTATAAACAGTTTTCCTTTTAGTGTTCCAATCTTTTCCTTAACGGAATTCACCCCGGGTATTTATCTATAATTTTTATTAAAATCAAAACCTGTTTATTATTAATTCTTCTGTATTTAATAATAATACGGCATTTTTTTTATAAATATATAAAAGTATATACAATAACGAAGTTTTAAACTACCTACTACTAAGGTTTAAAACTTTTCAAATCAAACTTGCGATTCATTCTCTTCTATTTCGGATGATTAAATTCAATAATTCCAGTTAAATTGAAAATTAATATTTAATTATTTTCAAAATAAACAGATATGTTTACTCAACCAGCATTGATTTTATACTGAAAACACATTACATTATATAAACAAGCGCATTGATACTACATAGCTTTAGTTGTATTGTCAAAAAACTACCGGGTGTTTCTAAGTCAAAATTCAAGCAGTCTTTATACATATATATATATATATATATATATATATATATATATATATATATATATATATATATATATATATATATATATATACATATGTATATATATATATATATATATATATATATATATATATATATATATATATATATATATACGCAGTTGCGGCGCTATCTTTATAGGCTCACGTTGGAGCGCTATTTTGTAAAGTCTCGTTGCGGCGTTATTTTTTATAGCCCCAACTTTCTTTATTTTTAATGAATATTACTAACGACAACGGAAGAAGAATTATAGAGATATGTGAACAAAACAACCTTACAATATTAAACGGACACTACCAGCATAGGGATATTCATAAATATACGTGGAGACAAACAACAAGAGATTTAAAGTATTATCGACTATATGATAAAACGTCAGAGACCTAGATTAAACTTCCTAGATGTAAGAGTCCGAAGAGGGGCTTCATGTGGCAGCGACCACTACCTCGTGAAAGGAAAGATAACCTCACGAACAACACGGGAAAGCAAACTGGAAGATACAAGTACACAGCACACAACAAGTGAAACAACAATAAGATATAATACAGATAGCTTACAAAATGAAAGTATCAGAAATCTATACAAGAGTAGACTGGACCAAAAGATACAACGGACGGGATTTGTTAATATAGAAGAAGAATATAAGTATATAAAGGAATGCCTACACGCAGCCGCACTGGAAGCATTAGGGTACCAAGAGAAAAGGGAAAAACCGCAAAAACCATATTGGTGGGATGAAGAAACTGAATATGAAATTGAAGAAAAACGGAAAAGCTATCACAAATACTTAAGTTCAAAGAGCATAAACGACAAAGTAAAATACAAGGAATCCCAAGCTAGAGTACGCAAAATGATTAGTGACAAAAAGAACAACCAATGGGAAAAGACATGCTGCACAGAAAGCTGGAGACTTCTTAAAAATATGAGAACAGAACGGAAAAGAGAAATCTTCTCACCAATAACACCAGAAAAATGGAACCAATATTTTACAAATATGCTAACAGAAGATAGACCAGAGTTCAAAAGTACCCAACATGGAAACCAAAATATAGTTATACGAGGATCCTCAATAAGGATAACAACATCAGAAGTTAAAGAAGTATGTAAAACGCTAAAAAATGGTAGAGCTCCAGGACCAGGAAACATCCCAGGGAGAGATAGTAAAATACGGAACTGAAAAGCTATTTAGCGCTTTGAGGAACTTATTCCAAAGATGCATTAACACATCAGAAGTACCTGAGGAATGGAAAATATCATACATATCAACAATCCATAAGAAAGGAGACAAAAATAATTGCGATAACTATAGGGGAATAACGGTTACAGGATCTATTAGCAGAATATACGGAAAAATACTTAAAAATAGAATAGAAACGGAATACGCGGACGCAGAAGCTGAGGAACAGGCAGGCTTTAGAGCAGGAAGATCCACAATAGACCATCTCTTCTCACTGACACAAATCCTAGAAAAGAAAACCGCATTTGATCAGGAAGTCCATGTTTTGTTTGTTGATTTAAAAAAGGCCTACGACAGCGTGCCCCTAATGAGATTGTGGGAAACACTACAACAGAGTAATGTAAGCACCGAAATAATTAAAGCCGTAAAATATTTATACCAAGACGCAAGAAGTAGTGTGAAAACCAAATATGGTATAACAACAGGGTTCCTGGTCACAAAGGGTCTCAAACAGGGCTGCTGTATATCCCCAACGCCATTTAAAATCTATTTGGAGAGTGCACTGAAGAACTGGAAAAGGAAATGCAGCAGTATGGGATTACCACTGGATGACGATACTACATTGTACACGCTATCATTCGCATATGACCAGGTAGTAGTAGTCGCTCAGGACATCGATGATATGGAATACATGACACGAAAACTTATGGAGGAATATGAAAAATGGGGCCTAGAAGTCAATATTAAAAAGACCGAGTACATGTGCGTCGGAGGACAACAGCAGGACTTGAAACTGGCCACAGGACACACCATCAAACACTGTGCCAGTTATAAGTATTTGGGAACGAGAATATCTAGGGACGGAACACTGGAAGAAGCAATATTCGAGAGGAATATCCAAGGAAGAAAAGCGATTGCAATGCTTAATATTATACTATGGGACAAAAACATAACCATTGAAAATGAGAAGAGAATTTACAACTCAATAGTGAAAAGTATAATAACTTACAGCTCCCAGGTGTGGCCATTAAAGGAAAGAACAGAAAAAGTACTAAAAGCTACAGAAATGGACTTCTGGAGACGAGCAGTCAGAAAATCCAGAAAAGACCGCATACCAAATGACACGATAAGGCAAGCTTTAGAAATAAAGCACGATATAGTGGACGAAATCAGAACCCAACAGTTGGTATGGTACGGACATGTACAGAGAATGTCACAAGACCGACTACCTAAAAAGATTTTAAATTGGAACCCTCATGGAAAAAGAAAGCGAGGAAGACCACGCCAAAGCTGGAGAGCAGGAATCAACAAGGCAGTACTCGAGAGAGATCTGGAGGAGGAGGGATGGAGAAACCGGGAGGAGTGGAAATTAGGCATCGGAAGACGGAAGACGTTATAAAACCGATTGATAGATATATATATATATATATATATATATATATATATATATATATATATATATATATATATATATATATATATATATATGAATATTTTATTTATTAAATAGAAGCCGTTATTTACCCCTTACGTATATCTTACTTTTTGAGAATGGATTGAGTGGATATTAATACTGATAGAGCAAAAACTAGATATAAGCCAGCTCGTTTTTTACTGGCAGAGTACATGGAGATCGAGGTAATTTTTCTACGCCTTTTGAAAATAGTCTCTATAGTTGTTTAAAACTTGGTTGTACAGTTTTTGGGCACCATTCATTTTAAAATAAAAATAATCTAAGTTCAGCTCAAAAAATGAAAAAATACTGAAGAGTTATTTAGTTGTTGCAATAAAATTGAATCGGGTACAACCGTTGCGTCCTGAAAGATAAAGCGGGTAGTTCAGCGAGACACTACACATTTAAATAAAGAAGGATATATTAACAAAATAAAAATTCCTATTTTTATTACACTCTTAAAATTACATTAACTAAATAAAAACCCCTTAGGATGAGAGTGTATAAATCTAAACTAGAGTTATATGAATTACTGATCCTAAGTGTAAAAAAAAAAAACAAAAAACTTAAAAAAAACACGATCTAAAAGTTTGTAAAATTAACTAAGCGAATTACACGGGTTGAGTAGTCGTTGGAAAACAAACTTGTGAGATATTTAAACTGGTGTGCTTATGACTTACTCATTGGCTTCTTCTCGTGGGTTTTCCATAAACTGCTTGGCCTCTTCTGGTGAGATTCTCATTAAAATATTGTCTCAGCCATTACTCTCCTATTTTTATTTGGGTAGCTAATCACTTTTTGACCGGAAATGCCTTAGGATGAGCAGAATATTTTAAGATTGAAAAAAAGGCATCAAACTTGAGATCTATCCTCAAACAACACCTACTTGGTGATAAAAAAAGCCGTTACTGCACTACGGCATGACGGAAGAAAAAAAGCCACTACGGCATGCTGGAGAAAAAAAGCCATGATTTTTTTCGCACATTATTGTCATACGTGATCCACCTTTTATCCCTTGTAATAAGATATTTCAAAAATAAATCAATTTCATTCCACTTCAACAACTGATGGACATTCGGTTAATTAAATTTTCCACCACATCGCATTTCTTCTTGTATGCAGCCTTTAGTACCCCCTATCGAGGTTGAGAAGTTTAAGTGCCGGTCTTGCTCAACTTCTTCCAAAATTTCGTCTACTCTTTTAGTGATTAGTCGACCAGAATGGAGTGCATTTTTGACATCGAAACTTCCAGTAACAAAGCGAACGAACCATCTCTTGACAGTTGTTTTTGGTAAAATATCTTGATTATAAAATCACAAATTGTTTCAAGAGCCTGGCAGCATTTTTTCTTCTATCGGAGTAAAACTGCAAAATTTATCGATTTTTTTCTGAAATTTCAGTCATTTTCAAGATGTAACTTTGGACTGAATCGATAAATATGATTTCCTTGCTGACAAAATTATACTTTGCTTCTCTTCGCGTTTTAGGGTTTCTAGCTCGCCAAAAAGAGAGTCACTCATTCGCGTCGGACGGTATTTTGGACTGTTGGCACGATAACTCTTAAACGAAATGATATATCAATTTCAAACTTGCTACACAGGTAATATCTAACAAGGAGATGAAGTCTATAGTTTTTGAACGATATCGCTTCAGGCCAAGGGGGTAAAAGTGGGTAAATAGAGAGACTTTAGTTAAATTTCGAAAAGGTTTTAATAGTAATATGGAAGGTTTTCCTGTTTTTTTGTTGAATCATAAGCAATTTAATGCATTAATATTTATAGTAAAACGTAAAAGGAGCGAAAGGGGGGAGAGGGAGATTAGAGAGGGTTGCTTCCTATATATCGTGTTATTTATCCTTTTCTAGGTTTTTTTTCATTGCTTTGAAGTTTAACCCAGGAAAGGGCTGAAAGGGGGCGCGGGTTAGTTTGATATTTTATAATTTCAATAGCATTTTGAAATATTTACAGGTTTTTTGTTTGATGTATTGGATAGATTTTAAGGATATTATTCATAGTAAAATATATAAGAAGTTAAAGGGTGGGCTAGGAGGTCTATGGGGTTGCTTCCTATATATGGTGTTACAGGTCGTTTTCTGGGTTTGAGGAGTTGAGAAATCTAAAAATTTAATTCTTATTTCACTACTTTCAATTTTAATAAAGCAAGGGGTGAAAGAGGTGGAGTGGTCAAATATCGTATGGTTTCAGTAGTATCGTGGGAATTTTTCCAGGTTTTTGGTTGTGAAAATGCAGAAATTTTAAGCATAATGATTTATATAATATATATAATTTTGCAACGTAGAAAAGAAGAGGAAGGGAGTTGAAAGGGTGATTTTAGATTTATTGTGCTATAAATATTATTCAGAGTTCAAGTTCATTATCAAGGAAACGAAACATTACGTTATTTTTTTTAACAGGGGTAGAGGGTGAAAGGGGTGGGAATCATTTAATATTATATAATTTCAATATTATTCTAAGAATTTTGCCTGGTTTTTGGTTGTAATGTTTAAAAAATATTTGTTAATCATTTATAATAAAAGATATATAAGGTGAAAGAAATAGGGTGGAAGGATGGTTGCGCATATATCACAATATAACACGTGCAACATACGAGGCTTAAAGTCGAATATAAATTCAGTGCACCAACACCTGCAATCAAATAAACCTCATGTACTCGCTCTCTGTGAAACCAAGGTCGGTTCATCGACCAGCACAGTAAACTGTCTTTATCCTGGATACGACTTCTATTCCTGATTTAGGCATAACTTTGGAATCTGTCTTTTTGTCAGAAGCGACCTCTCTTGCCAACGAGAAGAGGCTCTGGAGCCCCTTAACTTTGATGTTATGTGGTTACAAATAACGACTCAACAAACCACAAGGTTCATCTGCATCCTCTATCGACCGCCAAGTGATACTAACTTTAGAACAGTTTTCGCTTCTCTTGCAGACACCATCGATCATTTACAAATTAACTATCCAAATGCCGAAATTGCCGTCCTGGGCGACTTTAATGTCCACAACATCAACTGGCTTAAATATTCAAATACTACCGACTAACAAGGTCGTAAAGCTGAATCATTCTCAATCAGTTGTGGCTTAACTCAGCTTATTGACGAACTAACACGGATCCCTGATTGAGACGGGGAGTTCGCCAGTCTTCTTGATCTGTTTTTAACCACCAATCCGGAGATTTACAAGGTCACCGTAAATCCGCCGTTGGGTTCTTCCGACCATAAACTGCTTTCGAAATTGAGCGTCCTACCAGTCAGTGACAGAGAGGCGCCTAAACCGCGCAAGATTTGGCATTACAAATCTGCTAAATGGGAAGATCTCACGGAATATTTTCGAACTTTCCCTTGGTTAGACGTTTGTTTTCGATCCGACGACCCATCTGACTGCACCAGGGAGGTTTCCGATGTTATCTTAGCTGGTATGGAAGCTTACATTCCATATTCGAAGAAATGTCCTTCTAACGGCAAGCCTTGGTTTAACTGAAAATGCAAAGAAGCTATTGCTTCTAAACATCTTACCTACCGAAAATGGCGTGAAAATCCTAACACCTTTGTTCGTGCCCGGAACAGATGCAAAGAAATTATCGACGAAACCAAGGAGGCACACAATCAGCGAATTAGAAACAAACTTCTCGCTTGTCCCAACAATTCCAGGTCCGTTTGGTCAGTCGCTAAGGCAGTTGGTCAAAATTTCACCAAATCCACCATACCACCACTCACACGGTTAGATAGTTCTATTCCAACGACACCTGTTGAGAAAGCAAACTTGTTGGCCGAACTGTTTGCTTCACATTCCTCTGCCGATTTCCAAGGAAAAACACCACCTACTATTCCCATAGTGCAGTCAAGGATGCCCGATGTTGTCTTCAGACAGCGTATCATAAAACGTATTTTAATGAAGCTAGACACCAAGAAAGCTTCTGGCGCTGACGGAATACCTGCCATAGTTCTCAAAAACTGTGCAAGGAAACTAACACCAGTTTTCTGTAGACTTTTCAACCTATCCTACAGAAAGGGAATATTTTCTTCCTGCTGGAAATGTGCCATAGTTCAGCCGATACCTAAAAAAGGCAAGAAGACCTTACCAAACAACTACCGACCAGTCGCACTGCTTTCAATAATATCGAAAGTCATGAAAAAGGCTGTCAATCAGCATCTTCTAAAATACCTTGAAGGATTTAACATTATTAGCGCTCACCAATATGGCTTTCCTAAACACAGATCAACAGGAGATCTTCTGACTTATGTAACACATGTTTGGAACAACGCAATTGAACACTTCGGAGAATCTCGAGCGGTTGCTCTTGACATATCCAAGGCATTCGACCGTGTTTCGCACGATGGACTGTTGGCTAAGCTACGCTCTTATGATATGTCTGAAAAGTTCTGTTTGTGGCTCTCATGTTTCCTCAGAGAGCGTTCTTTACGAGTCGCAGTCAACGGATTTCTTTCTCACACCTTTAGTGTTAACGCCGGTGTGCCCCAAGGCACCATACTGTCTCCTACTCTCTTTCTTATTTACATTAACGATCTGCTAGAAAAGACCGGGATTCCAATCTACAGCTTTGCAGATGTCAGTAAACTTATCTCTTCATTCACTTTGAACGCTCGGATATCGGCTGCTCATGCGAATATCCGCAGACAGCAGGAAGTCATTCAACTTAACAAAGACCTGGAAGAAATTCTATCTTGGAGTGACAGTAACCAAGTGGAATTTAACGCTACAAAAACCCAGGCGGCAGTTTTTTCTAAAAAAGTTAACGTTGCTGAACCAGACATAGTTATGTCGAGGCACTCCATTCCCCTAGCATCGTCACTCAATTTGCTGGTCGTTAATTTGGGAGCAAATATGTCCTCTCATGAACATGTCGCAGGCATAGCAAGGAGAGCTTCTCAAAAGTTGGGAATATTATTTCGAACCAGAAAGCTTTACACTTCACAACAACTGTTAATTCCTTACAAAGCTCAAATTCGACCAACTATGAAATACTGCTCCTATGTTTGGGGCTCCTCTGCCAAACATACACTGCATTTGTTGGATTCTGTTCAGAGAAGGGCTGTTCGTCTGATTGGAGACCCGGAACTGACCGGCGGCCTTGATTCGCTGGAACATCGAAGAACGGTTAGCGACTTGAGTCTATTCTACAAGTATTTTCATGGAGAGTGTTCGAAGGATGTAGCCCGCTTAATTCCTCCCAGAGCGGTGCATGTTAGAAGTACACGTCGCGCTGATACTTCACATCCGTATGAGGTTCAGCTTGTTACTGCTTTATATGGAGAACATCATCCCTTTGGAATGGCTTACCCAGGACTGTGTTTCCCACCGAGTATAATTTACAGCGATTTAAGAACAACCTGAATCGCCTTTTCCGCACACGTGTCGCTCCTGTAGAGCTTTAGGGACTTCCCTGCAGCACGTGTGCTAGACCCATAAAAAAAAAATAACACGTAGGCTGAAAAGTTTTTAGTCTAACTACTTAAAACACATTTTTTTTGCAAGAGCGATACAATCGGTCCAACACTTTTCTAACATTTCTATACCTTTCTTGTAGAAGGGTTTGTTTTTTCCTTCAAAAAAGTTTTGGCGATAACTTCTTCATTGGAGCCAAATCTCTTTACCGCGATCATTTTTTTGAGGTTTGCGAATAGATAATAGTGGCTGACGGCCAAATCTGAAAAATACGGTGGATGAGGAAGCAATTCAAACTTCAATTTTGCCACCGTAACCATTGACTTGTGACACAGTGCATTGTCTTGATGAAAGAGCACTTTTTTCTTATTCATTTGGGGTCGTTTCTTTGCGATTTCTGTCTTCAAACACACCAATAACTTTATATAATATTACTATTAATGGTTTCTTCCTTCTCAGCATAGTCGATGAAAACTATTACATGCACATCCCAAAATACAGAGGCCAAAACGTTCCCAGCCGATTGTTGTCTTTGGTCGCTTCAGGCGGCTTTCACCGGCTGCTGTCTACTCTGCTGACTACCGATTTGATTCCGGTGTGTAGTGGTAGATCCATGTTTCATTAATTGTCACATATCGCATAAAAAAATCCTTTTTATTGCCCTTAAATAGGTCCAAACAGCGCTCAGAATCATCAACACGTTGTTGTTTTTGGTCCACTGTGAGCAAACACGGTCCCCGAACAAAGCTTTCTCATGCCCAAATGTTCATGCAAAATATGACCAACACGTTCTTTTGATATCTTTAAAGTGTCAGCTCTCTCATTCAATTTCACTTTACTGTCATCCAATACAATTTTGTGGATTTTTTTAATGTTTTCCGATGTAACCACCTCATTTGGGCGTCCAGAGCGTTCAGCATCATTTGTGTCTGTAGGACCACGTTTAAATGCAGCATACCAGTAAATGATGAGTGATTTTTCAGGGGCAGAGTCTCTGTAACATTTGTCAAGCCATTACTTTGCTTCAACGGTATTTTTTCCCATCAAAAAATAGTGTTTAATCAACACACGAAATTCGATTTTTTCCATTTTTTTGAAAATATCAAAAGTAGCGTCACTAAAACCATTGTAACTTGTAAACTAATCGTCGAAATATCATGAAATTTTGACACAAATCGTTCGAAGGTTGGGGCTTCCTAAAAATCATATGGATTTTTTTTGAAAAAGGCGACATCTATGTGTCAGACCAAACACTTTCAGCCTACCTATGCTCAATTTTAATTGTATATACAAGGGATTAAGATTTGGTTACAGAGTAACTTAAAAAATGTTAAGTTGATTATAGAAAAAGAAATGTAAACATTTAAATTGACCGGATCTTATTTAGCTCTGGCACAGTAGGTAAATTATTGTTTTTACGCCCTTTATTAAAGGGAAAGAATTATGCCCTGCAATTTTTGCTTTTCTTTACGTTTTAGTGTTCTTAAATCGCGAAAGATACATATTCCCATTTCCGTCGGACCGTCTGTCTATTGTCAGGCTGCCAATCTGTATAAAATTTAAAATAGAGATGAAAGCTAGAGTCTCTGAGCTATGTCGTTTTCAAGGAAAGAGGGTGAAAAGGATGGAGGTCGATACGCTGTATGACTTTATTCATGTTATGAAAATTTATTTTCTCTTTACTTCAGAAAATCAAGTTTGGTACTTATTTTAGAACTACATGTTTGTAAGGAAAGTACTGAGTAAATCCATCAGCATTCCTGAGACAATGTGTGTTTTCCCTGAGCAGACCACTGCACTATATCTTCTATTTGTCGTTGGACTCCTGCGTTTTTCCGCAATATTGGAAGACTAGCTTTTTGACACCCATTTATAAATCGGGAAATCGTGAGGATATAACCAATTACAGGGGTATTTGTATTCAGTCGGCTATACAGAAGCTCTTTGATAAGCTTGTCGCGGATCAACTTTCATGGATTTGTAGGAACTTTGTGACTCGGGAAGATCCACGGTCACAAACTTACTAAGTTACGAGCAGTATCTGTTGGGCGCGATTGAGAGAGGTATGCAGGTTGATGCTGTATACACTGATTTCTCGAAGGCGTTTGACAGGGTTAATCATGAGCTTTTGGTGGGAAAGCTTCGAGCCCGGGGATTCGGTACGAGCGTGACTAGGTGGATCGAGAGTTTTTTGACTGAACGTAGCTAGTGTATACGTATATTAAATCCTGTTTCAAGAAACATATCGGTATGTTCAGGTGTCCCGCAGGGTTCACACTGTGGGCCTCTCCTTTTTAATTTGTTCATTAATGATATTGGTGAGATGTTCAATCATTTTGAATATCTTTTATTTGCGGATGACCTCAAATTATACAGAGGAATAGAAAGTGTAAACGATGTTACGCGTCTGCAGGAAGATCTGAATCGACTCTCACTGGTCAGAAAGAAATGGCTTAAGTCTAAATGTTAAAAAGTGTTTCTGCATTTCCTTTGATAGGAAGCGGAATATTGAGCGTTATTGGTATAGTTTGAACGGCGCCCTGCTTGAGTCGGTGTCGGAGATTCGTGACTTGGGTGTGCTTTTGGACAGTCGACTTAATTTTCGTGGCCATATTAATAATATTCTGAGACTGGGTCTCAGAAATCGTGGTTTTGTTACCAGATACAGTAAGCAATTGTCGGCTAGCACGTTCAAAGTGTTGTATTTTTCAATGGTCCGCTCTGGTTTGGAGTAGGCTTCGGTAGTGTGGTCACCATCTTACCAGTGTCATATTGCTGAGATTGAGTCAGTGCAGCGAAGATTTCTACGAACTTTAGCTTTTAAAGCTGGAATAAATATTTATAAGGATGCAAGTTTTCATACTGACTATGGGGTGATTATGAACGCTTTTGATGTGGCTACGTTGGAGAAGCGTAGGGATCTTGCAGAGATGTTTTATTCCTATATAAACTCCTGAATAGCTTTATTTCCTGTCCACCACTTTTGGAGAGCGTCCAACTTAATACTATTCATAGGACTCGTGGCAGTGTACTGCTCAGTATTCCATTTCACAGTGCTAATTATGGCTATTACAGTCCTTTCACGAGAATGTACCTATTATTTAATACATACAGCCTTGATCCCTTCAGTTGTAGTGTTAGCGAATTTAAAACGTTTGTAAGCGCGATCGGGATCTGAGGTGTTAAACTGTTGTAATGCTTGTTTCTTTTCTTCTTTTTCACGTTATGAATTGTATATGTGCATTGTGTTTTAACATTATTTTGTTTTTATATTACTATTGTAATTTTGTTTTTATATTACTATTGTAATTAGTGTTCCGTACGGAACACTTATAAGATCACTTCGGTGTCTGTCTGTCTGTCTGTCTGTCACACCCGATTTTCTCCGAAACTATTTGTCATAGAAACTTGAAATTTGGTAATAATATAGGAATTGATGGCCTCATCAGAGCCATGTAGTTTTGAAAGTTAAATTTTGACTTAAGGGGTTAATTTTGGGGGGTGAAATCGGAAACCAAAAAAAAAAATTTCTTACTAGGTCATCAAGTGTGGTGTCAAATAAAAGGTTGTGAAAACACGAGTAAAAATATATATATAATGTAATACTTGCGCGCACTTTTCTTTGTATTATTTTCAAAAAATCGCGAAAAATCGCTGTCCCGCGCCTTATCTCGAAAAGTACTTATCAAAAAATTTTGAAAAAAATCCTGGAATATTCTCCACGGGGGGTAGATTGAACGAAAATTATCACGAGTGCATTACCTTTAATAATTTATCTGGTATTAAAAAAAAAGGAAAAATTTCAAGGTCATCAGATTTCAGTAAAGATTGGAAACAAACTTTGTTGAAAACTTATTTGGGGTGTGTTTTGTGAAGTCACTGATCATTTTATACCACCGTAACATAAATTTTGACTTAAGGGGTTCGATTTGAAGGGTGAAATCGGAAGTGAAAAAAAATTTTTTTACTAGATCATCGAATGTGGTGTCAAATGAAAACTTGTGAAAACACGAGTAAAATATATATATATATATATATATATATATATATATATATATATATATATATATATATATATATATATATATATATATATAATGTAATACTTGCGCACACTTTTCTTCGTATTACTTTTAAAAAATCGTGAAAAATCGCTGTCCCCTACCTTATCTCGAAAAGTACTGATCAAAAAATTTTGAAAAAATTCTGGAATATTCTCCACGGGGTATAGATTGAACGAAAATTATCATGAGTGCATTACCTTTAATAATTTATTTGGTATATAAAAAAAACAAAATTTCAAGGTCACCAGTTTTCAGTAAAGATTGGAAACACATTTTGTTGAAAACTCATTTGGAGTGTGTTTTGTGAAGTCACTGATGATTTTATACCACCCTAACAAAAAATTTTATTCTAAAAACAATCAACGTACAGAACACTAATTGTGCAAGTTCAACTTGCACTTGACCGGTTTTTATTTTGTTTTTATATTACTATTGTAATTGGCTTGTCCGTTAAAATAAATAAATAAATAAATCACTTAAACCATTTTTTCATTTGTGGTGTAAAAAAACCTTTAAAAGGCACGTCATGGTATTAACAAAGATATGCAACTTTAAAGTCGTTGTACGAGGCTGGTTTGAAAAGTCCGTGCAAAATCCGAGAGATGGCACCACCGGCGCGTATCGAGGTCATGTTTAGTTAGTAGCATCTCTTGAATGAACGCACACCAAGTTTCAGCCATATTGGTCTATTTCTTTGTGTTTGGCATTCGTGTGAATCAAGGAAGTCGAGTGATTTTCAAGAAATGGACGAAAAAGAATTTCGTGTGGTGATTAAACATTACTTTATGAAAGGCAAAACGCCGCAGGAGACTAAAGAGAAGCTTGATAAACATTATGGTGACTCTGCACCTTCGATTAGAACAGTTTATAAGTGGTTTCAAAATTTTCGGACTGGCCATATGGGCACAAGTGACGCTGAACGTTCTGGACGGCCTGTGGAGGTTACGACTCCAGAAATCATTGATCAAATCCATGATATGGTGATGGATGACAGAAGAGTTAAGGTGCGTGAGATTGCTAGTGCTGTGGGCATCTCGACTGAACGGGTACATAATATTTTGTATAAACATTTGGACATGAGAAAGCTATCTGCAAGATGGGTGCCGCGATTGCTCACGCTTGACCAAAAACGGAATCGTGTGAAGTGTTGCAAGGATGGTTTGCAGCCGTTCGAGAAGAATCCAGAGGACTTTAAACGTCGTTTTATCACTGTGGATGAAACATGGATACATTACTATACTCCTGAGACCAAACAACAATCTAAACAATGGGTTACCAAGGAAGAATCTGCACCAAAAAAGGCGAAGACCGTTCCTTCGGCCGGAAAAGTTATGGCGACTGTCTTTTGGAATTCGCAAGGGATAATCCTCATCGACTATCTGGAAAAGGGTAAAACCATTACAGGTGAATACTATTCATCGTTATTGGACCGTTTGAAAACCGAGCTGCAAGAAAAACGCCCGCGATTGGCCGACAAGAAAGTCCTTTTCCATCACGACAACGCACCAGCACACACCTCAGCAGTTGTGGTCGCAAAATTAATAGAAATAGGATTCCAACTCGTTTTACATCCCCCCTATTCTCCAGACTTGGCTCCCTCGGACTACTATTTGTTCCCCAATTTGAAGAAATGGTTGACGGGACAAAGATTTTATTCAGACACTAATGGATATTTTGTGTTTGTGAAGTGTATAAGTCTAAAAGGAGACTATGTCAAAAAATAAAAAAGATTTACCCCAAACACATAAGTAGTTTTTATTTTTGCACGAACTTTTCAAACCAGCCTCGTAAATCACTTAAACCATTTTTTTCATTTGTGGTGTAAAAAAACCTTTTAAAGGCACGTCATGGTATTAACAAAGATATGCAACTTTAAAGTCATTTAACGAAAACATGGCCCTATACGTCTTCAACAATCTGTTACCTATTTTTGTTTGTTTACACAAATAGAGACATATTTTAAATGACAAATCTAAAATCTAGACAGCTACACACATGAGGGCCAAATTAACGGAAACTTCTCTTAATTGGCTCAGGACTATATACAATTCAACATGGCAGTAATCCTGCTCATTTTAACGGGTTCATTTAAACTAAATTAAAGTACATTTGCATACGCTAAAGTCGATTAAAATTGCCTCGAAGGAATTTTAAGGTTGAAGGATGAAGTGGAGAAATAGAGATTTTAGGTTGATATTGGACACTGGGAACGGTAAAACGGGAGAAAATACCTTTTTAAGAGAAAACCCGAAGTATTTTTTCCCAAACGAGAAAACTACAGATAGATTTAGAGATATTTGTTTGTAACTTTTTTGGCTATAAAACCAGAGGTATTTTCAAAATTAAATGAAAAAGGCATTAGTTTGCTATTGTTTACATTAAGAGGTTAGATACACCTCCAATTTTCAAAAATTCAATTTTTTTTTCATTATCATCTTCATCATTCCATAGTCAGATATAAGAGTCCCCAAGTTGTCTTCAATGAGCTGTGTTGTTTCCTTTTTACATCCAATCGGTCCTGCTAATCTTTTTATGTCGTCCGTCGTCTGTGGTCTACCTCTGCATCTTTGTGTTCTCTAGGCATCCATTCAACTATACGCGTGTTCAATTGTTATCATTCAGCCTTGCGACATGCCCAGCCCAATTCTACCTTAATATACATATTCGTTGTATTACATCTGTCACTTTTGATCTTCTTCGTATCTCGATGTTAGGAACACGATCTTGAAGTCTGATATTTAGCCTTCTCCTCTCCATTGCTCTTTGGGGTACCTGGGATTTATTTATTATACTTTTATTTAAAGCCCACGTTTCAGTGCCATATATTAATAACGACAGTACATATTGATCGAATACTCTGGCTTTTATTGTCTTTGGGATGTCCAATTTAAATGTAGATTGTAACCTTCAGACCAAGCTAACGAGACTTCTATCCAAGTCAGCCTTTAAGTTATTTTTTGATATTTCGATTTTTTGTCCTAAATATATGAATGTTTGTGCCTTTCCTATTCTTTCACCTTCTATTAATAGTTCCTGGCGCTTCGTTTTTTAAATATTTGGTTTTGGTGAAGTTTATTTTTAGACCTATTTCTCGAGACTTGTTACTTAATTCCATCAGCATTTCCTGTAATTTTTCTTTTGTGTTGGCGACAGAGTGATATCATCTGCGAACCTTAGGTGATTTAATCATTCACCGTCCATTAGTATTCCTTTATTTTCCCACTTTAGTGATTTGAACATGTCTTCTAGAGTCAAAGTGAACAGCTATGGGAATATCGGGTTGCCTTGCCTAATCCTCTTTTAATTTTGATTTTATCTCGAGCAGTTGCTCTTGACATATCCAAGGCATTCGACCGTATTTGGCACGATGGACTGTTGGCTAAGTTACGCTCTTGTGGTATGTCTGAAAAGTTCTGTTTGTGACTCTCATGTTTTCTCAGAGAGCGTTCTTTACGAGTGACGGTCGACGGATTTCTTTCTAACACCTTCACAATCAACGCCGGTGTGCCCCAAGACTCCATACTGTCTTCTACTCTCTTTCTCATTTACATTAACGATCTGCTGGAAAAGACCGGGAATCCAATTTACAGCTTTGCAGATGACAGTACGCTTATCTCATCATTCACTTTGAACCCTCGGACATCGGCTGCTCAGGCGAATATCCGCAGACAGCAGGAGGTCGTTTAACTTAACAAAGACCTGGAAGAAATTCTATCTTGGGGTGACAGTAACCAAGTGGAATTTAACGCTACAAAATCCCCGGCGGCAGTTTTTTCTAAAAAAGTTAACGTTGCTGAATCCGACATAGTTATGTCGGGGCACTCCATTCCCCTAGCATCGTCGGTCAATTTTTTGGGCGTTAGTTTGGGAGCAAATATGTCCTGGCATGAACATGTTGCAGGCATAGCAAGGAGAGCTTCTCAAAAGTTAGGAATATTATTTCGAACCAAAAAGCTTTACATTCCACAACAACTGTTAATTCTTTACAAAGGTCAAATTCAACCATCTATGGAATACTGCTCCTATGTTTGGGGTCCGCTCCCAAATATACACTGCATTTGTTGGATTCTGTTCAGAGAAGAGGTGTTCGTCCGATTGGAGACCCGGAACTGACCGGCGGCCTTGATTCGCTGGAACATCGAAGAACGGTTGGCGACTTGAGTCTGTTCTACAAGTATTTTCATGGAAAGTGTTCGAAGGATGTAGCCCGCTTAATTCCTTCCAAGGCGGTGCATGTTAGAAATACACGTCGCGCTGGTGCTTCACATCCGTATGAGGTTCAGCTTGTTACTCTGCGTACAACGCTTTTCAAGCAGTCTTTTATATGGAGAACATCATCCCTTTGGAATAATTTACCTAGCACTGTGTTTCCAGCGAGTACAATTTACGGTGATTCAAGAACAGCGTGAGTTGCTTTTTCCGCACACATGCCGCTCCTGGAGCGATTTAGGGACTTCCCTGCAGCACGTGTGCTAAACCCATAAAAAAAAATTGTTTTTCTTCAAGTATTAATTGTAATGTGGCATTTTTATATATGTATTCAAGAAGAGTTGTGAACGTTTCATCGACTCTGCTCTTACTTAAGGCGTTAAGGACTGCCTTGATTGTTTTTCGGATGTTTATTCTCTATACTTCTAAGAATTATTCAAAAAATTTTTTTAAAGAAAATTCGACTCCAATACAAAGTTATAGCATTACATGTGACCTGGCATCGGATAGGAACGGCTACCTGTTTTCAGACACTGTATGCAATAATACTCGGTCAATTTTTAGTATATTTTTTTTAAATCTTAATAATTACTTTTTCGACAAACTGTGGAAATGGTTTTTTAATGTTTCTAACAGACAATTTTTTATAAATAATTACACATAAATTTTTTGGTCGAAAATTGCTATTAAAGTTTGAAACACCGTAATTTTATATTCGAAAAAAAACCTTCGAAAATTTTTAATTACTACAATATTTTACAAAATTAATTTTTATTTTTCCAGATTGTATTATTTTTTACTAACTTATCCTGCAGACAAGGAGGCGCCATAGTTTTCATCAGTGGTCCATTTAACCCGATAAAAAATAACGTTAAGGTTTAAAACATATTTTGAAAAAAAAATCTTATAATTTAAAGTACAATAAAAATATATAATCTCCATTCTTTTGTATTATTCCCTTAATAGCCTTTAAAATATTTTTTTTAAATATACATACTTTTTGCAGCGCCCAGGTGTATGTAACAAATTATATGTAAAAATTGTTTAAAATTTAAATACTGATGAGGCAAAGGATCTACGTAAATGAACACTATGGGAAATCTGAAGGGATTGCTGATTGTTGACTAAGCTGCACTTTTATAGCATGTCTGAAAGGTTTCACTTATCACTCTCAAGTTTTCTCGAGACCGTTAATATATGCCAAAAATACACGCAATAATATATCATATCCGTTTGAAGTTCAACTTATTACTCCTCGTACTAACTACTTCAGAAATTTTTTTAAGTAGAGAAGCTCATTCTTTTGGAATAAACTGTTCTGGTTACCGATTTAGAAATATTGGCTCTTTAGATTAAACCGTGTCAATTTTGAGTAACTTTTCAACCAGATATGTTCAAAGATATTTACTTGTCCAGATCAGAGCACCGAATGATCTCGAAGGAGCTCAAGGCAATTTATAACTGACTGGTGTTTACCGAATTGTAAGCCAGTGCCATGATCGTTTTCGACACGTGATGCAGACCGTAACCTGAGTCTCTCATAATCATGTAACATTAATTCTAAGAACCACGATTTCTCATCTAACCAAAACTGACAGCTTCCATTCTATAAAAAACCTAAAACCGTGCTTTTAAAGTTGGATGAAAAATACATTACTTTCCTCTCGTTTTTCGTGATACCAGCCTTAACAGTGGAATAAAACAATTTGTTTGCAAAATATGTTTCAAATTTAAACACTGATAAGACAGAATATGTAAATAAATTTTGATTGTCCTAAGAGAACGCAGTAATTAAGGTGAGTGTTATAACCTGTGAATAAACTTGGCGACGTATGATAAGAGAAAAGGTAAGGACAAATATTGAATAAAAATGTTTAGTTATAATATACAGGGTGCTGATAAAGTAAATGGCCGAACTATAGGACGTGAGTGATTCCTCAATTTTATAAGGTAAAGTTCATATCAATATAGTAGCTGATTAGTTTCAGCATTTAGACACTGTAGATTCAAAAACCAAGCATTGCTGAACATAACCATATAATTATATGAGATAATTTGGTTCGAATCAAAAATATATCTAATTTAAGATTATTAGACGCATAAGAAATTATTGAAATCATAAAACATATAAATAGTCTAAATAAGGACAGAGGGCTAATCCCTTACAGTTTTCTGTTCCGTTTACGTGACGGGAACTAACCAATCGACTGTGATTTGTAGAGCACTCCCGAGTAAATCATAATTTTAGTATAGAAAATTCAATTTTTAATCTCATGCTTAGTCAGTTATTGCTCCTGTTGATGTTAACATGGTGAACGAAACGCTCGTCGAGTCCAGGTAGTAGCACTACCATGTTGTCTTAAAAATGCCGTGAATTACAAATGTAACACGTAGGCTGAAAAGTTTTTGGTCTAGCTACTTAAAACACATTAGTTTTGCAAAATTCGAGTTTATTTATCAATATAGTCTCCTTCAAGAGCGATACAATCAGTCCAACGCTTTTCTAACATTTCTAGATCTTTTTTATAGAAGGATTGGTCTTTGCCTTCAAAATAGGCCTCAGTTTCACCAAGCCAGATCTCTTTCCCGTGAGTATTTTTTTAAGGTCTGCGAATAGATAATAGTCGCTGGGGGCCAAATGTGGAGAATACGGCAGATAAGGAAGCAATTCGAACTTTAATTCATGCAATTTTGCCATCCTAACCATTGACTTGCGTTGTCTTGATGAGAGAGCACTTTTTTCTTATTCATTTGGGGCCGTTTCTTTGCGATTTCTGCCTTCAAACGCACCAATAATTTTATGTAATATTCGCTATTGATGGTTTTTCCCTTCTGAGCATAGTCGATGAAAATTATTTGATGTGCATCCCAAAATACAGAAGCCAAAACCTTCCCAGCGGACTGTTGTGTCTTTGGTCGCTACAGACGGCTTTTACCGACTGTTGTCCAGTCAGCTGACTGCCGATTTGATTCCGGTGCGTAGTAGTGGATCCATGTGTCATCTATTATCACATGTCGCATGAAAAAATCCTTTTTATTGCGCTTAAACAGGTCCAAACAGCGCTCAGAATTACCAACGCGTTGTTGTTTTGGGTCTGTTATGAGCAAACGCGATATCCATTCCAAACAGAGCTTTCTCATGCCCAAATGTTCATGTAAAATAAAAAAAAAACACATTCTTTTTATATCTTTAGGGTGTCAGCTATCTCACGCAATTTCACTTTACGGTCATCCAAAACAATTTTGTGAATTTTTTTGATGTTTTCCGGTGTAACCACCTCATTTGGGCGTCCAACAGCCTTTAGCATCATTTGTATCTGTACGAGCGCGTTTAAATTCAAACATACCACTAAATGACGAGTGATTTTCCAGGGACAGAGTTCCGGTAACACTTATCAAGCCATTGCTTTGCTTGAGCGGTATTTTTTCCCATCAAAAAACAGTGCTTAATCAACACACGAAATTCGATTTTTTCCATTGTTTTGAGAATATCAAAAGTAGCGTCAGTAAAACCACTGTAACTTGTAAATTCATCGTCGAAATGTCATGAAATTTTGACCCGTATCGTTTGAAGGTTGGTACTTCCTAAAGATCATATGGACCAAAAACTTTTCAGCCTACGTGTTATATTTCGGCATCGGATATTATGACATTTCCGTCAATATACTGGGTTGTCGAAAAAGTATTGAGACTTCTCTTTAGATAGCTTTAGTGTCGTATATTTCGGTAATATAAGCCGCATCTGGCCATACTTAACGTCAGTTGAAAGCTGATATTTGGGAATTCGTACATGCAGATTTAATTTAGAGCGCCTTGAACATAAGTGAAATTTCTGCAAAAGTTCGCTAAATTTGACAATTTTATTTCGATAAAGGCACAAAACTGCGTCAGTTCTATGAAGAAATTTGCGCAGTTTATGGTTAAGTTACCTTACCAAAAGTAACAGCCAAAAGATGGGGTTCGGTTGCTTTCGTGTGGAAATTGCGATATCAAAGATCCTCCTCGTATTGATCGACCATTGACAAAAAAAGTCGATAGAATTTTGGCACAAGTTGAGCAAGACCGGCATATAAGTAACTATAACATCGCCAAGGAACTAAATATCTATCACCAAACAGTTTTAAACCGTTTGGAGAAAGCTGGCTACAAAAACAAGCTCGATATTTGGGCGACGATAATGTGCGAAAAAGATCGTGATCGAAAAAGGATGGTAAAGCCCAGATCGATGCCAAAAAAAGTAATGCTCTGTGTTTGGGGGATTGAAAGGGAATCGTACATCATAAGCTGCCGAAGCCTGGCCAAACGATTGATTCTGTTCTTTACTGTCAGCAGTTGACAAGATTAGAGAGAAAGCGATTAAAAAAAAATCCACCATAACAACGCCAGATCACACACATCTTTGATGACTTTGCAAAAAGTGAAAGAGCTTTGCTGGAAAGTTTTAATACATCCATCGTATAGTTCGGACCTTGTACCGCTACCATTATTTCGGTCTCTGCAAAACTCCCTAAATGGTGTTAAGTTAGTTTCAAAAGAGGCCTGTGAAAACCAAAGAAGTTCTACAGTGACAGGATTATCGTGTTGCCAGAAAAATGCTAGAAGATCATAGAACAAAGTTGACTATATTTGATTTAATAAAGTTCTTAATTTTGACTTTAAAAGGCTCAATACTTTTTTGACCCCTCTTTTTCGCATCAGAGATATAGCAAGAAAAAAGGTAAAAAATCCCTCTAGTGGCATGGAGGTTGTTATAAAACAAGATTTGAGAATCCCTACGGACTTTGTTATCAAACTGCAACGATTTTCTTATAATCATATAATAGTCCGTGGGGGGGCGGGATAGAATATCTCCCCCGGTATGTTTTGCCTGTCGTAGGAGGCGACTTAAAGAACAATCTAGATGGTAGATGCCCAGATCCCACCAGCATCGCCCGGTGTGATACCATCGCATCGGCTTAGGCTCCGTGAAGTTGCTTAACGTTTCGTGGCTGTGCCGATGTCCCGGACTGTGGGACCAAATAGAATGATGAGGCATCTGGATACAAAAAATTCCGGAGGTAAAATAGCCCCCCGTTCGGATCTCCGGATGGGGGCTGGTTCAGGGGCGTCGACATGCAGAGAAGAATTTCAAAATGGATTTTTGCAGCATACGAGGTTTAAATTCGAACATAAATTCAGTGCACCAACACCTGCAATCAAATAAACCTCATGTACTTGCTCTCTGTGAAACTAAGGTCAGTTCATCGACCAGCACAGTAAACTATCTTTATCCTGGGTACGATTTCTATTCCCGATTTAGGCGTAACTTTGGAATCTGTCTTTATGTCAGAAGCGACCTCTCTTGCCAACGAGAAGAGGCTCTGGAGCCCCCAAACTTTGATATTATGTGGTTAAAAATAGCGACTCAACCAACCACAAGGTTCGTCTGTATCCTCTATCGACCACCAAGTGATACAAACTTTAGAACACTTTTCGCTTCTCTTGTAGACACCATAGATCATTTTACAAATTAACTATCCAAATGCCGAAATTGCCATCCTGGGCGACTTTAATGTCCACAACATCAACTCGCTTAAATATTCAAATACTACCGACGAACAAGGTCGTGAAGCCGAATCATTTTCAATCAGTTGTGGCTTGACTCAGCTTATTGATGAACCAACACGGATTCCTGATCGAGACGGAGAGTTCGCCAGTCTTCTTGATCTGTTTTTTAACCACCAATCCGGAGATTTACACGGTCAGCGTAAATCCGCTGTTAGGTTCTTCCGACCATAAACTGCTTTCGACATCGAGTATTCTACCAATCAGTGACAGAGAGGCGCCCAAACCACTCACACGACCAGATAATTCTATTGCAATGACACCTGTTGAGAAAGCGAACTTGTTGGCTGAACTCTTTGCTTCACATTCTACTGTCGATTTCCAAGGAAAAAACACCACCTACTATTCCCATAGTGCAGTCAAGGATGCCCGATATTGTCTTCAGACAGCGTATCATAAAACGTATTTTGATGAAGCTAGACACCAAAAAGGCTTCAGGCGCTGACGGAATACCTGCCATAGTTCTCAAGAACTGTGCGAGGGAACTAACACCAGTTTTCTGTAGACTTTTCAACCTATCCTATAGAAAGGGAATATTTCCTTCCTGCTGGAAATATGCCACAGTTCAACCGATACCTAAAAAAGGCAAGAAGACCTTGCCAAATAACTACCGACCAATCGCACTACTCTCAATAATATCGAAAGTCATGGAAAAGGCTATCAATCAGCATCTTATAAAATATCTTGAAGGATTCAACATTATTAGTGATCACCAATATGGCTTTCGTAAAAATAGATCAACAGGAGATCTTCTGACTTATGTAACACATGTTTGGAACAACGCAATTGAACACTTTGGAGAATCTCGAGCGGTTGCTCTTGACATATCCAAGGCATTTGACCGTGTTTGGCACGATGGGCTGTTGGCTAAGCTACGTTCTTATGGTATGTCTGAAAAGTTTTGTTTGTGGCTCTCATGTTTCCTCAGAGAGCGTTCTTTACGAGTGGCAGTCGACGGATTTTTTTCTAACACCTTCACTATCAACGCCGGTGTGCCCCAGGGTTCCATACTGTCTCCTACTATCTTCCTCATTTATATTAACGATCTGCTGGAAAAGACGAGAATCTAATCTACAGCTTTGCAGATGACAGTACACTTATCTCTTCATTCACTTTGAACGCCCGGACATCGACTACTCAGACGAATATCCGCAGACAGCAGGAAGTCATTCAACTTAACAAAGACCTGGAAGAAATTCTATCTTGGGGTGACAGTAACCAAGTGGAATTTAACGCTACAAAAACCCAGGCGGCAGTTTTTTCTAAAAAAAGTTAACGTTGCAGAACCCGACATAGTTATGTCGGGGCACTCCATCTCTCTAACATCGTCACTCAATCTGTTAGGCGTTAATTTGGGAGTAAATATGTCCTGGCATGAACATGTTGCAGGCATAGCAAGGAGAGCTTCTCAAAAGTTGGGAATATTGTTTCGAACCAGAAAGCTTTACACTCCACAACAACTGTTAATTCTTTACAAAGCTCAAATTCGACCAACTATGGAATACTGCTCCCATGTTTGGAGCTCCGCTCCCAAACATACACTGCATTTGTTGGATTATATCCAGAGAAGAGCTATTCGTCTGATTGGACACCCGGAACTCACCGACGGCCTTGATTCGCTGGAACATCGAAGAATGGTTGGCGACTTGAGCCTATTCTACAAGTACTTTCATGGAAAGTGTTCGAAGGATGTGGCCCGTTTAATTCCTCCCAGAGCGGTGCATATTAGAAGTACACGTCGCGCTAATACTTCACATCCGTATGAGGTTCAGCTTGTTACTCCTCGTACAACGCTTTTCAAGCAGTCTTTTATATGGAGAACATCATACCTTTGGAATAGTTTGCCCAGGACTGTGTTTCCCATCGAGTACAATCTACAGCGATTCAAGAACAACGTGAATCGCTTTCTCCGCACACGTGTCGCTCCTGTAGCGCTTTAGGGACTTCCCTGTAGCACGTGTGCTAGACCCATAAAAAAAAAAAAAAATCAGATTTTTTATTTATTCCATACCCATTTTAAAAGAGATTTATTTTGAAATTTCAAAATTCGTCCTTTAATTATTTCCTCTATGTTCTTTTTAGAAACCAAACTATACATAGTTCTTAAAAAATCAAATTCTAAAACCACATTTCATGACCTCGTACCCTGTCAAGACTTCTAGCTCAGATCACAAGGTCAGCTACCCTCTGACACGCAAGACGTTCAGGAGACGTTCAGCTAAACTATGATGCCAGAATTACCGGTAATAGCATTATTTTTAAGAGACTATGATCGGGACGCACGATTAATTTGACCACACGTGTACAATTGCATATTGTGAATAAAATTGTATAAGATTGATGTTTATATTTTTTAAAATAATATCACACATCACATATAAAATCACCCTTTGGTAATTATTCATTATTTAAGTCTTTATAGAGTCAATAAAAATGTTAGATAAAACAGAAATTGGTCCTGTGCTTGGATCTACTTTTTAATATATTTAAATACATATTAGTATCGTTCATCGAGAACTGCTTCAATCCTGCCCCAGTATGCCCAATAACCATGCAGTGCGAATAAATAGTAGTGCCGACGGATTAAAAATCTCTAGTAGTCTATCCTAAAACTTACGTGTATCATCATATCTCAGTCCATAAAACTCCGAAAAACATTTCACCTTGGCAGTGCTGTTAAAAGGAACTGGCGGCCAGCATAGGATGTTGTCAAATGACACATTACAAAAACCGTTCGGCTCGGATTTTAGCAATTTGTCTGTTTCATTCGCATAAAGCTTCTCGCAATGTTCCAGGGTTATGTTGGTCCTGCAAAAAAAAAAACGTAATTTCATTCATTATGTTAAGTTAAATTTTATATTTTTTGGAGCATAGATTACGGAAATCAAATTGAAATTCATTACCCCACCCTGGTGTCTGACATATTCTATTAAAATATGATAATAATAGTAGGGTTTATTTTTGCCTAATATTACCAATTTTGAGAGTACACCATAAAAATAAGCATTCTCCTAATAAATGGCATAAAAAATATTTTCTCAAAATTAATTCAATAAGTCTCGTTTAGTACCAACAAACAAAAATAATGTAAAGGTACTAAATATATAAGTTGTACCTCCCAAGTAGACCTTTAAAACTAGAAACAAATATAATAACAAACAAATTCAATGAGAAAGTTTTTTTTTGTGTTTTAGTGGCACTGGTGATTTTTTAAATTTTATAAATAGGACATCACAAACACCCAAGCAGACTGGCGGACTCGAACTGCCGACCTCTAGATTTATAGTAGGTTTCATTACCTAATCGTCGTACCCGCCAATGAGAAAGTCGCATTAACAGAAGAACAAAACAACTACTAGAGAGAATAAAAATGAAATAGTGCGAAGAATAGCGAGAAAGACCGTGTAACCACGTTAACTACACATGAATAATGGATACGAAGGTATTATGTTAAGCTATCTACCTAGTCATACAAAAAAATTATTTGATTGAGGTTTGTTAGGGATATCCTCCAACGACCGACGATGGAATACTGCTCCCATGTTTGGGGCTCTGCTTCCGAACATACACTACATTTGTTGGATTCTATTCAGGAGAGAGATGTTCGCCTGAATGGAGAACCAAAACTGACGAGCAACCTTGATTCCTTAAAGCATCGAAGAACGGTGGACGACTTGAGTCTATTCTACAAGTAAGTTCATGAAAAGTGTTCGATAGATGTAGCCCGCTTAATTACTGCCAAAGCGGTGCAGGCTAGAAATACACGTCGTACTACCACTTCACGTCCGTATGCACAACCCTTGTCAGGCAAGCCTTTTATGTAGAGAACGTTATTCCTGTGGATTGATTTGCCCAGGACTGTGATTCCCATCGAGTCCAATTTACAGCGACTCAAGGTCAACGTTACTCGCTTTTTCCGCACACGCACCGCTCCTGTAGTGCTTTAGGCATTTCCCTGCAGCACGTGTGCTATGTCCTTAAAAAAATATCCCGGTGTTAGATCGACGAATCAAACTTCCACTGGTTGCTAGTGGAGCTGGAGTATCCAAAACTATAGTTTTCAAGATTGTGCGCGAATATTATAGATGAAAAAATGTTCTGCACTGTGCGTATGCGAGTGAGTGTTTTGGCACTGGGCTTTTCTATTTTTTATAACAGAAAACAAAAAATAAAGAAAACATTTTTTTCGACTATTCCCTCATTGTACACAAGTATATCTTATTTCTCTAATTGATTTTTTTTTAAATTTTTTCCTTATGTTTTTTTACTTATTTTTCTTTTCCTCTTCCTTCTTTTTTCCTTTTCTTTATTTTTTATTCAATTTTTTCCTCCTTTTTTTCCCTTCTTCCTTCTTTTTTCTTATTTTTATTTTAAACCTTAATGTAGACGGTAATTATGTAGAAAAATAATGCTCTACGAATCTTCCTTTATAGTTGGGTATATAACTTGTCAATTGTAAGACAACTTTTTGTTTTTACAGCATTTTGGTTTCCTATAAATTTAGATATTTACTTTAATAATAATTACTGTTGTCGTGTTTCACGATGATATTCAAGATTCTTATCGTTCATTTTAAAAATAAATAATTTTCGTTTGCTAAATAAATCCGGATTAATTAAATCTGTATAAAATAATTTAAAAATTGTCAGGATTAGTAAGCATTTAATTAATAAATTGCTGATAACTGCTATAAAGTATTTTTTTGTAAAGTCTATTTATGCACACAGTGCCGCAATTAATTTAGCTCCCTGGAGGCAACATCTACAAATTTAATATGTCACTTTAAAGCCGTATTCATTCTCGATTTTCATTTTGAATTTAAGCTCGTAGTATTAACTTGACTTGACTGAGATACGATATTTTATTTAGTCACATTGAAAAATTTAATTGAAGAAATCATAACATGAAATAAAGAGTTGTTATTAAAGTTGACAGAAAACTTTTCGTAAATGCCACAGAAATATTCAAGAAGTACAGAAATAATTATCTATTAAGGGTGCAACTTTGTGAATGGCATAAATTTTTTTTGGATCGATCAACGCCAAAAATTGAAGAATTCATAAATTGGTGGCAGATAATCCCAATGTATCATTGCAAATGATGGAAAAAGCGTTTAATCTTCTTCTTACGACGCCGTCTACTTACGGAGGTTGGCGATCCAAATAGCTAAACAACTTTAGAAACTGCTGCTCGAAAAATATCACTCGAAGCACATCTAAAACTCCTTCTCATTATTTTGCTTTCAATAATTAGACCTAGCAATTCGTACTTTGGGCCCCTCATTATATGTCCAAAGTATCGCGTTTTTCTTATTTTTGTGGTTGTTAGTAATTCCTTCATTTTGTTCATTCTCTTTAGTACTTCTGTTTTTTTTTTATTTTCTGTACCCAGGAGATGCGAAGAAGGCATCTGTAAATGTACATTTCAAAATATTCCAGTTATTTTTCTGAGCCAAGGACAAGGGTCCAGCACACATCTATACAATGGCACTCGTAACATGTATTAGTGTAGACCATAGTGTGTGTGTGTGTGTGTGTGTGTGTGTGTGTGTGTGTGTGTGTGTGTGTGTGTGTGTGGCTGTGTGTGTCTGTGTGTGTGCGTGGGCGTGGAGGTGCGGATGCGGGTGTGAGTACGGGTGCGTGTGCGTGTGCGTGTGAATGTTTTGGCGCTGGCTATAATCAACTGGCCAGTTTTTCTATTTTTTTTTAATAGAAAACAAAAAATAAAGAAAACATTTTTTTTGACTATTCCCTCATTGTTTACAAGTATATCTTATTTGTCTAATTGATTTCTTTTTTATTTTTTCCCTTATGTCTTTTCTTTATTTTTATTTTTCTTTCCTCTTCCTTCCTTTTTTTCCCTTTTTTTATTTAATTTTTTCCTCCTCTTTTTCCCTTCTTCCTTCTTTTTTCTTATTTTTCTTTAAACCTTAATACAGACGGTAATTATGTAGAAAAATAAAGCTCTACGAATCTTTCTTTATAGTTGGATATGTAACTTGTAACAGATCTTTTTGTTTTTACAGCCTTTTTGGTTTCTATAAATTTAGATATTTGCTTTAATAATAATTACTGTTTTCGTGTTTCATGATGATATATAAGACTCTTATCGCTCATTTTAAAAATAAATAATTTACGTTTGCTAAATAAATCCAGATTAATTAAATCTGTATAAAATAATGTAAAAATTGTCAGGATTAGTAAGCATTTAATTAATAAATTGCTGCTGACTGCCTTAAAGTATTTTTTGTAAAGTCTATTTATGTACACAGTACCGCAATTAATTTAGCTTCCTTGTGGCAACATCTACAAATTTAATATGTCACTTTAAAGTAAAGCCTTCATTCTCGATTTTCATTTTGAATTTTAGCTCGTAGTATTAACTTGACTTGATCGATCAACGCCAAAAATGATTAAAAGAATTCATAAACTGGTGGCAGATGATTCCAATGTATCATTGCAAATGATGGAAGAAACGTTAAATCTTCTTCTTCTTACGACGCCGTCTGCTCACGGAGGTTGGTGATCCATATAGCTAAACGTACTGCTGATCGAAAAATATCACTCGAAGCACATTCAAAACCCCTTCTCATGTCTTTCAGCAAAGAATTCTGTCGTCTTTCGATCCATTCTAGGTCCAGAGAATTGCGTTATTCTTATTTTTATAATTGTTAGTAATTCCTTCATTTTGTTCATTCTTTCTAGTACTTCTGTTTTTTATCTTTTTTTACCCAGGAGATGCGAAGAAGGCATCTATAAATGTACATTTCAAAAAATTCCATACGCTCTCATCATTCTCATTCGGAGTTCGAGACTGAGACTTATTGCAATGGAAAAATTTATTCATATTCATGTATGTTACTCGATCTTTAGCCTATTCAATTCGGGAATATATTTCCTTTTTTTTTGGTCTAACTTGTCATTTATATTTGTTTCTGTTCTATGATGTTGTCCCTGATTTCGAGGGCTTCTGGTGGTAGATTTTTCTTTGTCATTACCATCCACTTGATTTTTTTTATATTCATAGTTAATTCAAATGGTTTGCTGGCTGTTACGACTTGATTGATCAGTTGTTGGAGATCTTTGATATTATTTACTAATAGGACAATATCATTAGCATACTGTATGTTGTTCAGTGTACTTCCATTAACTGTTCATTCAATTGATTCATAGATGGCCTCATTCATCACAGCGTCGGAATAAAGAAGAAAAAGTAATGAGAGAATGCATCCCTCTCTTACACCTTGAGTTATTTTTATGCTTTAGGAATTTTCCAGCCCAATTTTAACTTCCACTGACAGATTTCAGTATTTAGATCTCTTTTGTCTATATTTGTTGTTTCTAGAATTTTTATTAATTTCATTCATCGTGCATCACACAGTCGAAAGCTTTTTTGTAATCTATATAACCTGCATATTCATCTAGATTTATACCTGCGTGTACGGAAAAAACAATTCATGTTGGTCTTGAATCGCTGTAAATTGAACTCGGTGGGAAATACAGTCCTGAGCAAATCATTCTAAAGAGATTAGGCTAGTGACAAGCTGAACGTCATACGGATTTGAAGTATTAGCTCGATGTGTATTTCTAGCATGCACCGCTTTGGGAGGAATTAAACGGGTTACATCCATTGAACACTTTCCACGAAAATACTTGTACAATAGACTTAAGACGTCAACCGTTCTTCAATGTTCCTAGAAATCACGGGTGAAGTGTCCCGACATAACTAGGTCGGGTTCAGCTTAGTTTTAGAAAAAGTGCCGCCTGGGTTTTTGTAGCGTTAAATTCTGCTTGATTACTGTCTCCCCAATATAGAATTTCTTCCAGGTCTTTGTTAAGTTGAACAACTTCCTGCTGTCTGCGAATATTTGGATAAATAGCCGATATTCGAACGTTCAGAGTGTATGAAGAAATAAGCGTACTGTCATCTGCAAAGCTACAGATTGGAGTCCTGATTCTTTCCAGCAGATCGTTTATGTAAATGAAACAGAGAGTAGAAGATAGTAAGAAGCCTTGGGGCACACCGGCGTTGATACTGAAGATATTAAAAAGAAATCCGTTGACTGCCACTTGTAAAGAACGCTCTCTGTTTATTCTCTCTGTTGTTCCAAATATATGTTACATAAGTTAGAAGATCACCTACTACATCACAGGCAAATCATCTCTAGAAACCTCCAGAAATAAAGCCAACTTCTTAAAATCTATTGTTGGTGACGACTCCGACGAAAAATCAAAATCATCACTGAAAGTCAAAAAATCATGGACAGTTCTATCAAAAATCAAAACAATTTTAAGTGTGTTCTAGGAAAGGTATTTTATTTATTATTCATCATGAGTTTCTTCCAGCTGGTCAAACTATCAATGATAAGTAATATTTGGACGTATTCTTCTACCTAAATATTGTAATTCAAGCAGCTGATGCTTTTTACACGAGGTTAAATAAACTTCGATATATTTTTATTAGGAAAATAAAATAATATCTCCACGACTAACAAACATATATGAATTATATCAAAACAGTGAAAAGAATTGTAAAATATAAGATGGTATTCTGTGAAAAAATTAGGCCTTTAAAAACCATAAATTTGTATCTAATATGCACTAAACATTTTCCGAGGCTAAAAACTCCGAAATTTGCTTCAAAATGAAAAACATAACTAAAATATAATATTCCTCAGATCTTTTTTTAGGCCCAGACTAATGTTTTTTTGGTTATCCTTATTCCAATTTTCTTGTTTCATACAATTCTTTTTGACTTTATGGTTCATCCATATATTTAAATATATTTTACCAAAATGGGAAACAAAAATTTAAATAGTTTAAATAAAGGAAATAATGTCGGTTTAAGGTACCGAAATCATGAACAATCAAAAACATTCTTGAAGGTAATGACACAACCGTAAGAGAGAAGTTTCCCGGTGCCGGTGGAATTCGAACCCAGGAACTTAGGGTATACGTTTCTGCACTTTACCAACTAAGCCGCAGCTTGAGCTTGCCGTAACCTAGCAAAGTTAAGGCACGGCGCACTGTGGGCCAGGAATCTGATTTTTTGTTGAAAATTGTCTAGTGCCCTTAATTATTAACGGAATCAAACAATTTTTTTAACTACTCGTAAGCGAATTCCGGACGTACGAAAGCCATTTTGCAAAATATAACCTCAAATTTTTTTTTATTGCAAAAAGTAGCACGAAACCGGGAGGTGAAATTCCGAGGTTCACGTGATTTTAAGTTTACGCGTTCAAATATGCACCCTTTTGACATGTGAATAGGTGTGAAAATGGAGGTTGGAGGGGAAGAAATTACGATATTCATCTGAATTAGAGTTTTGTGTTCAAAACCGGTTTCTCGGGAGTTTTTGATGTCGTGAATCTATTTTCAGGGTTCAATGAGTTAGAAAATAGATTCAATGACCCCAGAAACCCCTGAGGAGCCAGTTCTGAACGCGAAACTCTAATTCAGGAGAATATCGTAATTTTTCCCCCTCCAACCCGATTTCCCAATCAAAAGGGTGCATATGATCAAAATGACCCTGAAAATAGATTCAGCGATCCCAGAAATCCCCGATGAACCAGTTTTGAACGGGTAAACTTAAAATCACGTGAACTTCGAAATTTCACCTTCTGGTTCTGTGCTGCTTTTTGCAATTTAAAAAAATTTTGAGATTATACTTTACAAATCGAATTCCTTACGTTTGTCTGGAATTCACTTACGAGAATTTAAAAAAAAATTGTTTGATTTCGTAAATAATTGAGGGCTCTAGACAATTTTGGACGAAAAATCAGATTCTTGGCCCACTGTGCACCGATGCTGTGACTTAGTTGTCAAAGTGCAGAAGCGTATTCCCTGATATCGTGGATTCGAATTCCACAGACACCGTGATGTTTTAATTCTCTTATAGATGTGTCTTTACCTTCAAGTTTACCAATACTGGAAAGTATGACACGAAATTAAAAAAAAAAATGTACACATATGGAACACTAAAATATGTAGAAATATACTTACATATAGGCCAATTCCTCCACACTACTATTTGATCCATAGCCAACATACCCTGGATTAGAAATATCATGGTCCATAAGACCGTGATCTTGTTGCCAGTTTTGACCAAACCAATAGTTTGACATGTTTACACTTTATATAATATTTCAAAAGCAATATCACTTTACAGATTCTTAAATTTTACATTTGAAAGAGTTGCTAATCAAATTATTTTTATTCGATTTAAGAAAGATCCAATAAATTATTTACAAAAGCCTTTAAAAATTTAAGAACAAGAAATAATTTGTCTTCTCGAACAAAATCACAATTATTTATTTATACTTCACTAATTGTTTAAATATAAAAATTTTAAAAATAGTTTGCTTAACTTGGTCCAACCAATATTGTAGTAGATCACAATGTATTCACGACTTTAGTAAAATTTCACTTATTTATTTTAAAAACATATATTTATTTTAGTCTTAGAAACACTACGCACTACTACTGCTTCTCGTTAGTTACGCCACAGTGTCTCCACCACGTAAGTTATAGTACATTTCATTGAGAAAAATTGGGTTCGGTAGGTGTTTTATAGTGGAGAAAGTCCCGGTTTTGCATACTGCTTTACACATTTTTCAGTTTAGAAATATTATTTTGATTATTAGTCGACCTTCTGAAGATGTTTTAGTGGACTATGGTTACTTGCGAGGGAATTGTCACCTGAAACAAGAGAATAACTAAATTTAGATTAATGAAATTGAATTTTATTATATATGTATATATATATATATATATATATATATATATATATATATATATATATATATATATATATATATATAATACGTAGGCTGAAAAGTTTTTGGTCTGACACATAGATGTCGCCGTTTTCAAAAATCCATTTGATTTTTAGAGTATCAACCTTCAAACGATACGTGTCAAAATTTCATGACATTTCGACGATTAGTTTACAAGTTACAGTGATTTTAGTGACTCTACTTTTGATATTTTCAAAACAATGGAAAAAATCGAGTTTCATATGTGTTGATTAAACATCGTTTTTGATGGAAAAAAATTACCGTTCAAGCAAAGCAATGGCTTGATAAGTGTTACGGGGACTTTTCTCCTGGAAAATCACTCATCAATTACTGCTGAATTTAAACGCGGTCGTACAGATACAAATGTTGCTGAACGCTCTAGACGCCCAAATGAGGTGGTTTCACCGGAAACATAAAAAAAATCCACAAAATTGTTTTGGATGACCGTAAAGTGAAATTTCATGAGATAGCTGACACAAAGATATCAAAAGAACGTGTTGGTCATATTTTGCATAAACTTTTGGGTGTGAGAAAGCTCTGTTCGAAATGGGTACGCGTTTGCTCACAATGGCCCAAAAACAATAAAGTGTTGATAATTCTGAGCGCTATTTGGACCTGTTTAAGCGCAATAAAAAGACTTTTTTCATGCGATGTGTAACAATGAATGAAACATGGATCCACTACTAGGCAGTGGAATCAAATTGACAGTCAGCTGAGTGGACAGCAGCCGGTGAAAACCGCCCGAAGCGACCAAAGACACAACAGTCAGCTGGAAAGATTTTGGCCTCTGCATTTTGAGATACGCACGGAATAATTTTCATCGACTATGCTGAAAAAGAAAAAACCATCAATAGCGAATATTATATAAAGTTATCGGTGTGTCTGAAGGCACAAATCGCAAAGAAAAGGCTCCAAATGAACAAAAAAGAGCTCTTTCATCAAGACAATGTGCCGTGTCACAAGCCAGTGGATCGTAAAATTACATGAATTGAAGTTCGAATTGTTTCCTCATCCACCGTATTCTCCAGATTTGGCCCACAGCGACTATTATTTATTAGCAGACCTCAAAAATGCTCGCGGGAAAGAGATTTGGCTCCAATGAAGAAGTTATCGCCGAAACTGAGGCCTATTTTGAAGGTAAAGACAAATCCTTCTACAAGAAAGGTATAAAAATGTTAGAAAAGCGTTTGTATCGCTCTTGAAGGAGACTATATTGATGAATGACCAAAAATTTTTCAGCCTACGTATATATATATATATATATATATATATATATATATATATATATATATATATATATATATATATATATATATATATATATATATATATATATATATATATATATATATATATATATATACTGAAAAGTAACATTTGACAACTAAAACTTAAAAGAAGTACGATTAAGCGAAAAAAATTATTTCTTCTGCTGTAGGTGAAACTCTGGAACTTACAGCACGTGTAAAAAATGATTCCAGTAATTCTAAGAGGCAAATTTCAGTGATTCACTGTAAGATTCAGTCAGGCCGTCAGTTCTGAACTATCAGCTGATATGAGGCACTTGAAAAAAGGACTATTTACTAGCAGTGTGAGGCGGACAGTGATATTGCTGCAGGATAACGTCTAATTTCCCACAGTAAAATAGACCCCGGAACTATCTAAGATTCGTATTCACCAAATTAACTTTCATTAATTGTTAACAGGCTGTATTTTGGCATACAGGTAGTTTTTTGGACGTAGAACACGATAAAAAAAGTTTGTTGTTCCAAAGTGTATGCTAAGCCTACAAAATCGAAAATAAAATTAAAAATTCGGTTTTTCACAAATATCTCTAAAAAAAAAAAAAAGATATCAAAAAACTAACAGCACCACGTGAAAGAACGGGAAATTTTATTTATACTAAATAGGTGGCATATATATATATATATATATATATATATATATATATATATATATATATATATATATATATATATATATATATATATATATTTATTCTTTTAGTGTTACCGTAATTAAAAAAAATATATTTAAAATAAAATGGGTGGGTTTAACACTTTCAATTGTAGTGGGAATCATGCTTTCAACCTCATTTATGATTAAATTAACGTTTCTGTATACCGTTAAATATTTTGAAATTGGCTATTAAGGGGTTTCTCGGGGTGCTGATTAAGAATCCGTTGACAGATTTAAAATAGCGGATCCAATATGGCGGCTGGAGATTACGTAATTCATTTAATTTCTTGGAGTAATTTAGAATTTTTGTGTTTTCAGTAACTGTTTTCTTTGTACATGCATGTTTAAATGAAATATAAATACTTTATACTTAAAGCTTGGACTTGGAAAGTCTTTCTTTTCCCACCTTTAAATGTTTTTTTTTTAATTTTAAATTTAAGTTGTATAATTAATAATAAGCCCTTTTATCATGAATACTGTTATGGACCATTTCGTACAGCTTTAAACGTAAACTCAGCTGTTAAATAACACAGATAATGTGAGAATTTTTAATTATTTGTTGTTATTTATTATTTATTGAAAATTAAGGTATAACAATGATATATGCACAAGGATTTTTTTTCATACTATATATTATTAAATATTTGTAATTTACTGTATGCCCGTTAAAATCATGTAAACAAAAATTTCGTTTTAAGTTTTACAAATTATAAAGCAACAAAAATAAAAACTATTAATATCATCGGAAAGCTGAAAACCTTCTCTTCAAAAATCTATTTTTTAGTTTTCTGTTTACCACTGAAAACAAGTAATATCAATTATGCTTCGAGCGGTGCTCGTAGACATTCCAATTAATCTGTTTGGCAGACTACACTTTTGAATCACTTATCCAAATTTTTAATAAATTTTCACGCTAATTAAAGAATCTGAAAAAAAGCTATATTTTTTTGTAACATTTTCCGCTTTTTCACGTGGTGCTATTGGTTTTTCGATATTTTTTTTATTTTTCGAGATATTACCGACAAAGCGCATTCTTTATTTTATTTTGTATTTTGTCAGCTTACCGTACATCAAACTTCAGCAAACTTTTTTTTTATTGTAATCTACGTCCAAAAAAACTACTTGTATGCCAAAATGCAGCCTGCTAACATTTAATAAGAGTTCAAAATCCCTGGCGACTGGCTTTTTTTTTTTTGGGTTTAGCACACGTGCTGCAGGGAGGTCCCTAAAGCGCTACAGGAGCGACACGTGTGCGGAAAAAGCGATTCACATTGTTCTTGAATCGCTATATATGATTCTTGTAAAATTCTTGTAAAATATGCTCGACAACATTCTTTCTTTACTCCTTCCCACACCCCTATATATTAATTTTGCTTAAAATAAGCTTATTTCATTATTCAAAAATATAGAAGGGTACTATTAAAAAGTATAGGTTTTCTTTCTTTTTTGACTACTATACGTAACAATTTTTTTTTGTATGATCTATAATTACGTCATAGAGGTCTCTTATGTTTTCAGTGTTAGTCAACTTGTAAGCTACATTGGATGAAACGATATATCAGTGTAAAAAAATGCTTCGGCTACCAGTTTTATTGGCAATGACCTCCAAATCAGGATTACCAGTTGAGGCAAGAATTAAGGAAACCACCAAGCTTGTTGAGAATTTGCTACCGTCAGATCGACGAATAAAGATCCCAGCACTTGCTAAAGGAGCTGGAGTGTCCCAAACTACAGTTTTCAAGTTTTTGCACGAAGATTGAAGAATAAAAAGAGGTTCTGCAGGATGGATCTTACACTCCTTATACCAAAGCAGCAGGAAGTCGTTCAACTGAACAAAAACCTGGAAGAAATTTTATCTTGCGGTGACAGTAACCAACTAGAATTTAACGTTACAAAAAGCCAGGTGGCACTTTATTCTAAAAAAGTTGACGTGGCTCTACTCGATATAGTTATGTCGGGATACTCCAACTTTGATTTTTTAGAATATCGAAAAAGGATTGGCGATTTGAGTCTATTCTACAAGTATTTATTATGGAAAATATTTGATGGATGTAGCCCACTTAATTCCACCCAGAGCGGTGCATACTTGGCATACACATCGCGCTAATACTTCACATCCGTATAAGGTTCAGCTTGTCACTTCTTGTACAACCCTTCTCAAGCAGTCTTTTATATGGAGAACCACATTTCTTTGGAATGATTTACCCAGGACTATGTTTGCTACCGAGTATAATTTATAGCGATTCAAGACCGACGTGAATCGCATTTGCCGCACATGCATCACATTCGTGCCATTTTAAGGATTTCTTTACAGCACGTGTGCTATACCAATATGAAAAGAGTAGAAACAGGCGAGGAAAGAAAGTTCTCAAGATCCTTTGGTCACTTTAGAGAACGATGGTAGTTATTTTTCACCAAATGTTACAGGTTAGGTGATATGAGCATTTTATTGAGATCCTTCTAAGAAGCGGAAGACTTGGGTGTTTTATTCGGATCCTTCCATGGAACCGGAGTCAATGAAATGGGTTCATAAAGGCTTTCCACCTCGAAATAAAGTGAGAACTCAGTCGTCTTCTGAAAAGTTGATGACGACTCTTTTCTACAACTGCAAAGAAATTTTATTTATTGAATTAAAAAAGGCTCCACAATTAATGGAAAGGTGTACAAAAGAACGGCCCAAAACCTAAGAAGGCCATGAAACATGACGACATTTTCATAGACAGGTAAATAACTAAAAGAACATTCTCGTAGTAATATGCTTAAGGTCTCCAGACATTAACGCAGCTTTTTCATGAGATAAGTTACACTCATTTAAACGCATTTATGTAACACATTGTTTTTAAAGTCTTTACAGATGTTGTCCAGTCCAAGTTTTTTTACCCATGTGGACCAATAATACTCTGAAGGTACCACGCGATGTTAGGATAAAACCGTAAATAGAAAAGTATGTTTATTATTTTTCGGGTGTATGGTGTTTATAAAGCCGAGAAAAAGAATTTCAACGACTAGTTGTTTTAATTAATTGCGTTGAGTTAATACGTAGACCTTGAGAAAAGCTACTATTTTCGTGAATACAATATGGCCCTCAACGAGGAAGTAATAAAATCTAGATTAGTTGTTATTTATTAGTTGAAACTTACAGTTTTTCTCTCTTAAATGAACCTAATTGACGAAAACAAACGACACAAACGAGATCACCACTTCACACGGCTACCATCACGACGTCACAATCAACGAATTCGGACCTAATATTTCAAGACGTTTCAAAATCCTCAACCAACCGAATGTAATGTGTGAACTAAGTCGCTATCATTAATAAAACAATGCGAATTTATCTTTATCAGCTGTTTATTGTTCCAAAACTGTTTAAATATTTGGCGTACTGATTTAGTTCTAAGGTAACACAATATCTTTAAAATAATACAATGGTACGGAGATTTTGAATAAGCAAATTACAGAAAGTGTAGCGTTCAAACAAATAAAAGTTCTGTTTGTTAATCGATGTTAATGTCAGGCGCGAATCGTACATTTAAAACCGTAAGGAAAAATAAAACGCAAACTTAGGATACGTTGTGGTTAACACTGCAAATTGATAAAACACCTGAGGTTTTTTTTGTGGAAAGAACTGCAGGGAAACTACTCAAACATCACAGGAACAGTAATTATGTAAAAACAACTATTGAAATTGGTTTTAGATCGCTGCAGTAACAGAACTCTCTATCGGCCGCTTTTAATGTCAAAGGCTTACCAGAACTGTTTTGCGTCGTCATCGGTAACACATTTTATTTCTGTAGTTCTTAGGTTGGCAGTAACGAATTTTATTCTGATTTCTAACCTGAATATTTGTGTTTTTAGTGTTCCGTACGGAACACTTATAAGATCACTTCGGTGTCTGTCCGTCTGTCTGTCCGTCTGTCTGTCCGTCTGTATGTCCGGCTGTCTGTCCGTCTGTCTGTCCGTCTGTCTGTCCGTCTGTCTGTCCGTCTGTCTGTCCGCCTGTCTGTCCGTCTGTCCGTCCGTCTGTCTGTCCGTCTGTCTGTCCGTCTGGCTGTCCGTCTGTCTGTCCGTCTGTCTGTCCATCTGTCTGTCCATCTGTCTGTCCCTGTCCGTCTGTCCGTCTGTCCGTCTGTCACACCCGATTTTATCCGAAACTATTTGTCACAGAAAGTTGAAATTTGGTAGTAATATAGGAACTGATGGCCTCATCAGAGCCATGTAGTTTTGAAACTTAAATTTTGACTTAAGGGGGGTGACTTTTGGGGGTGAAATCGGAAGTGAAAAAAAAATTTTTTTACTAGGTAATCGAGTGTGGTGTCAAATGAAAGCTTATAAAAACACGAGTAAAAAAATATATATATAATGTAATACTTGCGCGCACTTTTCTTTGTATTATTTTTAAAAAATCGCAAGAAATCGCTGTCCACCCGCCTTATCTCAAAAAGTACTTATCAAAAAATTTTTAAAAAATTCTGGAATATTCTCCACGGGGTGTAGATTGAACGAAAATTATCACGAGTGCATTACCTTTAATAATTTATCTGGTATATAAAAAAACAAAAATTTCAAGGTCATCAGATTTCAGTAAAGATTGGAAACAAACTTTGTTGAAAACTCATTTGGGGTGTATTTTGTGAAGTCACTGATCATTTTACACCTCTGTAAGAAAATTTTTTATTTGAAAAGCAATCAACGTACGGAACACTAATTGCGCAAGTTCAACTTGCACTTGACCGGTTATTTTTAAAGACGACACTTATTAGTTCGTTTTTTCTTTCGTATATTTTGGTCGAATTTTATTATAGGATCCTAAGCTGTCTTGTTAATGAAAATTTCCTTTTTGCAATAGCATATTTTAACTTTAATTTGGTATTCTGAGACAGAAAAAATAATGCAGAACTTGAATTTTTCTATACCATATTCACAATAATTATTGGGTTGTAAATATTACATAACGCGGGTATACAAAAAAAAATAATTCTCTGTCTTTTAAGTGAGATATGTGTTTTCTTAAATATTTTTTATGCTGAATCCAAAAAAATCATAAAAAAGACATCCACCGTGCACACTTAAAGTTGCCAGAAATCTATTTAATTGAAAAAAATAACAATAAAAATTACTTAATTACTTTGTTAACTGACACTTAATATATTTGTGTAAAGATTTACAACTGCATTTTTGCGATTTCGTAGTACAAATACATTTTCAGACTCTTAACTAAGACTAAATTGTCTTTGTTAAGCGTTTGAAAATGTTGTTGTACTACGAAATCGCGATAGCGCAGTTGTAAATCTTTACAAAAATATATTTAGTGTCGGTTAACAAAGTGTCTTAGAGCGTTTGAAAATGTAGTTCTACTAAGAAATCGCGACAGCACAGTTGTAAATCTTTACAAAAATATATTTAGTGTCAGTTAACAAAGTAATTTTATTGTTAAAAAGTACTATCACAAAGTACCGGACCAATCAATCAACTCTAAAAACAATAAATTTTAATAAATAATCTAAAACTGTATAATGATTAAAATTATGGAATACTATTATTTCGGACATCTTCAAATACTCTGAATCTACATTTATCACAAAAACTTAAAAATATTAGGTTTTAGTGTTTATGGGTAACAAAAAATATGCATACACCACCTTTAACTAAGCTACGTAGCAAAATGCTCTTTAACAGGTTGACTGCCGACCACTCTGATCGGAGTGCGTCGGGTCTCTTCGCCAACGCCGTCTACTCCGATCGGAGTTCGACATGCGTTCTTACGAAACGTTTTAGTATTCCATCGGCGTTGTATATGAAACGGTTCCTAGTGGTGGCGTTGCTGAAAAACGCAAGTTCTAACAGGTGCTTAAGTGGTTCCGCGGATTTGCTTTTGGTTTGGTTGTAATCTGCCGTACAATATGGACAATCAACCTGGGCCTTCTGGTATTAAAAAAAGACATTGTAGTGATGAAAAAAAGGTATATGATAAGAAAAAGAAGCTAACTGACACTGAATTATTGCAGCTATTGGAAGAAAGCGGAGGTAGTAGTGACGAACATTACGTACCAGACACAGACGATAGTGATGTAAATTCAAGCTCCGAGTCCGAAGAAGAGAATTTTATAGACCCTATTCGGCCACATCAAACACTTCCTAGCCTTGATGAGATAAAATGGAACGACAGAGGTGCGTTAAAACAAATTTTGTTCCAGAAAACCCAGGAATTATTGGTGCAAATTCCAGGAAAATCGATAGGTGCACCCTACCTATCGATTTTTTCGAAATGATCATTGATGATGATTTTTTACAAACTATTGTAGAACGAACGAACTCTTACGCAGTCGAGGTTTTGCTGCGCCCAGAAACAAGTACAAAATCACGTATTACTAATTTTAAAGATACTCTTGACGAACTAAAAATTTTTTTGGCCCTGTTACTTCACACTGGCACAATATCCTTGAGCCGTCTTAACGATTATTGGAAAACTGATCCGCTATTTAATCTACCTGTTTTTAGAAAATATATGTCAAGGAATAGATTTTTGCTTATCTTGAGGTGTTTGCATTTTACATCTCCAGATATGGATCCGGCTAGGAAAGATTAGATTTGTGGCAGATTTTTTTAACAACAAGATGGGAGAAATTTACTATTCTGGAAGAGAGTTGTCTTTGGATGAAGCTATGGTACTTTATCGGGGTCGTCTCCAGTATAAACAGTATATCAAGAATAAGCGTCATAAGTATGGTATGAAGTTATACATGCTGACAGAGCCTAATGGACTTATTTTGAAATTTCGTGTCTACGAAGGTGCGACAGATGTTTATGGTGGAAGCGGACATACTGAAAAGATTGTTTTACATTTATTGGAGGAAAAATTGCGTGTGGGACATGCTGTTTATCTAGACAATTTTTACAATAGTGTTAATTTAGCTAGGAAATTACTTCAACAAAATACATACTGCACTGGTACGCTGAGAGCTGAGAGGAAAGATAATCCGAAAGAGGTAATGAGTGCAAACTTAAAACGTGGTGAGAATAAATCTATGTTTTGCAATGGAGTGCATGTCGGAAAATGGCGCGATAAACGCAATGTTCAATACATTTCAACAGAATTTGGAAGCGAAATGGGCATTTTTAAAAACAAAAGAAATCAAGAATCTGAAAAACCTTCCGCAATCATTGGATATAATACTTTTATGTCCGGTATAGATAGACAGGATCAAATGATGGCATATTATCCTTGCAGCCGTAAAACCATTCGGTGGTACAAAAAGTTATTCATGCATGTGCTGCAAATGAGCATGATAAACGCCTATTTTTTGTACAATAAATATTCGCGGTCTGACCAGTTACGATTATATGACTTCTGATTGGATGTCATAAGAAATTTACTAGCCAGACGACCAATTACTAATTTGCCGCAAATTCCTCCAGGCCAAATAAATGTCCACAGCATTAGCAAAGTAGAAAAAAATTGTTAGTGAAAAAAAGGAACTAAAGAAACAAAACGGGTAAGCAGAAAGGAATGCAAAGAATGCAGGAAAAATAAAATAAGAAAGCAAACAGTGTATGAATGCAAAATGTGCCCTGGACAACCAGGTTTTTGCCTTAATTGCTTTGAGGATTACCATAAAAATGTACAAAAATGATTTAGAAATAAATGTTTTGAGTTCATGAGTTCGATTTATTATTTCTTTACTTATTTAATTGGACACTCCGATCGGAGTGTTCGGCATCTAGTAAAAATTTTCCCTTGCAATGCCGATTACTCCGATCGGAGTGAAATTTTTTTTTTTCTAATATTTTGAATGGCACATAAAAAAAAAACACATCCAAGACTCATTTTAATTCATATTTACCACAATAAAATAAAAATATTTGGAAAAATCTTACCGGCGTCAACCACAAACTCAAAAATATAGATCGGCAGTCAACCTGTTAAAATAAGTATGTGCAACTGCTAAATTAAAAAATTGTTTTTAATTTTTATTAATATTGAACAAAACTATTATTTCACTGCATTTATTTTACCAGCCACATAGCACCCTTCTAAGTGTTAAAAGCGAGTTTTGTGTTGAAACAACATAAAACCTGATTTTTTGATGTCAAGTCAGAATTAAGAACTTTAAAAAACACTGGAAATAATAGTTTTGTTCAATATTATTAAAAATTAAAAACAATTTTTTAATTTAGTAATTGCACGTATTTATTTTAAACAGCATTTTGTACGTAGCTTAGTTAAAGGTGGTGTATGTGTAAAACATAATATTTTTAGGTATTTATGATAAGTGTAGATTCAGAACATGTAAAGATGTCCGAAATAATAATTTTAATGATTTTACAGTTTTACGTTATTTATTAAAATGTATTTTTTTTCAATTTAATAGTTTTCTGGCAAGTTTAAGTGTGTTTTCTGAAAGAAACCTCAAGGTGGATGTCTTTTTTATGATTTTTTAGATTCAGCATAAAAAAAATACTTAAGAAAACACGTGTCTCACTTAAAAAACATAGAATTTTTTTTGTATATCTGTAATTTTACAGCTAGTTCTTTATAAATAAAATCATAAAATAATACAAAAATACGTATATAATCATAAAATGAGACGAAAATATGTAAATTCTTAATGAGTAGCTCAAAAAAGGTACACTGGATAACTTGTTTAACAGATCTAATTACAATCAAAATAATAAAACTATGTAAAATTATTTATTTAGGTGGTTAATACACAAATGCGAGAGTCGTCCTAAAAGTTCTCGGCATAAAAAAAGAAAAGGCAAGTTAAAGGTATTTACGTTGCAAACCAATACATTTAGTCCAACCACGTCCCAACTTGTTACTACCCTCATTATAATATGACTTATCCAACTCTGCAAAATGAACCTTCGTCTCAGCTTCAACTTTATCATTCGAAGTAAATCTTCAGCCAGCCAGCCATTTTTTTAGGTTTGAAAACAAGAAGTAATCACTGGAAGCCAAAAAGCTTCGGAGAAAATCGGGTAAGATAGACAGACGGGCAGCTAGACAGACGGACGTACGGAACACTAAAAAGAATAGACAGAGTATATCATTCATAATATCATTTCCCGCCAAATTAATGATCCATTAGAACCTGCAGTAAGTACGGTAAGGGCAAATAGAAAACACTGGACAGAATTTAAACGATGTCTTGTGGAAAAATATTACCGTATCCTACGTCCGTACAGTGTCGATGAAAAATCTGAATGATCGCATGTGGTCTGCTAGTAAAACTTGTTGGGAATGCGTACCCGTGTTGTGACGTGTACTTGCTAATTTTAATAGCAGGTTATATGTAGTTATTTACAACTTATTAAAGTAGTTAATGTTCATATATGTCTTATAAATATAATGTTATTTACTTTCTTCTAATTTACTTTCCACGATAATTTTCTATTAGATCATAGTTTTAATAATATAGCGAAAGCAGGTGAACAATTGAATATCTTAAATTTTAGAAATCTGGCAACCCATACATTCAAGCAAATCGTAAGTCATCGTTTCCAGTCACCCTTCCTTGAATCCAATGTTAAACTTAGAACGCGTTTAGATATAAACCGGCGGAGCCCTGATCGATCCATTTTGTCGAAACGAAGCAATTTTAAGTGCACACGGAGTACCAGTGGTAGGGAAAATCGTAGATTCAGAGAATTTATTGTACTTTTCTGTGATGTTACGCCAGTACAGGAATAAGTATTTCGGGTTTTATTCTCCCGTTTGTTGATCCTAGCTCAGCTGATAGAGCAAAACGCATCCGGAGATGGATTGACACATGCGAGAACAGTGGTTACTGCTAAAATATGGACTTTGTTCAGTTTAGTAGTTTATATAGGCCCTGCCTGATTTTAGAACGTTAAGAGTAAGAAAAAAATCTACAAAATTGTTTTGGATGATTGTAAAGTGAAATTGCGTGAGATAGCTGACACCCTAAAGAAATCAAAAGAACTGTTCGAAATGGGTACCTCGTTTGCTCACAGTGGCCCAAAAACAACAACGTGTTGATGATTCTGAGCGCAGTTTAGACCTGTTTAGGCGCAATAAAAAAACGCGATATGTGACAATGGATGAAACATGGATCCACCACTACACACCGGAATCAAATCCGCAGTTAGCTGAGTGGACAGCAGCCGGTGAAAGCCCCTCAAAGCGACCAAAGATACAACAGTCGGCTTAGCAGGTTTTGGCCTCTGAGTCAAATTCTACTTTACCCCTTCTACTTTAATCCCAAGACAAAATTACTAGATCCTTGTTAAAATGTGAAATTGTCTGCATGACTTTTGGTTATTATTTGCATAATGCAGCTTTAGGTATAACACTCGTTAAATGCTTCTGACACAAACCATAAATTTTTAATCCACCGTCGATTAATTGCTATTAAAATATTACCACTCTGTATATCATTAGAACTGTTAAGCAAACAACTTGATATCATCTTTTAGCGTATAAAAATTATTTACATATTTTCTGTTGACTGGAAGTCGTCAACTAAAACAATATTTGCTTAGTTTCCAAACAACATTTTTTTGTAGCTTTATAGTATGTGTTTAATACAAACAATTTTTTCAAATGTATATTATTTTAATTAATTGTTTTATTTCAGAATTTGTTGAAATATCAGAATTTGGTGGCGAAAACTATGTTCTTGTGAAATCGTTCTAAAAATTATCACATTTTAATTAGTTCTTTTTAACCTAAATAGTTATTCCCCTAATTGTGTAGAAAATAATTTTGAGACTATACAAGTATATAGATAGAGAGATATTTTACATTTTTTACACAAACTAGTTGAAATTCTCTTGGAGTTTAAAGCGCAGCTTGAGTTTTGGTTTTTTTTTTCTTCTTCCCCTTTGGATGGACACCTTGTATTCAAAAAAAGAAATTTTCGACCCATTATTATGCTTTTATTAACGATTAAGAGCCCTAGTCATAGTCAGATTTAGTGTTATTAATGTGCAGGGTGAGACAACGATAGAGTAAAGTTCATTATCTCATTTGTTTCGAGAATGACGAAAAAATGTTAAATACAATAGTTTTAGGAAATGTTAAGGTGCACATTTAAAATTATTTTTGAGTATACAGGGTACTTCAAAAAAGTGTGGCCGATATAACATATGTTTTTTTAAATGGAACATCCTATTTTCTAATTTATTTTTAAAGTCTGCGTAAAATTTTATAACTTTTTTTTAATAATGTTATATACCTAAACCTAGTAGTTTTTCTAATATTTCCATTTTTTTAAAAAAAACAATACTAGTTTTCAGTTTTGTAAAAAATTGCCAATAGCGCCATTATTTCTTAAGGTGGAATACTTATTATTGGTACAAGCGTTCTATAGAGATAAAAGAAAAGATATATGTGAAGAAATTTGAGTTAGATGCTACAAGGTGTTCAAAATAAATTTATACATTTCGACTATTTTAAATTGAAAAATCTCAAATATTTTAAATGGCACTCCTGTATATTATTATTTTTCTAAAAGATTTTATAAAATCCTCCAACTTTTATTAAATATGTCATATACCTATTTCTAATAGTTTTCGATTTATTTTGATTTTTCCATTTTTACCCTTGTTTTTAATACACTTAACGCTATTGTGAAAACATAAAAAATAGTTAATAATAATTTTAATATAGTTTAACTTATCTAATGATTAATTATTAATAAATGCTCAAAAATGTGCCCATCTACTTGAATACACATGTTTAGTCGTTTTACTATATTTTCCTTCGCTTTCCTTAGCATAAAGGGCGTTATTATCCTGCACGCATCCTGTATCCTATTTTCCATATCAACTGGTGTTGTAGGGGGATTCACATATACACGATCTTTAATGTAGCCCCACAAAAAGAGTCTAAAGATGTTAAGTCACATGATCGAGGGGGCCACTGAATGAATCCATCCCTACCGATCCATTTTTGTGGGTAACGATCGTTTAAAAATTCCCGAACTTCCCGGTGGTAATGAGTAGGAACTCCGTCTTGTTGAATTCACATTTGTTCCCTTTCAAAATTATCAACTTCTTCAAGAATATGGGGTAATTCGTTTTGCAAAAAAATTAAATATCTAGGCCTATTAAGCGGTTCGCGGAAAAAATATGGACTAATAATTCGGAAATTTAATATTCCACACCATACATTAAGCGACCAATGGTTTTGGTTTTGAACTTCCCGGACCCAGAATGGATTAACTGTTGAATATTAATGCATGTTATGGCTGTTAACTGCTCCATTAATGCGAAAAGTAGCTTCATCAGAAAACATTATTTTAGATAAAAAATTTGGATCGGCCTCTAATGCTCCATTCATGATGGTACAAAAAGTTTACTCGTCGCTCAAAATCACGGTCTTGAAATTCTTGATGTAGTTCCATATGAAAGGGATGATACTTGTATTTTCTTGTGGTGCGATTAACCGTACATTGGAATGTGTCAGATAAATCAGCTAGTTGACAGCTGCTGACTTGGGGATTATCTTCAACATGAAGTAAAATTTCCATTCCTTTTTCCTCATTGGTAGCATTCTGGTTTACTACTTTCCGTTTCGTATACTCAACGCTACCACTATCATCAAACCGTTCCATTAAGCACTGAAAAGATTTTCTAGATGGTATTCGTCTGTTAGGGTACTTTGTTCCATAAAGCCTTACTGCCAAAAGATAATTTTTTCTCTCCTGGCACAGTGTATAAACCATATCAATTAATTCATTTTTAGGAAAATCCGTAACTATTACCTTTATGCGTAACTTACTACAACAAATTAAACTATTTTTACTTGCTTAATAGACATGTCAAAATTTGACAATGCCTACATTTTTGTTTTGTCTTGGCAACTAGCGTAAGTGTATTAAAAACAAGGGTAAAAATTGAAAAATTCAAAATAAATCGAAAACTATTAGAAATAGGGTATATGACATACTTAATAAAAGTTGGAGGGTTTTGTAAAATCTATGAAAAAAAAAAATAGATAAATATAGAGGGTGTGCTCTTAAAAAATTTGTGATTTTTCAATTTAAAATAGTCAAAATGCACAAATTTATTTTGAACACCCTGTAGCATCTAACTCAAATTTCTTTACATATATCTTTTTTTCATCTCTATAAAACGCTCGTACCAATTATGAGTATTTCACCATCAGAAACAATGGCGCTACTGGCAATTTTTTACAAAACTGAAAACTAGTATTTAAAAAAAAAATGAAATATTAGAAAAACTACTAGATTTAGGTATATAATATATTATTAATAAAAAAGTTATAAAATTTTACGCAGAATTTAAAAATAAATTAGAAAATAGGATATTCCATTTAAAAAAACATGTTATATCGTCCACACTTTTTTGAAGTACCTGTATACTCAAAAATAATTTTAAACTGTGCACCTTAACATTCCCTAAAAACTATTGTATTTAACATTTTTTCGTCATTCCCGAAATAAATGAGATAATAAACTTTACTCTATCGTGGACTCACCCTGTACAATGCTTTACGCTATACTTCAACAAGTATTTTGTTTTAACACGTATGCTGAAAAGTTTTTGGTCTGACACATAGATGTCGCCCTTTTTAAAAATTTCATATGATTTTTAGGAAGCACCAACCTTTAAACGATACGTGCCAAAATTTCATGACAGTCGTTTTAGTGACGCTACTTTTGATATTTTCAAAACAATGGAAAAAATCGAATTTCGTGTGTTGATTAAACACTGTTTTTGATGGGAAAAAATACTGTTCAAGCAAAGCAATGGCTTGATAAGTGGTACGGGTACTCTGCCCCTGGAAAATCACTCATCATTTACTGGTATGCTGAGTTTAAACGCGGTCGTACAGATGCAAATGATGCCGAACGCTCTGGTTACACCAGAAAACATCAAAAAAAATCCACAAAATTGTTTTGGATGATCGTAAAGTGAAACTGCGTGCGATAGCTGATATCTTAAAGATATCAAAATCACGTGTTGGTCATATTTTGCATGAACATTTGGGAATGAGAAAGCTCTGTTCGAAATGGCGCGTTCGGTCACAGTGGATCAAAAACAACAACGTGTTGATAATTTTGAGCGCTGTTTGGACCTGTTTAAGCCCAATAAAAATGATTTTTTTCATGCGATATGTGACAACGGATGAAACATGGATCCACCACTGCACACCGGAATCAACTTGGCAGTCAGCTGAGTGGACAGCAGCCGGTGAAAGCCGCCCGAAGCGATCAAAGACACAACAGTCGGCTGGGAAGGTTCTGGCCTCTGTATTTTGGGCTGCGCATGGAATAATTTTCATCGTCTCTCCTGAGAAGGAAAAAAACCATCAATTATATATAGTTATTGGTGTGTTTAAAAGCAGAAATCGCAAAGAAACGACCGCAAATGGATAAGAAAAAAAGTGCTCTTTCATTAAGCCAATGCACTGTGTCACAAGTCAGTGGTTACGATGGCAAAAATTGCATGAATTGAAGTTTGAATTTCTTCCTCATCCATCATGTTCTTCAGATTTGGCCCTCAGCCACTATTATCTATTCGCAAACCTCAAAAAAATGGTCGAAGGAAAGAGAGTTGGCTCCAATGAAGAAGTTATCGCCGAAACTGAGGCCTATTTTGAAGGCAAAGACAAATTCTTCTACAAGAAAGATATAGAAATAGAAAAGCGTTGGACTGATTGTATCGCTCTTGAGGGAGGCTATATTGATGAATAAAGTCGAATTTTACAAAAAAAATGTGTTTTAAGTAGCTAGACCAAAAACTTTGCAACCTACGTATTATCGTAATATTTCAAATAATACGTATATTAAAATTTCCCTGGTATATACGTAAAAATTCTTAAATAAAACCAGTCTATTCTGGAAAGGGAAAAAATAATTAAGTAAAATATTAGTAATTAAAATAACGCTTTGATACTCTATTAAATATTTTTATACTATTGTCTCGGTTTGTTGACAGTTTACCGGTAATCTCTATACCTATTATTTAAATTTAAAAATTTGGCGATGTCACTTACTTATCAAATATGAGGTGAAATGTACAAATAAAGTGAGACTTTGTCAACAGTACAATAGTATGTGGGATGTATATATATATATATATATATATATATATATATATATATATATATATATATATATATATATATATATATATATATATATATATATACATATATATATATATATATATATATAATATATATATAATATACATATATATAATATATATATATATATATATATATATATATATATATATATATATTTATTGTAACATTCATTTTTTCCTAGATAAAACAGAATTTTTGAGCAGTTTAATTTAAACCGGCAGTGTGCAACGCGTGTTGCCGACTTGACTTATTCAGTTTGGATTAATTTTGCGCCAGGAAGTGAGCCATTTTAAAAACGTCACTTTGAAGAAGGGGCAAAAGATACATAAACGGCCAGATGAAATTTTTAAGGGCTTTTTTTTCCTCGGCCATGCAGTAGTGGCTTTTTCCACTATGAAGGAGTATAACGACTTTTTTTCCGCCAGTAGGTCGTGGTGGCTTCCTTCTCCAGCACGCCAGAGAGTGTTTTTTTTTCTTAGTGATGTAGTAGTGCAGTAACGGTTTCTAGTTCTCAAGTTTAAGGCCTTTTTCCTTTCTTGAAATAACCTGCTCATCCTCAGGCATTTCGGGTGAAAAAACAACCCAAATGAAACTAGGATGGTAATGGCTGAAACAATATTTTTATGAGAATCTCACTACGAGAGGCCAAGTAACTTATAGAAAACCCACTAGGAGAAACCAATCAGTAAGTCATAAGCACACCTGTCTAAAAATCTCACTTCCTATCTACAAGTGCCTTTCCAATGACTACTCAACACGTGTGACTCGCCGAGTTAATTTCACCAACTTTTAATATCATGTTTTATCAGGCCTTTTATTAAAAACTTAATAATCCTAACTTAAAGACTCTATGCAATAGTGTACACTCTCATAACATAAGGTTTTTATTTAGTAGATGTAACTTTAAGAGTGTAATAAAAGTAGGAATTTTTATTTTGTTAAATATACCCTTCTTTTTTTAAATGTGTAGTGTCTCACTAAACTCCTGCTCTTTCTTTCAGAACGCAACTGTATTTTTTCATTTTTTGAGCTGAACTTAGATTCTTTTTCTCCTAAAATGAATGGTGCCCAAATCTGTTCAGCCAAATTTTAAACAACTATAGAGACTATATTCAAAAGACGTTCAAAAATTATCTCTTATCCATAATCTCTCCAAACAAAACAAGCTAGCTGATATCTTAATACTGTCCTCTATTAGTATTAATATCCACTCAATCCATTCTCAATATTAAGATATACATAAGGGGTAAATAACGGGTTCTATTTAATAAATAATATATTTATTAAAAATAAAGAAAGTTAGGGCTATACAAAATAGCGCTCCAACGTGAGGCTCTAACAATGGTCCCGCCTCTATACGTTATATACATGTATATATATATATATATATATATATATATATATATATATATATATATACATATATATATATATATATATATATATATATATATATATATATATATATATAATATATATATATATATATATACACACAATGTAAATATGTTGAAATGTTGTGACTTCTTGAGTCAACTGGAGATACTTATTTTTAATAAATATAAACATAGTTCAAAATTTAATAAATCATTAAACTTTGTAATTTTAAAAAGTCACACGCCACCACTGGCATAGCTGAGATGAATAGAGGCATGCCTAAATGAGAGAGAAAGAAGGAGTTTTAAAAACAAGTTGAGGAGATATGGCACACACATCGGAGTCAATATACCATTTATTGACGTCTTGAAACCAGCTGCAAAGATAATTGTTTTTTTGTAAAATATTGCAAATTGGTAATGGAAAAAGTGTTTTATTAATGATAAAACTTTTAATTGTTAAGAAGAAACAAATTGTTTATTACTTACTACGAAGCATGCAAACCATGAAATAGTCAACTGATTACAATAGTAAAATAGACATTGTTAAGTAGTTTTTAATCCAGTGTAACACAGATAAAGGCAGCGATATTTTCGGAATAAAAATTTGAGACCTCTTTAACTTAGTTTTACCTGTTATTATCGGGGGCACTACTTATCAATATTTCTTTTCGGTTGCTAGTGCTACAAAGATATAATAGTCTTAATATAGTAAAGATTTTCATAATATCCTACTGTGACTGAGAATCACCACATTCGGGTGATTTCAAGAGGATTTGTCCAACTTTTTTGAATCGAATGGTATCTATGGATGAAGTGTAGGTCCATCATTATGACATTGAGGCAAAAGAATAATCAAAGGAGTGAAAACGTGCCGGCTCATCTCATCCCACGAGGTTACGCTTCCAGAAAGCAGCGGGAAAAGTTTTTGCTTATGTTTTTTTGGGATAAGGATGGGATGCTTCTTACAGATTACTAGCAACACGGCCAAATAATCACTGGAGAATGTTATTCTTTATTAATAACCAAATTTCTCCAAGAAATTATGGAAAAATGCCTAAGAAAATAATTTGAAGAGGTGTTGTTCTTGCAAGACAATGCGCCTGCTCACAAATCGTTGTTACTTTTGCAAAAAATAAATAAAAGGTTTTGAACTTATACTATACTACCTATACCTGAAGTTGGAAAAACATTTGAAAGATGTAAATAATAAATGCTGTTGGTTGACGACTGATTGTAAAACTAGGACAAAGATATATATGCATATATATATATATATATATAATATATATATATATATATATATATATATATATATATATATATATATATGTATATATATATATATATATATATATATATATATATATATATATATATTATATATATATATATATATATTATAACGTCTCCTTTTGGCGGCTATTTTATAGCCTTACGTTTGCGGCGCTATTTTGTATAGCCTCAACTTTCTTTATTTTTAATAAATATTTTATTTATTAACCAGAAGCCGTTATTTGCCCTTTATGTATATCTTAATTTTTGAGAATGGGTTAAGTGGATATTAATACTGAGAGCGATATAAGTTAGCTCGTTTTGTTTGTAGAGATTATGGATAAGAGATAATTTTTTTTACGTCTTTTGAAAATAGTCTCTATAGTTGTTTAAAGCTTGGTTGTAATGTTTATTTTTTTGGGCACCATTCATTTTAGAATAAAAGGAATCTAATTTCAGCTCAAAAAATGAAAAAATACTGGAGAGTTATTTAGTTGTTAAAATAA
>CM032456.1:101977755-102012755 GCA_019049505.1 Pachyrhynchus sulphureomaculatus
CATAGTGCAGTGGCCTTTTTCCACCCTAAAAAATATTCTGCCCATCCTAAGACATTTCGGATTAAAAAATAATTATCTACCAAAATGAGAACAGGAGAGTGGCAGGTGAGACAATATCTGGATGAGAATCTCTCCAGGAGAGGCCAAGCTATTTATGGAAAACCCATGAGGAGAGGCCAAGCACTAAGGCAACACCTGAAATCCGCGAAGTTAATTTTACAAATTTTTAGATCGTGTTTTTTTAAGTCTTTTGTTTTTTTACACTTAGGATTCATAGAACTCTAGTTTAAATGTGTACACTCTCATAGCCTAAGGGTTTTTTTTATTTAGTTAATGTAATTTTAAGAGTGTAATAACAGCAAGAATTTTTATTTTGTTAATATACTTTTGCCTGTGTTAATGCAGTCTTTTACTGAACTACCTGCTTTTTCTTTCAGGGCTCACAGGTTGTAACATATTCAATTTTATTTTAACAACTAAATAACTCTCCAGTATTTTTTCATTTTTTGTGCTGAAATTAGATTCCTTTTATTCTAAAATGAATGGTGCCCAAAAAAATAAACATTACAACCAAGTTTTAAACAACTATAGAGACTATTTTCAAAAGACGTAAAAAAATTACCTCTTATCCATAATCTCTACAAACAAAACGAGCTAACTTATATCGCTCTCAGTATTAATATCCACTTAATCCATTCTCAAAAATTAAGATATACATAAAGGGCAAATAACGGCTTCTGGTTAATAAATAAAATATTTATTAAAAATAAAGAAAGTTGAGGCTATACAAAATAGCGCCGCAAACGTAAGGCTATAAAATAGCCGCCAAAAGGAGACGTTATAATATATATATATATATATATATATATATATATATATATATATATATATATATATATATATATGTATATATATACATATATATCTTTGTCCTAGTTTACAATCAGTCGTCAACCAACAGCATTTATTATTTACATCTTTTAAATGTTTTTCCAACTTCAGGTATAGGTAGTAGTCCGAAAGAGAATTTGGGGATGATTTATAAGTTCAAAACCTTTTATTTATTTTTTTGCAAAAGTAACAACGATTTGTGAGCAGGCGCATTGTCTTGCAAAAAAAAAACAACACCTCTTCAAATAATTTTCTTAGGGATTTTTCCATAATTTCTTGGAGAAATTTGGTTATTAATAAAGAATAACATTCTCCAGAGATTATTTGGCCGTGTTGCTAGTAATCTGTAAGAAGCATCCCATCCTTATCCCAAAAAACATAAGCAAAAACTTTTCCGCTGATTTCTGGAAGCGTAACCTCGTGAGATGAGATGGGCCAGCACGTTTTCACTCCTTTTTGATTATTCTTTTGCCTCAGTATCATAATGATGGACCTACACTTCATCCATTGATACCATTCGATTCAAAAAAGTTGGACAAATCCTCTTGAAATCACCCCGAATATGGTGATTCTCAGTCACAGTAGGATATTATGAAAATCTTTACTATATTAAAACTATTATATCTCTGTAGCACTAGCAACCGAAAAGAAATATTGATAAGTAGTGCCCCCCGATAATAACAGGTAAAACTAAGTTAAAGAGGTCTCAAATTTTTATTCCGAAAATATCGCTGTCTTTATCTGTGTTACACTGGATTAAAAACTACTTAACAATGTCTATTTTACTAATGTAATCAGTTGACTATTTCATGGTTTGCATGCTTCGTAGTAAGTAATAAACAATTTGTTTCTTCTTAACAATTAAAAGTTTTATCATTAATAAAACACTTTTTCCATTACCAATTTGCAATATTTTACAAAAAACAATTATCTTTGCAGCTGGTTTCAAGACGTCAATAAATGGTATATTGACTCCGATGTGTGTGCCATATCTCCTCAACTTGCTTTTAAAACTCCTTCTCTCTCTCTGATTTAGGCATGCCTCTATTCATCTCAGCTATGCCAGTGGTGGCTTGTGACTTTTTAAAATTACAAAGTTTAATGATTTATTAAATTTTTAACTATGTTTATATTTATTAAAAATAAGTATCTCCAGTTGACTCAAGAAGTCACAACATTTCTACATATTACATTGTATATATATATATATATATATATATATATATATATATATATACATATATACATGTATATAACGTATAGAGGCGGGGCCATTGTTAGAGCCTCACGTTGGAGCGCTATTTTGTATAGCCCTAACTTTCTTTATTTTTAATAAATATATTATTTATTAAATAGAAGCCGTTATTTGCCCCTTATGTATATCTTAAGATTGAGAATGGATTGAGTGGATATTAATACTAATAGAGGACAGTATTAAGATATCAGCTAGCTTGTTTTGTTTGGAGAGATTATGGATAAGAGATAATTTTTGTACGTCTTTTGAATATAGTCTCTATAGTTGTTTAAAATTTGGCTGAACTTGGGCACCATTCATTTTAGGATAAAAAGAATCTAAGTTCAGCTCAAAAAATGAAAAAATACCGTTGCGTTCTGAAAGAAAGAGCAGGAGTTTAGTGAGACACTACACATTTAAAAAAAGAAGGGTATATTAACAAAATAAAAATTCCTACTTTTATTACACTCTTAAAGTTACATCTACTAAATAAAAACCTTATGTTATGAGAGTGTACACTATTGCATAGAGTCTTTAAGTTAGGATTATTAAGTTTTTAATAAAAGGCCTGATAAAACATGATATTAAAAGTTGGTGAAATTAACTCGGCGAGTCACACGTGTTGAGTAGTCATTGGAAAGGCACTTGTAGATAGGAAGTGAGATTTTTTAGACAGGTGTGCTTATGACTTACTGATTGGTTTCTCCTAGTGGGTTTTCTATAAGTTACTTGGCCTCTCGTAGTGAGATTCTCATAAAAATATTGTTTCAGCCATTACCATCCTAGTTTCATTTGAGTTGTTTTTTCACCCGAAATGCCTGAGGATGAGCAGGTTATTTCAAGAAAGGAAAAAGGCCTTAAATTTGAGAACTAGAAACCGTTACTGCACTACTACATCACTAAGAAAAAAAAACACTCTCTGGCGTGCTGGAGAAGGAAGCCACCACGGCCTACTGGCGGAAAAAAGCCGTTACTCCTTCATGGTGGAAAAAGCCACTACTGCATGGCCGAGGAAAAAGCCCTTAAAAATTTCATCTGGCCGTTTATATATCTTTTGCCCCTTCTTCAAAGTGACGTTTTTAAATGGCTCACTTCCTGGCGCAAAATTAATCCAAACTAAATAAGTCAAGTCGGCAACACGCGTTACACACTGCCGGTTTAAATTAAACTGCTCAAAAATTCTGTTTTATCTAGGAAAAAATGAATGTTACAATATATAATATATATATATATATATATATATATATATATATATATATATATATATATATATATATATATATATATATATATATATTATATATATATATATATATATATATATATATATATATATATATATATATACATATATATATATATATATATATATATATATATATATATATATATATATATATATATATATACATATACATATATATATATATATATATATATATATATATATATATACATATATATATATATATATATATATATATATATATATATATATACATATATATATATATATATATATATATATATATATATATATATATATATACATATATATATATATATATATATATATATATATATATATATATATATATATTGTAACGGATTTTTTCTTTACATAGTGAAAAATTTTCTATAGTGAAATTTCGGTCAACATTTTGGTCTTTCACTATATAGAGTGTACACCGTATATATATATATATATATATATATATATATATATATATATATATATATATATATATATATATATATATGGTATATATATATATATATATATATATATATATATATATATATGTATATGTATATGTATATGATGATAAAATGTGGAAAAAGTAGAAACGCATATCAAACAGCAGAAGTAAAGAGAAGAATCAGACTGGCATAAGGCAGGTAAACAAAGAAAAATACTAACAAACGAAAGAATTCCTCCAAAACTAAGAAAAATGGTATTTGATCGACATGGACATTGACTAAGATGTTAGACCAACTGAGAAAACACAGCTAGCAATGGAATGCCAGATGCTGAATATAAGATTACAAGACAGAGTGAGAAACGAAAGTATAAGACAGAAGACGTGTTAAATGTAAGAGAGCAGGTAGCAGGTTTGAAATAGAGATGGGCAAGTCACTCAATGATACAACAAGATGAGAGAAGGATCCAGAGGAAGGCTCCAAACCAGATGGAAGGATGATTTGAAGAGAATGGCTGATTTAGGATGGATCGGAGACATGCAGAATCGAGAGAAATGGAGAGAGGAAGGGAAGGCCTATGTCCGACACTGGATGAAAGAAAGCTTATTATTATTATTATATATGTATATGTATATATATATATATATATATATATATATATATATATATATATATATATATATATATATATATATATATATATATATATATATTTACTATAATAAAGTTAACTACCAAACCGGTTTGAAAGATTCTTTCCCTGTGATCTAAGTTGAAAAATATAAGAAACAAATACGAAATATTTCATTAAAATCGGTTCAGTGGTTCTATGGATATTTGGGGACAAACATTACATACATATTTACTTTCGAGAAATTTGGTATCTTGATCCGCAAGCGAATATAAACTAACAAACATAAATATTAGAACAATTGAACAATATTACTTACATTCGTATTGAAAAAAAATAGTACATAGGAAGGTTTATAGATGGTTCTTTTATGCGTTAATGTCAGAAGAGCGTTAGACTATCCGCAGTACTACTGCATTAGACAGTTGTAGATTGGGTAGATAGGCAGGTGGTTTTAACGTCATTTGTTTGAAAAAGAACCATATCAAGGAAATAAAAAGCAAATTTTATTATTACGTAATTTACTTCCCAAAAAAAAAATAAGTCATAAGTTTATTGTTTTATGGCTAGACATTCTACATATTTAGCTAATCGGTATCAACTTTTGTGTACTATTAGATATTACAATAAAAAAGTTGTTTGTATAATATTGCACATACGTGCGTCAAGCTAAAAATAAGATTATAATTCCATAGAAGTAAATTTCCTATAATCCCCGGTAATTTTATTACTTTATTGTTAATTGTCATCGTTTATTAAATTATTTTTTTAGGTAACATAAAATCAATAATTTTACGATATTGTTTACCAAATTACTTACTTACGTGCAAATTCAAAATGTCGATATTTAGCAGGAAGGCTAGGCGTGTGTCAGGGTGAGCGGAGCGCCTTAGACGGAGTCTTGAGGGTTTACAAGTCCTGCGATAACACTGCCACTTTCTTTTTTATGTACTTGAAATATTGTATTCAGGTTTTAGAATTCCTAGACCACTAAAAACATAGTTACTCATTTCCGTCGGTCTGTCAGTCTATTGGCACTATAACTCTCCAACGAAATGATATATCACTTTCAAACTTGGCGCATAGATATTATCTAATAAGGGGATGAAGCTTATAGTTTTTGAACGATATTGCCTCAGGTGAAGGTAGTGAAAGGAGTGGAGATCGATAAATTTTAAAAGGTTTTAATAGTAATATGGAAGTTTTTAATGTTTTTTTTTGTTAAATAATCTCTTAAAAATATCTCTTCATTCACTTTAAACGCTCGGACATTGGCTACTCAGGCGAATATCCGCAGACAGCAAGAGGTCGTTCAACTTAACAATGACCTAGAAGAAATTCTATCTTGGGGTGACAGTAACCAAGTGGAATTTAATGCTACAAAAACCCAAACGGCAGTTTTTTCTAAAAAAGGTAACGTTGCTGAACCCGACATAGTCTTGTCGGGGCACTCCATTCCCCTAGCATCGTCACTAAATTTGTGGAGCGTTAATTTGGGAACAAATATGTCCTGGCATGAACATGTTGCAGGCATAGCAAGGAGAGCTTCTCAAAAGTTGGAAATATTATTTCGAAGCAGAAAGCTTTACACTCCACAACAACTGTCAATTCTTTACAAAGCTCAAATTCAACCAACTATGGAATACTGCTCCCATGTTTGGGGCTCCGCTCCCAAACACACACTGAATTTGTTGGATTCTGTTCAGAGAAGAGCTGTTCGTCTGATTGGAGATCCGGAACTGGCCGGCGGCCTTGATTCGCTGGAACATCGAAGAACGATTGGCGACTTGAGTCTGTTCTACAAGTATTTTCATGGAAAGTGTTCGAAGGATGTAGCCCGCTTAATTTCTCCCAGAGTGGTGCATGTTAGAAATACACGTCGCGCTAATACTTCACATCCGTATGAGGTTCAGCTTGTTACTCCGCGTACGACGCTTTTCAAGCAGTCTTTTTTTATGGAGAACATCATCTCTTTGGAATAATTTACCCAGGGCTGTGTTTCCCACCGAGTGAATCGCTTTTCCGGCACACACGCCGCTTCTGGAGCGCTCTAGGGACTTCGCTGTAGCATGTGTGCTAGACCCATAAAAAAAATAAACAAATTTTTTGCATAAATGTTTATAGTAAAACATATAAGGGGCGAAAGAGATGGCAGAGGAAATTAGAGGAGGTTGCTTTCTATGCATCATGTTGTATATCGTTATCTGAGTTTTCGAAGTCCAAGAATCCAAAAATTAGGTTATTTTTTCATTAACCCAGAAAGGGACGGAAGGGGGCGGAGGTAGTTCAGTATTGTATAATTTCACTAGCATTTTGTGATATTACAGGTTTTTTTAGTTGATGTACTGGACAAATTCTATTCATATTATTTATAGTAAAACATGTATGGTTAAAGGGCGAGGGAGGGGATTGCTTCCTATATATGGTGTTATAGATCTTTTTCGGCGTTCGTAGAGTCAAGGAATCTGAAATTTAACTTTCCCTTTTAATGGCCGAAGGGCAGAAAGAGGTGGAGTGGTCAAATATTGTATAGTTTCTATAGTATAATGGGAATATTTCGAAGTTTTTAGTTGAGAAAATAAATAAACTTTAAGCTTCATTATTTATTTACTATACATAATTATTCAACATATAAGAGGAGAGGAAATGACTTAGAAGTGTAATTTCGTATTTCATGATCATCATCACCATCATCATATATGAGCCCTTAGCGTCCACTGCTGACATAGGCCTCCCTTAATCTTTTCCGGTTAAAACGGTTTTGGGCTTTTTGTATCCAGTTTCCCGCTACTCTTCTCAGATCATCTGTCCATCTGGTGGGAGGTCTGCCTCTATTCCTACACGCTTCTTGTTTAGGTCGCCATTCTAACACCTTCCTAGTCCATCTGTTATCTTGCGTTCTGACTAGATGATCGGCCCAGTTCCATTTCAAAGATAGAACTTCCTCAACTGCATCTATCACTCTCGTTCGATTCCTAATTTATTTATTTGGGACTTTACCTCGAAGAGACAAACCCAACATTGACCGCTCCATTGCAACTTGAGTTACCCTTATTTATTGTCTTTTTCGTCAAAGTTACCATTTCTGCTCCATAAGTAAGCACAGGTAACACACATTGGTTAAAGATCTTTCGTTTAAGACAAATAGGTATCCCTAATTTCAGCGTTTCTCGTAGTTTGCCAAATGCGACCCAAGCTAGAGTGGCCCTCCGTTGTAGTTTATGAGTCTGATTAACTCTACTCAACTTAATTTCATGTCCCAAATATTTATATTTCACTAGCCGGGCCGGGGGATCCGCTCGCGTGGACTTGAGTAACTACTAACGTCACTGCTTATTCCTTATGTTACCCAACGTAATAAAATATCTCCCATTATTTCCCCTTATCTCCCAATATTTCTCCTTATCTCCCATTATCTCTACATAATTTCCATTATCTAGACTTATCTCTGCTCATCTCCCATTATTTCTCCTTATCTGCCACTATTTCTCCTTATCTCCCAATATCTCACCTTATTTCCAATTATCTAGGCTTATCTCGACTTATCTCGCAATATTTCTCCTTATCTCCCATTATTTCTCCTTATCTCCCATTATCTCACCATAACTTCCATTATCTAGACTTATCTCTGCTTATCTCCCATTATTTCTCCTTATCTCCCATTATTTATACTTATCTCCCATAACTCATCTTATCTCCCATTATCGAGGCTTATCTCGACTTATCTCCCATTATTTCTCCTTATCTCCCATTATCTCACCTTATCTCCCATTATCTAGGCTTATATCGAATTATATAGAACATATGTACAAATTTATAAAAACACGTAAATCGGATAAGTGGTTCTCGAGTGATAAGCGCACTAACGGACATACAGACACACAGACAGACGTTGCATTTTATATATATTATATTCTTTGCTACGTGATAGTGTTCCATATTTAATGCTTTAAGCAGTGTATTGCAAGAGAACGCGTTAGCGCCAAACTTTTCTCCGACTTGGTTCACTACTTATTGTATTATGTCACCTAACGTAATAAAATATATCCTATAAACTGGCCAGAGAACATACGTATGTTTAAAAAAAAGCACGTAAATCGGATAAGTGGTTCTCCAGTGATAAGCGCACAAACGGACAAACAGATAAAGAGACGTTGCATTTTATATATATTATAGATATCCTTTGCTACATGATATTGTTCCATATTTAGTGGCCTAGGCAGTGTATTGCAAGAGAACGCGCTAGCGGCAAACTTTTTCCGATTTGATTCACTATTATGGTCACTGCGTATTCCTCATGTTACCTAACGTAATAAAATATAGTCTATAACCTGGCCAGGGAACATATGTATGTTTTAAAAAAAAGCACGTAAATCGGATAAGTGGTTCTCCAGTGATAAGCGCACTAACGGACGAACAGACAGACAGACAGATAGATTATTATTATTATTATTATATAACCTGGCCGGATTTAAAAAAAGACACGTAAATCGGATAAGTGGTTCTCGCGTGATAAACGCACTAATGGACAGACAGACAGACATTGCATTTTATATATATTATAGATTATAGATATTCTCTGCTACATAATATTGTTCCATATTTAATGGTTTAGGCTGTGTATTGCAAGAGAACGCGCTAGCGGCAAACTTTTTTCCGACTTCATTCACTATTATCGTCACTGCTCATTCCTTATGCTACCTATCGTAATAAAATATAGCCTATAACCTGGCCGGAGAATATATGTATTAAAAAAAAAGTACGAAAATCGAATGAGTGGTTCTCCAGTAATAAGAGCACTAACGGACAGACAGACAGACAGACAGACAGAGATACTTGCATTTTATATATATTATAGATGTAATAAAATATATATCTATAACCTGGTCAGAGAACATGTGTATGAAAAAAATCACGTAAATCGGATAAGTGGTTCTCGAGGGATAAGCGCACTAACGGACAGACAGAGGAACGTAGCATTTTATAAATATTATAGATATAGATTATTATTATTATTATATAACCTGGCCAATGAATGTATGTATGAATTTAAAAAAAGACACGTAAATTGAATAAGTTGTTCTCGCGTGATAAACGCACTAATGGACAGACAGATAGACAGAGAGACATTGCATTTTATATATATTGTAGATTATAGATTATAAATATTCTCTGCTACATAATATTGTTCCATAATTAATGGATTAGGCTATGTATTGCAAGAGAACGCGCTAGCGGCAAACTTTTTCCGACTTCACTCACTATTTTACGTCCCTGCTCATTCCTTATACTACCTATCGTAATAAAATATATCCTATAACCTGGCCAGAGAACATATGTATGTTTTTAAAAAAAAAAAAGTACGTAAATCGGATAAGTGGTTCTCCAGTGATAAGCGCACTAACGGACAGACAGACAGACAGAGAGACGTTCCATTTTATATATATTATAGATTATAGATGACTCGCTCGTTGTTTACCCCGTTTACTGATACTTGGTAAAAACTAGATTTGTCACAAACTGGATGTACAAAAAAAATTATCTTTAGGCCAATTTTATGGGACTGTTCTTTTAAGGTGTTAAGCATGAATCTCAAGGTATTCAGCATTTCTCCATTTATATTTATGCCCATGTTGCTCCAGTTCAGATTTTTAAACATGTGTTCCAGAAGGGTGATAAACAACTTTGGGAAAATAGTGTTTCTTAACTTGACGCACACCTCTTTCGACTTTGAATTTGTTTGTTTCCTTATGTAATTTAACTTTTGATGTTGCCTGACAGTAGATATGTCTTAGGATTTCGTTGAACCTTGAAGCTATACAGCATTCAGCAAGAGCCTTAAAAAACATATCCTGGTTCACTGAATCGAAGGCCTTCTCATAATCCACGAAGATTAATATTAAAGGCCTGTTGCATTCGACACACTTTTTCACAATTAACTTAACAGTCAAAAGGTGATCATTGACACCATAGCCTGCTCGGAATCCAGCTTGATCGGGTGTTTGGTAGAAATCTAGCTTTGAGGTCAAACGTTTTGTCAATATTTTTGTGAACATCTTATCATGGGAGCGGATGCTTATAGGACGGTAGTTTGATAGATCTGTTGGATCTCGTTTCGTATTTATTGTGCTCTAAATATTATTCAGAGGTCTTTGAGTCAAGGGAAAGAAACGTTACCTTATTTTTTTGTACGGGGTCAAAGGTGTGGGGTAGAGGGTTTGAAGAGTGGTTGCGTATATATCATAATATAATTCTATTTCAGTGTTCTTGCTTTATTCATTATTCCTAATTTTAACAGAAATAGTATGAAGAATGGATTGAGATCTGAGTTACGGAGTAACTTAAACATTATTACGTTGATTATAGAAAAAGTTTTAGAAAGATAAATAGTTAAATTGACAGGAAACTCCTATACCTCTGGCACAGTAAGTAAATTATTGTTTTTACGTCCCGTGCCAATTGATGGTTTTTCTTTTTTTTTTTTCCCTTTTCAGCATAGTCCATGACAATTTCTCCTGCAATTTTTGCTCTTTTTTACGTTGTAGTAGTTTTAGATCGCGAAAAATATATATTCCCATTTCCATCAGTCTGTCTACCTGACTGTCAGGCTGTCGGTCTGTTTGCATTACAATAGTCAAAAAAAATGATATTACAGTATTTAAAATACGGATGAAATCTATAGTTTCAAGGAAAGAGGGTGAAAGGGCTGGTGTCCATGTGTTGTATGATTTTATTCATATTATGGGAATGTAGTTTGTCTTTATTTGAGGCAGTCAAATTCAGTACTTATTTTGAAACAACATGTTTACACTGGGTAAATCACTTTACCGATTTTTAGTGTTCCGTACGAAACACTTATAAGATCACTTCGGTGTCCTTCCGTCCGTCCGTCCGTCCGTCCGTCCATCCGTCCGTCCGTCCGTCCGTCCGTCCGTCCGTCCGTCCGTCCGTCCGTCCGTCTGTCTGTCTGTCACACCAGATTTTCTCCGAAACTATTTGACATAGAAAGTTGAAATTTTGCAGTAATATAGAAAAGGATGGCCTCATCAGAGTAATGTAGTTTTGAAAGTTAAATTTTTTACTTAAGAGGTTGATTTTGGGGGGGTGAAATCGGAAGTGAAAAGAATTTTTTTTTACTAGATCATCGAGTTCAAAAATATGTATAATATAATACTTGCGCACACTTTTCTTTGTATTTTTTTAAAAAACTGCGAAAAATCGCTGTGCCCACTTATCTCGAAAAGTACTGATCAAAAAATTTTGGAATAATCCCCAGTAGATTGAACGAAAATCATCACGCCTGGATAACCTTTAATAAATTATCTGGCATCCAAAAAAAAAACAAAAATTTCAAATTCATCAGTTTTCAGTAAAGATAGGAAAAGAATTTTGTTGAAAACTCATTTGAGTTGTGTTTTGTGAAGTTACTGATCATTTTGTACCTCTGAAACAAAACTTTTATTTTAAAAGCAATCAACGCATGGAACACTAATTGTATAAGTTCAATTTGCACTTGGCCGGTTTTTTAAGTTATGTCTGAGCTCAAAAAAAATATTTTTCTGTGTAATTACCACCTAAATTAACACGTAGACTGAAAAGTTTTTGGTCTAGCTACTTAAAACAATTTTTTCTACAAAATTAGACTTTATGCATCAATATAGTCTCCTTCAAGAGTGATACAATCAGTCCAATGCTTTTCTAACATTTCTATACCTTTCTTGTAGAAGGATTTTTCAGAATAGGTCTCAGTTTCGGCGATAACTTCTTCATTAAAACCAAATCTCTTTCCCGCGAGCATTTTTTTGAGAGCTGCGAATAGGTAATAGTCGCTGGGAACCAAATCTGGAGAATACCGTGGATAAGGAAGCAATTCGAATTTTAATTCATGCAATTTTGTCATCGTAACCATTGACTTGTGACACGGTGCATTGTATTGATGAAAGAATACTTTTTTCTTGTTCATTTGGGGCCGTTTCTTTGCGATTTCTGCCTTCAAACGCACCAATAATATTATATAATATTCGCTATTGCTGTTTTTCCCTTCTCAGCATAGTCGACGAAAATTATTCCATGCGCATCCCAAAATTCAGAGGCCAAAACGATTCCAGTCGACTGTTGTGTCTTTGGTCGCTTCGGGCAACTTTCACCGACTGCTCTCCACTCAGCTGATTGCCAATTTGATTCTGGTCTATAGTGGTGGATCCATGTTTCATTCATTGTTACATATCGCATGAAAAAAACCTTTCAAACACACCAATAACTTTATAGAATATTACTATTAATGGTTTTTTCCTTCTCAGCATAGTCGATGAAAACTATTACATGCACATCCCAAAATACAGAGGCCAAAACATTCTCAGCCGATTGTTGTCTTTGGTCGCTTCGGGCGGCTTTCACTGGCTGCTGTCTACTCTGCTGACTACCGATTTGATTCCGGTGTGTAGTGGTAGATCCATATTTCATTCATTGTCACATATCGCATAAAAAAATTCTTTTTATTGCCCTTAAACAGGTCCAAATAGCGCTCAGAATCATCAACACGTTATTGTTTTTGGTCCACTGTGAGCAAACGCGGTACCCATTTCGAACAGAGCTTTCTCATGCCCAAATGTTCATGCAAAATACAACCGATATCTTTCGGGTGTCAGCTATATCACGCAATTTCACTTTACGGCCATCAAAAATAATTTTGTGGATATTTTTGATGTTTTCCGGTGTAACCACCTCATTTGGGCGTCCAGAGCATTCAGTATCATTTGTGTCGGTAGGACTGCGTTTAAATTCAGCACACCAATAAATAATGAGTGATTTTCCAAAAGCAGAGTCCCCGTAATACTTATCGAGAAATTACTTTGCTTGAACGGTATTTTTTTCCCATCAAAAAATAATGTTTAATCAACACACAAAATTCGATTTTTTCCATTGTTTTGAAAATATCAAAAGTAGCGTCACTAAAACCACTCTAACTCCTAAAGAGCATATGGCTTTTTTTGAAAAGACCAAAAACTTTTCAACCTACGTGTTAGCACCATGGTCGAAATAATTTTATTATATAGATATGAAACTCAATATAAATCAGAATAGTGGACAGAAGAAGAAGAAAAAGCTGGGTAAACCTTAACAACAGAGGCTGCGGGGACCGAATATAATAATATTATAATGTACTGTATGTTTGGTGGGATTGGAAAGGCATCGAGTATCATGAGGTTGTAGTACAACCTAGCCCAATGATTACTTCTGATTTTTACTATCAACAATTAACCAGATTGTTACTCTAAGATTAAGACAAAGTAGTCGAAATTGATGAACAGAAAAAGCGTTGTCTTCCATCATAACAACCTCAGACCATACACATTTTTGACGATCCGGCAGGTTGACTGAAAGGTTTTGATGCATCTACCATAGAGTCGAGACCTTGTAGTTTCAGAGTACCGTTTGTTTTAGTATCTGCAGAACTCTCTTAATTATGTAAAGTTAACTTCAAAAGAAGCCTGTGAAAATCACTTGTTTAATTTGTTCACTTGGAAATCTCAAAAGTTCTAAAGTGACAGGATAATGGCTCTACCAAAAAAATTACAAAGGGTCATCGATCGATTTAATAAATTGAAATAAAATGGAATTAATAATAATAACTTACATGTGAGTACCAAAATTACACAAAAACAATTATTTCCTTAATATTGCTTAAGTTTTAGGCGTAGGCAATTTTATCTTACCATATTGATTATTCTACACTATAAACATATTTATTTTTTACTACCTTAGAAAAAGAATATCTCAGTAAGACTGATAAAAATCTTGTTTTGTTTTAATAATTTTAATAATTCATATTGTTTTCCATATTAGGAATAAAAATTAATGCAAAATGGTTTACAAATATGGAATAATCTATACAAAAAAGTGTTTATTTAATGAAATTATTACTTAAAGTAGCTTCTGTTTTAATTCTAGGAAAAATAAGATGTATTTATTTATATTGGATTCCAATGAAAAACAAATTCCATTAATAGACATATTCTCTAATTTTTGGGTACAACAAATACTGTAGAGTCTAATATTACAAAGACTCGTTACTGGGACTCGGTTTGAACAGAAACCGGGACCTCGGATAAATTACTTAGTAACATGAAATAATTTTTATTTATGTGCACGTGTCAGGCTTAGAAAGTAGCAGTGTTATCGCAGGACTTCAAGACTCCGTCTACGGCGCCTCGCTTCGCTCTGACACACGCCTAGTCCTCCTGCTAAATATCGACATTTTAAATTTGCACGTAAGTAATTTGGTAAACAATATCGTTAAATTATTGATTTTATGTTACATAAAAAAAAATTAATAAACGATGATAATTAACAATAAAGTAAAAAAATTACCGGGGATTATAGGAAATTTACTTCTATGGAATTATAGTCTCATTTTTATCTTGACTCACGTATGTGAAATATTATACAAACAACTTTTTTATTGTAATATTTAATAGTACACAAAAGTTGATACCGATTAGCTAAATATGTAGGATGTACAGCAATAAAACCACAAACTTATGACTTATTATTGTTTTGAGAAGTAAATTACGTAATAATAAAATTTGCTTTTTATTATTGCGTGATATTGTTATTTTTTACTAAGTTGGGAATGGGGAATCTTTGGCAGAATGACACTTCTCAATATATATCACTGCTACACCAAACACCATGTTAGCTTCATCAGGAGAGATGATTGACTAAAGCTAAACTCCAAATCTACCCTATTTATACTTAGCCTAACATCTGAATTACTCAGGCGGAACTAATGGCATAGGCGAGGCCATCAGTTCCGGTTAAGTAACCAGTATAGGGGACTATAAGGAATAGGCCCTCTGTCTTTATTTAAATTACCTTTACATTTTATAATTTCCATACTTTCGTATGCGTTCAACAATCTCCTATCAAATACATTTTTAATTAATCTTAGATTATCAAATGTTACAGTTACAGTAGAACAGAAAAATCTAGCATTACCGAACATGCCTTTGAAGCTGATCATACTGATCAAACTCTATCAGACTTATTCAAAATAGAAGCTGGTGTTAGACAGGGATGCATCTTATCTCCGTTACTTTTTAGTGCATCCTCTGAATACATTATGAGACGAGTTCTGAAAGACAGGGATGCAGGCTTTTCTGTGGGAGGTCAAAAAGTCAACAACCTGATATATGGATTTAACCACAACAAATTGGAATAAGCTAAATACAGAAAGCAAAGAGTATGTACTACTACTTAGCAAGAAAAAAACTAAAGTTATGGTAATAGGTCGAACCTCAATGAACATCAAGGAAATAGCGGATTTTGAATTTGTATATCTTGGATAGTAAAGTAAAGAGGGTTGTGATAAAGAAACAAAAAGAAGACTAATAGCTCGATATGCCGTAACTAGACTGACCAAGATTTGAGAGGACTCAGCAGTATCTTACAATAATGAACTAAAATTTATTAATGCATTAATATTTCCCATAGCTACTTACGCCTAGGAAACTTGGACGATAAATCTTGTGGCTCGAAACAAAATTGACGCCTTTAAAATATGAGTATACAGAAGAATGTTGGGATACCCTGGTCACAGGGTATCCCCAACAACTTCCATTCTAAATTAACTAAACATCAAGAATCGTCTATCCGCCAAAATAAGCCAATCATACTTGCTATACTGTATATCTCCAGAAACGCTCTAGACGAAGATCTCCTAATCGATGAGCAGTACTGTAATAAACCAAACCTATTTGAAAGATTCTTTCCCTATAATCTAAGTTGAAAAATATAAGAATCAAATACAAAATATTTCATTAAAATCTGTTCAGTGATTCTATGGATATTTGGAGACAAACATTACATAGATACTTACTTTCGAGAAATTCGGTATCTTGATCCGGAAGCGAATATAGATTAACATAGATAAATATTAGGACAATTGAACAACTTACATTCGTATTAAAAAATACTGCATAGGAAGGTTTATAGATGGTTATTTTATGCATTAATGTCAGAAGAGTGTTAGACTATCCGCAGTACTATTGCGTTAAACAGTTGTGGATTGGGTAGATAGGCAGGTTAGTTCAGGTTATTTGTTTAAAAAATAACCATATCAAGGAAATAAAAAACATATCTTATTATTACGTAATCTACTTCCCAAAAAAAAAGTCATAAGTTTTTCGTTTTATTGCTATACATCCTACATATTTAGCTAATCGGTATCAACTTTTGTGTACTATTAGATATTACGAGGCTGGTTTGAAAAGTCCGTGCAAAAATAAAAACTACTTATGTGTTTGGGGTAAACCTTTTTTATTTTTCGACATAGTCTCCTTTTAGGCTTATACACTTCGTCCAACGATGTTCTAGTTTGTTGATCCCTTCCGAATAATAGGATTTGTCCAAGTCTGCAAAATATCCATTAGTGTCTGCAATCACCTCCTCGTTTGAATAAAATCTTTGTCCCGCCAGCCATTTCTTCAAATTGGGGAACAAATAGTAGTCCGAGGGAGCCAAGTCTGGAGAATAGGGGGGATGTGAAACAAGTTGGAATCCTATTTCCATTAATTTTGCGACCACAACTGCTGAGGTGTGTGCTTGTGCGTTGTCGTGATGGAAAAGGACTTTCTTGTGGGCCAATCGCGGGCGTTTTTCTTGCAGCTCGGTTTTCAAACGGTCCAATAACGATAAATAATATTCACCTGTAATAGTTTTACCCTTTTCCAGATAGTCGATGAGGATTATCCCTTGTGAATCCCAAAAGACAGTCGCCATAACCTTTCCGGCCGAAGGAACGGTCTTCGCCTTTTTTGGTGCAGATTCCCCCTTGGTAACCCATTGTTTAGATTGTTGTTTGGTCTCAGGAGTATAGTAATGTATCCATGTTTCATCCACAGTGACGAAACGACGCTTAAAGTCCTCCGGATTCTTCTGGAATTGCTGCAAACCATCCTTGCAACACTTCACACGATTCTGTTTTTGGTCAAGCGTGAGCAATCGCGGCACCCATCTTGCGGATAGCTTTCTCATGTCCAAATATTTATGCAAAATATTATGTACCCGTTCAGTCGAGATGCCCACAGCACTAGCAATCTCACGCACCTTAACTCTTCTGTCATCCATCACCATATCATGGATTTGATCAATGATTTCTGGAGTCGTAACCTCCACAGGTCGTCCAGAACGTTCAGCGTCACTTGTGCCCATATGGCCATTCCAAAAAATTTTGAAACCACTTATAAACTGTTCTAATCGAAGGTGCAGAGTCACCATAATGTTTATCAAGCTTCTCTTTAGTCTCCTGAGGCGTTTTGCCTTTCATAAAGTAATGTTTAATCACCACACGAAATTCTTTTTCGTCCATTTCTTGAAAATCACTCGACTTCCTTGATTCACACGAATGCCAAACACAAAGAAATAGACCAATATGGCTGAAACTTGGTGTGCGTTCATTCAAGAGATGCTACTAACTAAACATGACCTCGATACGCGCCGGTGGTGCCATCTCTCGGACTTTGCACGGACTTTTCAAACCAGCCTCGTACAATAAAAAGTTGTTTGTATAATATTTCACATACGTGAGTTAGGATAAAAATAAGATTATAATTCCATAAAAGTAAATTTCCTATAATCCCCGGTAATTTTCTTATTGTTAATTATCATCGTTTATTAATTTTTTTTTATGTAACATAAAATCAATAATTTAAATATTGTTTACCAAATTACTTACGTGAAAATTTAAAATGTCGATATTTAGCAGGAGGACTAGGCGCGTGTCAGAGCGAAGCGGGCCACCGTAGACTGAGTCTTGAAGGTTTACAAGTCCTGCGAAAACACTGCTACTTTCTAAGCCTGACACGTGCACATAAATGAAAACTATTTCATGGTACTAAGTAATGCCGGGTCCCAGTAACGAGTCTATTGGTTACGGTTACCCTTCTTTGTAATATTAGACTGTACAATATTTGTTGTACCCAAAAATTAGGGAATATGTCTATTAATGGAATTTGTTTTTTCGTTGGAATTCATGTATATATTAAATGGCGTCCCTCCATATTACGTAAAACGAACTTAAAGATGCCTTATATTTTACTATTTCAATCAAACATTCGCTTAAGGTTGTACTAGACATCTATCTTAAGGAACGTCTGAAAGTTACCTCAAATTTACGAAGTCTACCATAATCACATGAACCACGATTTCTGATCTAACTAAAACCGTAGAAGTTCTCATTCCATATTTCTAGTGATCATCTAAATACATCCATTTCCATACACTCAAGTATTAAAAAAATGTCGTCCAGTGAAAATTGCTTAAAATATAATCGGCCATTTTTCTTGATTAACTAACATCTTTTCTTAAGAGAATGAATAATAAAGCAAGTTTTTAAATAAACTAGAAGCATAGACAAGTTAGCTAGCTAGACAAAGTAATAAGCAACTTGTTTCTTCTTAATACTTACAAAATTCATAGTAAAAATTGTATTAGAGACATTATGTTGGGAATGTGGAAATCTTCGGCACAATGACACTACTCAGTATATATCACCACTACATCAAACACTTTATTTTTGCACTCTACGTGCGTTTCGCTAACCATGTTAGGTTCATCAGGAGCAATGGTTGACTCAGTCAAGTCAATCATCGCTCCTGATGAAGCTAACATGGTGAGCGAAACGCAAGTCGAGTGCAAAAATAAAGTGTTTGGTGTAGTGGTGATATATACTGAGTAGTTAGAGACAATAGCTATGAGGGCGTATTAATGAGTTTCTAGCGTAGCATCGAAACAACGAGCAAATCTTAAAAACAAAACTTGTTTAATCAACGTACTTTCATTTTTAAACACTTAACGCAACGGTTATAAAATATCGGGAGGATACGGAGGACCATTCATGAGTTAAAACTTAATGCATTTATTTTGTCGAAACCTAATAACAGATGCATTGTCTTACAAAGACACGATCTCTTTACACACTTTCCTCGGCTTTTTTCCAAAAAAATTAGATAAATCCTTTTCAAAACAGCTGCAGATCAACTTGGAAATGGTGACTCTTAGTTGTTTTTGGTCGGCGATAGGAGATCTATTAATTCATTTAGCTGATAATTTTCTCATTCCCAAATCAGAATGGACAATGTGAAAAACACATTCGTTTGAAGTGTTCAGAGTCTCTACTACATGTTTAGGCTCAATACTTTGACTCTCCAAAATCATTTCACGCACACTCTCAACATTCTATCTAGTATAGAAAAAAATAGATTTTCCAGCACGGTTTGATTTTATTAAATTCACAATTTTTGTCAGTCATGTCTTCTGCAGAAGTTCCCTATAAACAACACAAAATAAAATATAAACCATCCAATTTTGTGACGTATTCACTACATATCGAATTACTATCCATAGTAACCGCATTTGTTATTGACAATAGGAAGTCGAGGCTAACTAGTTTTCAATTCTAGTAGTATATACCTAACTAGTCCACCTATTACTAAAGGAAATTACTTTTTATCAAATATCCATAAAGCTTTAATAACTCCAGTTCCACATCAAATTTTGTTATGTAGGTTTTTCAGTGCACATAAAAATGTTCCAGTTACGTAATCATTTTTCTTGAAATACCAGTAAAATTACTCTGCCACATTTACTACCCGGATATATTGGATCGTGATGTCAAAATTAATTTTCAAGTTAATAGTCAATTTGCAGACCCTTCTTACCTCCTCATCCATCTACTTAATAATAAATTAATAATTCGCATCCCTTTTATGCCCCTCGAAACAGATGAGAGTCTGACCATCTAGATTTCTAGAGTAGTGATAACAATAACGATTTGTTCTTTTTTGTATTCTACACAGAAAATCTTACATAATACTTTTTCCGATTGTGCTTTTATGCCTTCTGTCATTGTATCGTTATATTCTTTTCTAGTTACCTCAGCCGCCCTTTGAACTATCTGATTCAAAGATTTTATTTCTTTAAGTAACTGATTTTTCCAGTTTTTTATTCCTAATATATTCTTTATAATTTTTGATCCTGACTCTTCATAAAAAACTTAAGAGTGTTTTTTATCCTCATTGTTAATATATTTTTAATTACTCCTTCATTTCTGTCAATTTTATTTGTTAATGCCTTTTTAAGAGCTTCAATCTGACTTTTAATCGTTTCCAATAGAACATCTTTTCCTTGAGTAATTTGTCATCTATACCCGCTTTCATCATCAAATCATTTTCACAACTTTCTAACTGGGTGAAAGTCTGATCGATTTGATTTTTTCGGTATTTGTTGTAATTTTAGCTGGTAAATTTTCCTTTGTATATTTTTCAATTATAGATCTTGCTTCTTCATTTAATAATTTATCATCTACATTAGTTTGGTATTTTTATTCTAGATTATGTAATTGTGTCAAAACTTCTTCAATTTTTGCACTATTTTTTGTGATCTTAACAAGTAAATTGTTGTTTGAAGCTTCTTCTATAGTTTTGATTTTTTTTATTAATAACTCTATTTCTTTTAAGAAGCCAACACCAGCTGTGTCACTAACCTCAACTTTTATACTATCATCATTTTTGTGTACTACAAAATGGAGTTTCATAGACCTAGACAAAGACCTATTTTTAGCTTCTTCTGCAACTCTACTGTCAAGCTTATCTGCAAAAGATATCATTAGAAATATCATCTTACTTATGTGATGTGTGAGTGTTTTCTTTAACTATTTAGTATTTAGATACATAGATATACTTCATTTTTGGCCTTTAAGAAGGATAGCAGCCTTCCAGCTCGAATACCCTTAATACTCATGGACTAAAATTATTGGGATCCTAGGTAAACCTTTGTTCATGGACACACACTTGAACATTAACCTGGCCTGTGGGAAACAGAGACATCTCCTCTGATTCCAGGTAATTTTCAACAGACGAGTCCACATCGCGGTAGTGGGCCTTACTTTATAAGTAGGTGGCTAAGTTCTGCTGAAGACACAGTGTAGCGTGGTATAACGCTATCCTCATGCCCAGGGATACGGGCGAACACCATACCGGCGGTAAAGGTGGAGAGGATGGACACAGCGGATCCGGCGTAAGAGGCAACCCAATTTTTAGGGGTAGTATTGAAAAAGAGAGCACCCTTTTGTCCTCGAGGCGGAAGAACCAAGTAACTGATCAACGCCATAGGATCAGGCAGGCAAGGGGAAACCACCTGATTAGTTTCCCACGAAAGCACTATGTAGAATGAATCGACAGTTTACTAGCGATCGGCGCTGTGTTGGTTCCGGGTTGACCAGTGTGAAGTTGGCTACCAGACATGCAGATGTGAGCGACCAGGTACCTCATGCGAAATGGGTTACTGGAAAACCACAGTTGCAATTGCGTCGCAGTGTTACGTTGGGCACCTGGAACGTAACGGGACTCCTGCAGACAGAGAAACTTCATATTCTGGAAAACGAATTTGAACGTGAGAACATACAAATATGAGGAGTTTCTGAGACCTATTGGAAAGGCACTGGACATTTTCAAACAGAAAGAAATACCATATATATATCGAGTAGAACTACAGGCAGAAACGGCGTAGCCATAGTTGTTAATAACAACGTTGCTAAATGTGTCAAGGAGTATCTACCTGTCAATGAATGCCTGATTAAAATAACCAATACGGCAAAACCAGTAAACCTGCATATCATACAAGTGTACATGCCAACATCACTCTCTGATGATGAAGCAATTAAAGAAGTCTACAATAAGATTAAAGGAACTTACAAAAATCCCATCAAAAGAGATCATAATGGTGATTAGAGACTTTAATGCTAAAATTGACTGTACAAATGTCAATGACCAAATTCGTAATATCACTGGAAAACATGAGCTTGGTGTTAGAAGCGAACTCGGAGATCGTCTACTTCAGTTTGCTATTAGTAATGGCTTCACTGTCACTAATACCACCTTCAAACATCATCCAAGACGACTTTCCACCTGGGTGTCACCGGATGAACACTACAAAAATTAGATTGATTATATCCTGATTAGCTCTAGATGGAGGTCATCTATATTGAATGTAAAATCCCGCCCAGGCGCGGTATGTGGTTCAAAACACAAGTTCTTAAAGGCTCATATGAGAATAAAACTAGCCACCCCTAAAAAAAAAACAACAAGAAATACGAGAATTACAGTGTCAGACAGTACTCTTTTCCAAACAATAATCAACTTTAACATTCCAGAAGTCACAGAAGATATAGACAAAACGTGGACAGATATTAAGAAGTGGATAATAAATGCTGCTACACAATGCTCGGCAAAAATACAAAAACACCCTCAAAAACATTGGTTGACCGACGATACCCTAAAGCTTAAAAAAACAAGAAGAAATATAATTTTAATAAACGACACATCGGATCGTCAAGACAGAATCAGATCAATCAATAAAGAAATCAAGGTGGCTTGTAAAAAGGAAAAAAAAAAACGCATACTTGAATAACATATGTGAGGAGCTAGAACAACATGCTACGAACAATCGACTACAAGAACTTTATGAAAAGGTAAAATACCTATCGAAAGAATTTAAACCTAAAACACGAATAATCAAAGATAAGGAAGGTAGAATAGTCACCGACATGCCTGAAATCATTGACGTTTGGAAGGATTACTGTAAAGAACTTTTTGTGGCTCAATTAGTGGATGACTGCAATGTCGACAAAGAAGCCGCAGAAGAACAAGAGCCATGTATTCTTAAGTCTGAAGTCAGGAAGGCTATTCAAAGGTTAAAGAATAGAAAAGCAGCAGGTACTGACGAGATCACTGCGGAAATAATAAGGATGATGGGAGAAACAGCCTTGACTCTGCTACATCAACTATGTAATGTGGTATGGAAGACTGGAAGATGACCGAAAGATTGGTGAGAAGTTGCATTTATACCCTTGCATAAGAAAAGATCCCCTTTCGATTGCAGCAACTATAGAATAATCGCTCTAGTGTCACACGCTGCTAAGGTGTTTCTCTCGATCCTAAATGAAACACTCAAAACTTTCCTGCTGCCGCAAATATCTACCAAACAAACAGGCTTCATTCCAAGAAGAGGGACTAGAGAACAAATTCTCAACATACGCCAGGTAATAGAAAAAGTCAGGGAATTCCAAATAACAACCTATATTTGTTTTATAGACTACTCTAAGGCATAAAATGGAACAAACTCGATTCTAATCAGCATGGGAACACCTATACATCTTGTAAACCTTCTCCGATCCTGGTATGAGAACAGAAATGGCATAATTAAACTGAATAATTCTTTTTCCGATCCCTTTATTGTAGGAGCCGGCATCAGACAGGGCTGTATTCTGTCACCTTTACTTTTTAACATATATGGTGAACATATAATGAGTTCTGTTTTGGATGGCTGGAGTGGGGGTGTGACAATCGGTGGAAAAAAGCTAAGTAACCTTAGATATGCGGATGATACTGTTATACTTGCAACTTCAATGCAAGACCTAGAATCAATTATGGAGCGCCTGGAAATCACTAGCAAAAACTATGGATTGGCAATTAACAGAGCGAAGACCAAAATAATGATTGTTAGTCGTAATGAAGATCTATCACACATAAATGAAATTGTTGTAGATCATTTCAATTTTTTTGGAATCCCTCATAACTAACAAGGGTGGTTGTGAAGCGGAAGTAAGAAGATGTTTGGCAATGGCATCAAACTCACTAAAGTCTGGAAAGATCCAGCTGTCACAAAAATACAAAGTTAAGATTACTGTCCAGCCTTATCTTCCTCATAGCAACTTACGTATCAAACCAGCGAGTACAATTTACAGCGATTCAAGAACAACGTGAATCGCTTTTTTTTCGCACACATGCCGCTCCTGGAGCGCTTCAGGGACATAAAAAATCGGAAACATGGACCATTAAACAAGCTGACAAAAGACGAATCGATGCGTTTGAGATGTGAGCATATCGAAGAATCCTCAGCGTATCATATACTGAACATCATACTAATGTATCTATTCTTAAAGAGCTTGGTATAAATGACTGACTTTCAAATAGAATTAATAGACAGTACCTAAAATATTTTGGTCACATTATGAGGAAAGTGGATGCCATTGAAAAGTTTGTAGTAACGGGGACGGTCTCCGACAAGATGGTCCGACCAAGTAATATCTCTCTTTGGGATGGGTATACAAGAGTCAAGTCGCGCAGGTTCGAGATGCCTGGAGATTGACTGTCGAGGCAGCAACTGGAGGATTGAGAGAGAGAGAGAGGTAAGTTTGTCTTGCTCGTTTAATTGATACGTCAGACAGGATTAAATCGATGGCTGTCTTCTTCTCTTTAAAGTATCATCTGCAATCTGGATTGTCTGATGCGTGTTAGGTATTCATTTAAATAGAAGTAGTCTTTCATCGCCTTCAGGTATTTCCTTTTAAATTTGTTAAATTTCAGCGGAGACCTGGTATATTCATAGTTCGGCTCTATTAAGAGATTTTTTAGACTTATTCCTAGTGGCTTTTTAAAGTTTTTCACGAACTTATCGTTATGTAGATCTACCATCGTTGATCCACACACATTGGAAAAGGAGTCGCGTCCCGTGATGCTCGCTAGAATTCCATTTTTAGCTAATACGTCGACCTACTCATTCCTTGGATACCCCTGTGACCAGGACGAGAAACTAGTTGTTTTTATCAGCTAGACTGGCCAGCAAGTCACTCGCTTATCAGTAGTGAGTTTACCTTCACAACAGTCTTCCGCATTATGTTCCTTTTCACCATCTCATTCTATCAAGCTTGACCTTAACCCACTTTCTTCCAATTATAAGTCATCACACCAGAGCTCTACATCAGAGTTATAGTCCTATAGCGTTATATTTTTAATTATTATCTATACATTGATATTGTCTATTATTATTCTCTTCTGACGACCGCTGTGTTTCGATTTTCCAGCGTATTTTCCGTAGATCCTCGTAATATCGCCATCTTTGCCGTTTCCAGTAACTGTTATGTCTTAGATATGTTTAAGTCATTAGTGATTATATTGTCTTCAGACAGCGTATCATAAAACGTATTTAAATGAAGCTAGATACCAAAAAAAGCTTCTAGTGCTGATCGAATACCTGCCATAGTACTCAAAAAATGCGTGAGCGAATTAACACCAGTTTTCTGTAGATTTTTCAAGGGACGTTTCTTTCCTGCTGAAAATTCGCTACAGTTTAAGACAAAAACCTTTTCAAACAACTACAGACCAGTCGCACTGCTTTCAATAATATTAAAAGTTATAGAAAATGCTCTCAATCAGCATCTTCTAAAATATCTAGCCATCAATATGACTGGCGTAAGGAAAGATTAACAGAAGATTTTCTAACTTATGTAACACATGTTTGGAACAACGCAATTAAACACTTTAGAGAATCTTGAGCGGTTACACTTTATATATGATATATCCAAGGCATTCGACCGTATTTGACAGGACGGATTGTTGGTTAAGCTACGTTTTTATGGTGTGTCTGAAAAGTTTTGTTTATGGCTCTCGTGTTTCCTCGGAGTGCATTCTTTACAAGTGCCAGTCGAGGGATTTCTATTTAATATCTTCTCCATCAACGCCAGTGTGCTCCAAGGCTCCATACTGTCTCTTACTCTCCTCATTTATATTAAAGATCTGCTGAAAAGGACTAGGAAACCAGTCTATAGCTTTACAGATGGCAGTACGCTTATTTTTTCATTCATATCCGCAGACATCAGGAAATCATTCAACTTAAAAAAGACCTGGAAGAAATTCTACCTTGGGGTAAATCGGATCGTCAAGATCAACAGAAAATCTTCTAACTTACGTAACACATGTTTGGAACAACGGAGTTAAACACTTTAGAGAATCTTGAGCGGGTACACTTTTTATATATCCAAGGCATTCGACCGTATTTGACATGACAGATTGTTGGCTAAGCTACGTTTTTATGGTGTGTCTGAAAAGTTTTGTTTATGGCTCTCGTGTTTTCTCAGAGTGCATTCTTTACAAGTAGCAGTCGACGGATTTCTGTTTAATATCTTCACCATCAACGCCAGTGTGCTCCAAGGCTCCATACTGTCTCCTGCTCTCCTCATTTACATTAACGATCTGCTGGAAAGGACTAGGAAACCAATCTACAGCTTTACAGATGGCAGTACGCTTATTTCTTTATTGATATTCGTAGGCATCAGGAAATCATTCAACTTAAAAAAGACCTGGAAGAAATTCTATTTTGGGGTGACAGTAACCAAATAGAGTTCAATGTTGCAAAAACCCAGGAGTTAGCGTTGCTGAACACGATAGATTTATGTCGGAATACTTCATTCCTCTAGCACCATCACTCAATTTGCTGGGCATTAATTTGGGAGCCAATATGTCTTGACATGAACATGGCATGGATAGCAAAGAGAGCTTCTCGAATATTGGGTAAATTGTTTCGAACTAGAAAACCTTACATACTGGCGATTAGAATCTGTGAGTGTTCAATAGACATAACCCGCTTAATTCCTTCCAGAACGGTATATGCTAGGAATACACGTCGAGTTCAGCTTGTCACTCCTCGTACAAGACTTTTTTAAGCCGTATTTTATATGTAGAATCTCGTCCCATTGGAAAGATTTGCCCTGGACTGTGTTTCCTACTGAGTAAAACTTACAGCTATTCAGGACTAACGTGAATCACTTATTTCACACACGCATCACTATTGTATTGCTTTAGGGATTTCGAAGTAGGATATATGCTATGCCCATAAAAAAAAATAAGCTTTGTAAATCCTGTATTTTGTTATTATTGTATTGTGTAAAATTTCTCCTCTTTGTCTATTGTATCTACTGGATTTTTGTCTTCTCCTTTTACATCTTCGTAGCTAGATTAATATAATTACCAAGTACTTCAATTCCATAACTCGTTCGGTACAACCACTTTCAACTATCAGTTTGCATCTGATCGGTTCAATTGCGACTACTGACAATTTATTTTTTTGAACTGACAGTGAATGATTTTTGCTGTTTGTGTTAAATCTGTGGATTAATCATTATAAACAGTTTTTATTTTAAGCCATTAGTAATTCATCTTCTGCATCACGGTCTATTTTTACTTCATTTTTGACCATTTATCCTCCATTTCTTATTTACACTATTTATGATCTAGTGCCTTCGAGAAATGCTACACATATTCATTGCCAAATACAATTAGAAACTAAAATTTAATTTTCCAGATATCTCAAGGGATTTCAATAAAGCGAGTTTGCAAATTATATATCTGTTTAACTTATTAAATATTATTTGGCTAAATCGTATGTCTAATTTACAGTTATCATATTCATATAATCATACAATTGAATTTACTATGGAAAATTGTCAATATTAATACAGCAGAGCATTAGATTACATTAACAGCTGTAATATACTATTTTAAAAAGGTTTGCGTTTTAGTAGAACACAGCTATATAGGTGTTACTTAAATGGGGTGAAAAACCCCGAAATTTTCCGAACAATGGTGATAATAACAAAAAATGATTTTCGGTTAGTGTAACCTCTCAGAAGATTCGTGTAAAATTTCCATGACATTTTGTCTATTAGTTTGCTATTTACGGCTGTTTGAGTGACGCTAAACGATGGAACAAAAAGAATTTCGTGTGTTAATTAAACATTGCTTTTTGATGGGAAAAAATACAGCCAGAACCCAAGAGTGGCTTCAGAAGTGTTATGGTACATTTGCTCCGTTGAAAGCAACTATATATTGATGATTTGGTGAACTTAAATGCAATCGTAGAAGCCCAGTCACCCCAAAAATCACAAAAAAAACCACCATAGTGTTCTGAATGATCACAAAGTGAAAGGGAGAGAGATATCCTTATTCACCAGATCTCGCCCCAGCGATTATTATCTCTACCCAAAGGACTACGCACTTCTTACGGAAATCCAGTTTCCGTTAAATAGACTCAAGTTTTGATATGATGTGTGTCTTGGTGTCCTGACCAAAAGGCTCAATGGGCACAAGGGCCGAAATTGCATCGGTTACAAGATATACCGTGATTAAGTTGTCATAGCGAACGCTTGTTAGGGTTCCGTACGGAACACTTATAAGATCACTTCGGTGTCTGTCTGTCTGTCTGTCTGTCTGTCACACCCGATTTTCTCCGAAACTATTTGTCATAGAAACTTGAAATTTGGTAATAATATAGGAATTCATGGCCTCATCAAAGCCATGTAGTTTTGAAAGTTAAATTTTGACTTAAGGGGTTAATTTTGGGGGGTGAAATCGGAAGTGAAAAAAAAAATTTTTTACTAGGTCATCGAGTGTGGTGTCAAATGAAAGGTTGTGAAAACACAAGTAAAAAATATATATATAATGTAATACTTGCGCGCACTTTTCTTTGTATTATTTTCAAAAAATCGCGAAAAATCGCTGTCCCGTGCCTTATCTCGAAAAGTACTTATCAAAAAATTTTGAAAAAATCCTGGAATATTATCCACGGGGGATAGATTGAACGAAAATTATCACGAGTGCATTACCTTTAATAATTTATCTGGTATTTAAAAAAAAAAAACAAAAATTTCAAGGTCATCAGATTTCAGTAAAAATTGGAAACAAACTTTGTTGAAAACTCATTTGGGGTGTGTTTTGTAAAGTCACTGATCATTTTATACCACCGTAACATAAATTTTGACTTAAGGGGTTCGTTTTTGAGGGTGAAATCGGAAGTGAAAAAAAAAAAAATTTTTACTAGGTCATCGAGTGTGGTGTCAAATGAAAGCTTGTGAAAACACGAGTAAAATATATATATATATATATATATATATATATATATATATATATATATATATATATATATATATATATATATATATATATATATATATAACGTAATACTTGCGCACACACTTTTCTTCGTATTACTTTTAAAAAATCGTGAAAAATCGCTGTCTGTCCCCTACCTTATCTCGAAAAGTACTGATCAAAAAATTTTGAAAAAATTCTGGAATATTCTCCACGGGGTATAGATTGAACGAAAATTATCACGAGTGCATTACCTTTAATAATTTGTTTGGTATATATATATATAAAAAAAAAAAAAATCAAGGTCACCAGTTTTCAGTAAAGATTGGAAACAAACTTTGTTGAAAACTCATTTGGGGTGTATTTTGTGAAGTCACTGATCATTTTATACCACCATAACAAAAATTTTTATTTTAAAAACAGTCAACGTACGGAACACTAATTGTGCATGTTCAACTTGCACTTGACCGTTTTTTTTTTTTCTTTTTGAAACTATGTTAAACCTTTAAGACCTTTTTTTTTAAAGTATATTTTATTAACGTATCCAAGGTTACGTTTTTGAGGTCACTGAATTCAAATCTGATGTCAAATCGATGATTTTGACACTTGGCAACAGTCAACTAGCTGTCAAATTACCATTAAGTGTTAAAAAAAGTCGAATAGGAAACTGAGGCTTATTTTAGAGAGCTCAACAAATCATACTATATGAAAGGTATCCAAATGTTGGAAGCACAATGGAATAAGTGTATTGCTCTTGGAGGAAACTGTGTTAAAGAATAAAATCGCTTTTTGGCAAAAACATTGTTTTTTTTCCTCAAAATTCTCGGACCTTTTCACCCCATGTGTATTTTATATTCGTTTGGAAAAGATATTAACTGTACAAAGTAAAAAGGTAAATACTTTTCTACATGTTCTGCTGGCCGAAGGTCCACAATAATTACAGATTACAAGTGTCTGTGGTCTCGGTCCTTGTCTTGACAGGTTAGCTGCAAAATGTCAGCAATACAATTAACAGCTAAAATTTAATTTTGCGAAAAGGCAAAGTTATTTTAATTAAGCTTTCTTCTCAAAGATGTCTTGCAGACGCTTCCGAATATTTTACATTTACGTTTGGATAATCGTTTTTGAATAGATATTAGCTTTAAAATGATATTCGCATATTTTGTTTTATAATATACGGAGTCCTCCAAAAACTTCGTATCATATGGGAAAATTTTTTTATAGGTTTTAGTTGGAATTCCATTTTACCATTAGCGCATGCTTCTATGCGTTACGTGCCAAAAATAAATATTTTTTTATCAGCAGAATCGGCAAAAATTAGTTTATTTTTGTGTATCTTGGCCTACTTTACGACAAAAAGCTGGGGTCTTCTAAAAGACGTCTTGCAGACGCTTCCGAATATTTTACATTTACGTTTGGATAATCGTTTTTGAATAGATATTAGCTATAAAATGATATTCGCATATTTTGTTTTATAATATACGGAGTCCTCCGAAAACTTCATATCATATGGGAAAACTTTTATTATAGGTTTTAGTTGGAATTCCATTTTACCATTAGCGCATGCTTCTATGCGTTACGTGCCAAAAATAAATATTTTTTTATCAGCAGAATCGGCAAAAATTAGTTTTATTTTTGTGTATCTTGGCCTACATTACGACAAAAAGCTGGGGTCAAAAGATTATGGTGTAACTACAACAGCCTAAGAAAATTGTCTGAAGGTGTGCTGACATTACAGCTGCTCACAAATCACAAATATATATATATATATATATATATATATATATATATATATATATATATATATATATATATAAATATATATATATATATATATATATATATTATATATATATATATATATATATATATATATATATATATATATATATGTATATATATATATATATATATATATATATATATATATATATATATATATATATATATATATATATATATATATATATATATATATATATATATATATATATATATATATATATATATATATATATATATATATGTATATATATATGTATATATGTTTCACGTCAGCAGGGACGACGAAAAATAATGTTTAACGGCTCAAATTATTCGGATGCTGAGTGGCAAAACATGACCACTCAAAATGACGGATCCAATAAGGCGACTATAAGTAAGATATGCGTCGAAAATATGAATTTACAGATAGTTCAGGATTTTTTTTCTGGGAATCAATACATTTTAGTGAAAAAGTACTAGAAATATTTTTTATTGCAAATTTCATGTAAAATTCGATTGTATTTTTTTATTTCAAAATTTTTAAATTTTTTTGATCGACGTCTGCCATATTGGATCCGACATCTTGAATTTTTAAAATCTGACTTTAGATTCGTGGTCAGTAACCATCACCTTTAAACTACAAAGTGTCAATTCAAAATTACTCAAAATCTTCAACCTGAAAAAGGGTTAACGCTTACCTCACTTGCAGCCGTTATATTGGATCAGCCTTTTTAAGAAATGGGGGTCTTACCATCCAAAAGTTAAATATATGTTTGCAATTGCACTTTAGAGGCCTCAAGAACACGTAATATATAAAGTTCTATGAGAATCAGAGATCTGATCGATTTTGACGTCCGCCATGTTGAATCTGCCATTTTCAATTTCTCAACACTGATGCAAACGCACGAAGGTGGATAAGTAAAATTTATAAATAGCAATCTGAATGCTTCTTCGAATATTTTATAGCTGTTTTTATAGTTTTAATAACTTTTTTCGACGTAGCCACCATATTGGGCCCGCCATTTTGAGTGAGCATGTTTTGCCACTCAGCATTCAAAGTGCTTTGTATTCCGAATAATTTTAGTTATTATTTTCTGTCGTAATTTTGGGCATATATATATATATATATATATATATATATATTATATATATATATATATATATATATATATATATATGTCTGCCGATAAGTAGCCACGAAGATGTCTAGGCCGAAACATTATATCAAGAAAGAAATATCACCAGACAGACAATAAAAAAAATACACCCTGGTTATAGGAAATCTCAACCCAAAAATAGGAGGTGCACACAGCGAATCAAGGATACATTGGCCGATTTGGATCTAGGAATGAGAGAAGTAACATGCTGGCTAACTACTTAGAAAAAGAAGAACTGTACGCATTGAACACCTTTTTTTAAAAAAATGCCGAACAAAAAATGGACCTGGGTGAGCCCAGATGGTAAAATTAAGAATGAGATAGACTACGTGTTAATATACCACAAGCACATAATCCAAGATGTCGTTGTCTTTAGTTCCTTCGTAACTGGCAGTGACCACAGACTAGTAAAGGTGCAAAATCCGTATAAATGGAAAAGTAGAAAGACTCAGGAGATTTAGTAACAAACAAAAACCATTAGATGCAACCTTACTGAACAAACACAAAAAAGATTATAAGAGACAACTAACACAACAATTAACAAAATATAGATCAAATGAATGGAAAAAAATTGAAGAAAAGAAACGGCAGCAAACCACATAACATTAAAGGAACAAAGAAAGGATAAATTGTCACAAAAAAACAAAACAACTGCCGGTAAAACGGAGAGAACTAATAAGGTCGGATAAAAGAAATACTGTGGAATATACTGGAATCAACAGAACTGCAAGAAGTATTTTAAAACAGGATATTAGAGAATATCCGGAGAAATGGATAGAAGAACTGATAGAACAGAATAGGGTTTTGAACATATTCAGAAAGGAAAACTCACATAGAAGGGAGATTAACAAACTGATACAAAAATGGAAACCCTATAAAAGAAAGACCACAAATAGTTAAAGTGACAGAAACAATCTATGCAAATCCATAAGAGCCGAAAGCAGATGAGGACAACAGAAGGATACTTAATATCGATTCCGAAGATATATTAGACATTGAAGTTGAAGAAGTTGAAAAAGCCATTAACCAAATTAAAAATGGGAAAGCAGCAGGAGAAAGCCACATCCTGCCGGAAATGCTAAAAGAGTGGGGAACGCCATTAATTAAAGAGCTTAAAAAACTTTTCAATAAATGTCTAATCGAAGGTTGGGAAATTGCCATAGTTATATTGATACATAAACGAGGAGATCTTAGCAATTTGGAGAACTCTATGCCAATAAGTCTTCTATCGCAAATATACAAACTACTCATGAGAATAATCACAAATCGATTAGACAAGAAGTTCGAAAATTGCAAACCCAGAGAACAAACAGGTTTCCGAAAAAGATTTAGCACTATCGAACATCTACACACGGTTAGCCCACTTACAGAAGAGGTAACTGAATACACACACATACACAGCCTGGATGGCACTTGTCGACTTCTGAAAAGCTTTTGACACAGTGGAATACTGGATAATTGAGAAAGCAATGAAACACGCAAGAGTCGATCAAAAGTATATTAACACACTAATAAAAATCAATAAACGATCAAAACTGAAAGTGAGATTGCACGAGGATATCGACTGCAACCAAACAATTGGATCAGGAAAAAACAGGGGTCCACGACATAATTGAAAATATATCTTACCTCCAGTGGAACTGGGCTGGCCATGTGGCCAGAAATTCTGATAACCGGAGCGGAAAAGTGACCAAATGGAGACCATGGGGGGAAGAAGAAGTACTGACAGACCTCAACAACATTGGTATGACGATATTAAAAAAGCGAAACTCAGTTGGTATCACATTGCCCAAAACAGGGACATATGGAAGCACATGAGAGAGGCCTATATCCAAAGGCTAGAGAATGGCTAGAGGGAGAAGAAGAAGAAAGATGTGTTTCTAACACCTTCACTATCGACGCTGGCTGGTGTGCCCCAGGGCTCCATACTGTCTCCTACTCTCTTTCTCATTTACATTAACGCTCTGCTGGAAAAGACCGGAAATTCAATTTAGAGCTTTGCAGATGACAGTACACTTATCTCTTCATTCACTTTGAACACGGGAACATCAGCTACTCAGATAAATATCTGCAGACAGCAGGAGTCATTCAACTTAACAAAGACCTGGAAGAAATTCTATCTTGGGGTGACAGTAACCAAGTGGAATTTAACGCTACAAAAACCCAGGCGGCAGTTTTTTCTGCCCCGACATAGCTATGTATGTTGGGGCACTCCATTCCTCTAGCGTCGTCACTCACTTTATTGGGCGTTGATTTGGGAGCAAATATGTCTTGGCATGGACATGTTGCAAGCATAGTAAAGATAGCTTCTCGAAAGCTAGGAGTATTATTTCGAACTATAACGCTTTACACTCCACAACAACTGTTAATTCTGTACAAAGCTTAAATTCTACCAACTATGGAATAGTGCTCCCATGGTTAGGCCTCTGCTCCCAAATATACACTGCATTTGTTGGATTCTATTCAGAAAAGAGCTGTTCGCCTGATTGGAGACCAGGAACTGGCCAGCGGCCTTGATTTGTTGGAACATCGAAGAACGGTTGACGACTTGAATCTATTCTACAAGTATTTCCATAGAAAGTTTTTGATCGATGTGGCCCGCTTAATTTTTAATTAAGAGACGCAGAACACTTCATTTCACGTGAAGCAAACTTGGCTTACCAAGATTTTAATTGCTGGCAACACTTTAAAAAACACGCGGGCAGTTTCGAATTAATGTTACCAAATTTTCTGAAAATTACGCAAAAACATAAATTTTAAAATTTGCCACGTAGAGGTATACCAAATTCTTAGAATATAACGTTAACGGTACCCTAAAACTTCTCCAATATTTCGAAATAACTATAAAGTCGACATAT
>CM032456.1:102017755-102043150 GCA_019049505.1 Pachyrhynchus sulphureomaculatus
AGTATTTACCATATTTCGTAATAATGCATAATGTTTCCATTTTGTAGTATACTACAAGGTGAGTAGATCCGTTTAGATATCAATGGCAGTATAGGACATATGCTCCTAAACACATTTGGCCATTTGACCAAGACCGAACTATGGGTTTCACTAGGCCGATTGTGCCGGAATCAGTTTTCAATAAAACAGTGTCAGCGATAGGTACCCTATCTTTACTTAGTCCATCTGTTTTTCTTTAGATGCCGCACCCCAAAATCAATTTTTTTTCTCTAGTTTTGGGTAGAAAACTCCCCATTAAATAAATTCCTGTGTTCTTTTATTGTTTCGTTTTTTTTTTGCGACCCACTCTGGAATTCTCAGTAAACGACACCAGACTTTTTTACCGAAAACGCCATTTGCAGTAGAGCATTCTTTTTAATTACGTTTAACCACATGCTGCAGAGTTGATAAGGTAAAATTATTAGAAATGCCTGAGATTTATGTATATATATATATATATATATATATATATATATATATATATATATATATATATATATATATATATAATATATATATATATATATACATATATATATATATATATATATATATATATAATATATATATATATATATATATATATATATATATATATATATATATATATATATATATATATATATATATATATATATATATATATATATATATATATATATATATATATATATATATATATATATATATACATATATATAGAGGCACATTACACAGTTCCTCTTTGTGTTTCACTTCGCAAAGATTAAAATATACAATAAACTTGTTCCATTATAAACGGCAAAAAACGACGCAGGATCTCTGACTGTCACAATTCCCGAACTAGGGTCTATTTTCCAGAAGCTTTATTTATGGCTCCGCAATATTTTACATTTTTGTTTCTACTGCGGTAAACAGATAATAAATTTTAAAATAATTGGTGTGTATATGGTAAATGGTTTTAACAGATATTTTTTATTATTACTCTTATGTTTTATAGCTGTGGATAAAATCAGCTAGATTCGTAATAAAACTGATATCGGAGCATTTTGGAGCGTTTTCTAAACGTTTTTTTTTTCGTTTTCCTAATGAGTAGCTGAGCTACAAAAATCTTAATTACAGGAGTGTGGATCGGTACGTCTGGTAAATTTCTATGAAATAGTGGGAAATTTTATTAAGCGGCATGAGTGTTGGTAAGCGTGAGTCAAAAGTTTCAGAAAACACACTTAACATTGAGATCTGTAAAGCTATTAGTGACTCATGTATGATATAGATGGTACTTTATCTTTAACAGTTTTATTAGTTATTCAAATATGATATAGATGACAGGACGTATAAACTGCTAACTTGATAAATATGATATAGTTAATTAGGTACGATCTAAATGGTGACATATCAAGTTCCCGCCAATTGGGCGAGAATTATTATCTTTATAGTTTTTGCAACAAAGAAAACCCATGGAGTCTATTCATTTCAAATGTAGAAAACTAGATTATATTGCGATAGCATTACAATCAAATATATATTACACGGTGGGTACTATATGGCGTAGTAATCACATATAAATAGCTTTAAAATTATTTACAATGGATTGACTGATTTTTAGTTCTTCTTGTCCAAGAATCTTGGAAAGAATGTGTAAGGTAAATAAAGTATTTGGTGTAGTGATAAGTCTTGTACAGTGTCACTACGTTAAAGATTTGTAAATCCTAATGTATAAAAATTTCTGTCATATTATTAAAACTCTATGTCAATAATGATGCTTAATAAAAATCATATCGTGTAAACCATGACCTCTGCCTCCTGAACCCAACTACGCCACTACGAGTAAGAAGATTCTGTACCAGCATACACAAAGCTACAAACTCTAAAAATCTGCGTAAAACTTCCAGCGCAGCAGGAAGCTATAACGACATAGTTATTAATAGAGACTATTAGCCATCATGGTTTTCCACGACGTCTTGCTTCTTTATAACATGATTTTCACGTTAGTTTTTTTACGTCTCTAATTGTCTGATAGTTAAGTCCAATGGTTTGTCCGCAACACTCAGCTCCATAGAGACCTCTAGATGCCGACGATGCAGGAATTCATCAGCAGCGTCCAGCTCAAATTCCTGGACAAAGCCACCCACAGCCCCAAGTCCACAGCCAGGAACGCCTACCGCCCCCAAGTTAATCATAATTAATATTAAGTTTGATTTTAAGGTTATGTTCATGAAATATCTTAAGCTTTCTCAATATATTTATATAAATTCCATACCTAGGCTAAGTTAGTTAGGTCCCTATCATGTATATATCTTAAGATCCAAATGTTAATAATGTTCTAATCAAATCAGTGTATAATAGTAACAGCGTAGAAACTACCTATTAGTCAATAAAAGTAATGAGTCTAATAGCAAAAAGTCTGCTGTAGCTGACTTTAGACTTTAATTTTATTGTTACCATTGGTAGAGCGTATAAATTATGTTTGCGGAGTAGTACAACGTTTTAATATACAGAATTTTCGTATTACTATGTCATCTCCACAGAATGCCTCATACTAGCTTGCTGATTTTAAGGTTATGTTCATGAAATATCTTAAGTTTTCTCAATATATTTATATAAATTCCATACCTAGGCTAAGTTAGTTAGGTTCCTATCATGTATATATCTTAAGAACCAAATGTTAATCATGTTCTAATCAAATCAGTGTATAATAGTAACAGCGTAGAAACTACCTATTAGTCAATAAAAGTAATGAGTCTAATAGCAAAAAGTCTGCTGTAGCTGACTTTAGACTTTAATTTTATTGTTACCATTGGTAGAGCGTATAAATTATGTTTGTGGAGTAGTACAACCTTTTAATATACAGAATTTTCGTACTACTATGTCATCTCCACAGAATGCCTCATACTAGCTTGCTGATTTTAAGGTTATGTTCATGAAATATCTTAAGTTTTCTCAATATATTTATATAAATTCCATACCTAGGCTAAGTTAGTTAGGTTCCTATCATGTATATATCTTAAGAACCAAATGTTAATCATGTTCTAATCAAATCAGTGTATAATAGTAACAGCGTAGAAACTACCTATTAGTCAATAAAAGTAATGAGTCTAATAGCAAAAAGTCTGCTGTAGCTGACTTTAGACTTTAATTTTATTGTTACCATTGGTAGAGCGTATAAATTATGTTTGTGGAGTAGTACAACCTTTTAATATACAGAATTTTCGTACTACTATGTCATCTCCACAGAATGCCTCATACTAGCTTGCTGATCGGCTCTAACAGTATGAAAAGTAGTTTAAATTAGCATCTGGGTAGCTCCCGTACTCTGAACGCAGTTAGAGAAATTACTGACAATTCTCCTCGGCTCAGCCACCATTTTTAGTGTTCCGTACGAAACACTTATAAGATCACTTCGGTGTCTATCTATTTGACACAGAAAGTTGAAATTTTGCACAAATATAGGAATTGATTGACTTAAAGGGTTAGTTTAGGCGGGTGAAATCGGAATTTTTTTTTGTTTACCAGGTCATCAAGTGGTTGACACCCCACTTGATAAAAGCTTGTGAAAACACGAGTTCAAAAATATATATAATGTAGTACTTGCGCACACTTACCTTTGTATTATTTTTACAAAATTACCAAAAATCGCTGTCCCTCCCGTTATCTCGAAAAGTATTGATCAAAAAATTTTGAAAAAATTTTAGAATATTCTCCAGAAGGCGTAGATTGAACGAAAATAATCACGTGTACATTACCTTTAATAATTTATCCGGTATATAAGAAAAACAAAAATTACAAGGTTATCAGTTTTCAGTAAAAATCGAAAAAAAAACTTTGCTGAAAACTCATTTGGAGTGTGTTTTGTGAAATCATTGAGCATTTTATATCTCGGTAACAAACATTTTTATTTTAAAAGCAATCAACGTACGAAACACGAAATTGCGCAAGTTCGACTTGCCTTGGCCGATTTATTTTTTATGTTTTAACTTAAAAACTTTTTTTAACCCAAAATATAACAATTTATCTATATAATCTGTGATTTTACTTTGTTTCTCAGTAAACTTGACCTTACATCTGTATTTGAACAAAAAATTAGGGCATAAGCCGAAAGATATTATCTCTAGACGTGATTGATCTTCATTTCTACCCAGGAAACGATAAAAGATGTAAGAGAAAATTAGTTTTATTGTTAAGCAGAGATAAAATATTTATTACGGCCTATATAACAGATAAACTGAAGCCTTTTGTTAACTCTACTTTATCTTTAATTTTCGACCAAACGTTATTGTTATTACTCTCCTAAAAATATTCTATCGTTGCCTTTATTTAGTTTTTTATCTACGGATCTTATAAGTGTTATCGTCTTAAGAATCCCTTAATGAGTTTCTGTAAGCGTATTTACACCGGTACAGTCTTACATTATATAATAAATACAAAAACTACTGATGGCAGCACCCAAGTTTCTTCGTTTACTTTTGGCACTTTTATAGTACTAGCTCTTATGAGATGTCTGCTAACATTATTGCCTATTGTCTCTCTATTTCTAACATCATAATTTTTGGTTAAAATAGATTCGAATTTAGAAGAGTAACGAAGGAGTATCGAACTCCATTAAACCATGTTTTTTTTGAACTTCACTGTTTATATTCCACAAATTTGACAGCCATATCAATAAAAAATGTTTGGACAACCTTTTAAAACAAATTCATACAGTCGGTCAAGTAAGAACGTGTCGTGTTTTGTTCATTAAAAAATGTATTTATTTAAAAGTCTCTTATATCATTCGACAGTAAAGGATTGCCATTAAAATGCTAGTGATTTAGTAGTTCGCCCAGTTCCCATTAGCATAGGTGATTGCCTGGCATTTTCGGGGCATACTTTCGCCGAGATTTTCCTCGTATTCTTGAGTCCCGAATTAGCCATGACAGCTGCTTCACCGTGTACACCTTTTTACTACAAAGCTTTTGCTTGATATACTTACATCGGGCGATTGGAATGGGCAATCTAGTTTGACGATATCGGATACCCCTTTCCACTGGCTGTACGTTTAACTCCGATATTTGGGGTCGTTATCCTATCTGGAGCATTTTTTTAGCGTTCAAAATGTAGGTAAAGATGAAGAGTCTCCCAAAATCTTTTTTAAAAGACATCCCCAAATATTGATCTTTACAGGGCGTTTCAGCGGTATGCTGAACCAATCGATTAGTGGAAATTGACCGGCTCGTGGTGATAACATAACCCCCAAAACGCTCAGCAATGATTGCTTGATTGTACTCCGCCACTTCAAATTGTTAGCCCGAAGATGAGTGCGAATCGTTTCAACATGTTAATCAATATTTTTTCGTCCTTGTCCGACACTTTTCCTCTCGAACTACGTTCTGGTAGATCTTCAACATTTTTAACTGAGAGTATCATTTCACCCACTTGATAACAAATGCCCTCGTCTTGCCCATATACTTAACAGCCGCTGTAGGCGTTATTTTAGGACCTTTTGGTTAATTACATAGGAAAACAGCGTTGAAGTGCAAAGCATATTCAGCACTTAGTTTCGATATTGTACTATTAACCATAAATAAGGTTAGAAACGAATCTCTTTCCATAAAGCATTGTTTGCAGGAGTGCCAACAATAACCTAAAAAAAGGAATTTCTTTTACCGACTACAAAGTTATAGGCTACATGTTCATACTTAACCGACCGTAAAAATATCTCAGCATAATTCTGCACTAGATGATACCCAAGTTTGCAAACCAACTTCCCAATATGTCAAACTAGAGAAAATTTCGACTAAAACAATGTAAAAAAGGTCAATTTTCCAAAATTAACTTATAAATTATTATTGATTGATTGATGATGAAATATTGACATTATAATAAAATAAACATTAAATTAATTTATTGCAAAGTTTATTTTGCAAATAAATAACTTAATTTTATTCACAATATAATTAATTAGGAAAGCCGTTCATTAAATTGCCTCGCACATCTTTTGTTGTGTATTTAATACTCGCGCAATATTTAAATTTATTTTTTACTATTATGTCAATATTTCCAATTAATTTATTTATAAGATATAAGAACATTTATTACATATTGAATTAAAAATTTTCAATCAATTTATGTATTTTCTCTGGCTAATTGGTGTACACCAACGCCATGAAACACACACACACACACGTATTATCTTGTAATTTTTTTAGGTTTCCAGACCTGGGATTGTTTCCATGTTAAACTATTCAACTAGATTTTTTTTTCATTCTCTACAGCTGACTTTTCTCGATATAGATGACATATTTATACATTTCAGCTGGATGAAATTATTAATTTTGCCTATGTAATGATTTTTTTGTAAAAACAAAAAAGTTAGATGCGTCCTCTTCAAAACGGCTACATTCAATCCTTCAAAATCCTTTAGTGCACAGCTTCAATATTCTCTCGGGTAGAGACATAAACGGATCGTCCATCATGGTGTTTCTGACTGATGTCGATTCTTCCTCTCTTCAACTGAGCAACCTAATTTTTGAATTGTTCTTCCTTAGTTTAGCGGATAGTCCTTTGGAGAAAAGGTACTTTATTATATTTTCTTCAAAAGCACAATAAGATTTGAAACACCAAACTTTATGTATGTATTTCCTAAATATCAAAATACTATTTATAGTTACCATATACCTAACCCCGTGGGGGTGCGGGATAGAATATCATCCCTGGTACGTTCTGCCTGTCGTAAAAGGATACTAAAAGAACAAACTAGATAGTAGATGCCCAGATCCCACCAAGCATCGCTTGATGTGATACCAGCGCATCCAATTACGCTGCGTGATGTTGCTTAACGTTTCGTAGCTGTACCAATATTCCCAGATTTCGACTGGGGGAAAAAGAGCAAGAACAAAAAATTCCGAATCCCATCCAGATCTTCAGGCGGGGGCTGGTTCAGGGGCATCAACATGCAGAGATCGTAATTTCAAAGTAGATTTTTGTAACATACCAGGTTTAAATTCGAACCTAAATTCAGTTCACTAACATCTGCAATCAAATGAGGCTTCTGTACTCGCTCTCTACGAAACTAAGGTTAGTTCACAGACCGTTACAGTGAATTTTCTTTATCTTGAGTAACTTTTTGCCAACGAGATGAGGCTCTGGAGCACTAAAGCTTTGATGTTATATGGCTAAAAATAACGACTCAACATACACAAGATTTATCTGCTGCTACTATTGACCACGAAGTGATACTAAGTTTAGAACACTTTTCACTTCTCTTGCAGAGATCATCTATCATTTGCAGATTAATTATCCAAGTGCCGAAATTGCCTCCCTGGACGACTTTAATGTTCACAGCATCAACTGGCTTAAGTATTCAAATACGACCGATGCATAAAGCCGTGAAGCCAAATCATTCTCAATCAGTTACTCAGCGTATCAGAGACAGAGAGGTGCCTAAACCGCGGAAAACTTGGCACTACAAATCCGTTAAATAGGAAGAACTGAAAAATGAAATATTTTTGAACTTTCTCTTGGTTAGGTGCTTGTTTTAGATTCGACGACCCATCTGACTGTTCTAAGGAGGTTTCTGATATCATTTTGGCTGCTATAGAAGCTTACATACCTTTTTCGAAGAAATGCCCTTCCGACGGCAAGTCTTGGTTGAATTAAAATGCAAAAAAAGCTGTTGCTTTTAAACATCTTGCCTACCGACAATGGCATGAAAATCCTAGCGTCCTTCGTTTATATCCGGAACAGATGTAAAAAAATTGTCGACGAAATTAGGGGGGCACACAATAAAAGAATTAGAAACAAACTTGTTGCCTGCCAAAACAAGTCCGGGCCCTTTTGGTCGATCCCTAAAGCCATTAGTCAAAATTTCACTAAATCGACTATTCTAAAGTCCGAATATAGTGTAAACATCCGTCTATAATATTCCTCTTGGCAACATGTTAAGTATATTTAAAAACTTAAAAACGTAGGTCTTCTGTCATCTGAAGTTATTTACGACATTAGCTCTATTATCTGTCTCTGTTATTTGTACATATGCAAGAAAGACAGCGAACAACCTGGAATTTGGGTATAGCTTCATGTTTTAGAAGCCAGTACCGCCGAGTTTATAGGCAGTAAAAATAATCGATAATTCTTTGACGGATTGAGGTTACGTCATCTTTATGTTTAATTTTTGTGTGTCTAATGCACGGTTCATTGGACGTGGACATAATAAAAATTGCTGCACCGTCCACGTTTTGTGTGGAAAATCTGTGGTATCCAGGGAAGGTGTTTATAACACACATAAATAAAGCCGCATTACGGAAGTTTTACCATAAAATCAAACATAACCAGAATTTCCCACAAAAAACGTGAACAGTGCAGCAATTTTTATTCAACGTATATTGGACCATGCAGTAGGCACTTCCTTAATTTTTTACGGCAAACAGTCACTATCGTTTGTTTCCCATTATTGAATTTTGAAATATACTTGCCAACTAATAAATAATTCTGTTCATAACTCTAATACTTGTAGAATATTGACTCTTCATATGAAGCCACCAAAATGCCTGAAAAACGTTTGAATAGTCAAGCAAGAGATTTTGTGGCAAAATTAATAGTGTATTTTACATGGGAAAGGGATAACAAGGGCCCTCTTATATCTCTTAATGCTGTACAAGAGGTAAATAAATCACATAGGTATATCTTTTTAATGTGTTTACACTGTTCTAGTTCTGCTGCTTTACAGATTAGAACGAGAACTGTAGCGAGCATCAAAATTCGTTGTGATAAAAATGAATTGCTTTCAACACCTGGGAAATCACGACCAAGGAAGCAAGCTAAGACCCATGATCTGAGTGAAAGTTCTAAAATGGACGTTTGTTACAAAGTAAGTAGCTATTAATATCTATCGGTTTAAGTGAAACCGAAAGTAAACAAATAAATAAATAAATAAATAAATATCGTCTTTATTAAGATGTTAATTACATGTGATGTGAGTACATATTACCCACACACATCGTGTAGTAGAAAAGGCGAGATTTAACCATCGGTTACTCTTACATCTAACCTCTTCAACACACAACGCGCTTACAAACAAAAATAAAGCAACAATTACATACTAACATAGTAAAATCAATAATCGAGAAGATACATCAAAATACAAATAACCTACGTCTGAGAATTTTGCTTATTTAACAGCTCTTCCTATATAATCGACGAAGACGGCCAATAGTGCAAGTTTTCAGTTCTGGGTTCATGGTATTGGATATATTTACTGCATTATATGTAAAACTGCGCTGAAACAAGGCAGTGCGATGCTGAGGCATAGTCAAGCGATCAGGCCGTCTAATATACCTATCATGCACCAAATTTCGGGATATTAGCTTTTCCCTTAAATAAATCGGGACCGAAGTTCCTCATTAAGAATATTACGAAGTGCAGTTGCACAGTATTAGCAAAATTTAACAATTTTAACTCATTTATTTTTAAAGATATGATCATATTTTCTCAAATGAAATATAAACCTACAGCAGACGTTCTGTAGGGTAAATCCGGGATATGTGCCCAACTTTTTTTATTTTACTCATACCTCTTAACATACAAATAATACGCACATGATTTTCATATGTGCACTAACTTTGGTACTTCATTTAATCACTTCGTACTACTTTTTGTAGACTAGTCAATAAATAAACCGTATATTTTGAGTTTTAAAATAAAACTGCATAACGAGATTGATGCCTCGTATGTGGTATATATGCCCCAGACCTAATTTTTTTTGGAGGGGATAGATGCCCTTTGCAAGAAAACAAACATTTTGAATATATGTTTGAATCAACATTATTATTTATTAAATATGTGCATATATATATATATATATATATATATATATATATATATATATATATATATTTATATATATATATATATATATATATATATATATATATATATATATATATATATATATATATATATTCTTTTTAGCTATTTTTTTCAAATATTTAAGATGATGTTACTAGTTTACTAAACATGGACAAAAATAAACATATTAATTAAAAAAACACTAGGTATAGAGATCAATCATCTTAGGTACAAAAATATAATCGTCTTAAAAACTGCAAAACTATTTAGCCATTTTGGTGGCAATAATCTGCATTCGCCCACATTTGTTGCAATAATTGCGATATAATGTGCATGTTTCGTGGAGCCACTTGTGGCACATAACACAATGGATCCAATCTACTTTGGATTTGGTGTTACTATAATAGTCAAGACATTCCACGCAATGATCCTCATCTAGATTCTTATCATCTACTCCATCATTTTTATCATTAGAACTATATATTAAAGCAGGCTTTGCCTTTTTGAATGTTTCTTTGGTTTTGGAATAAGTTTTGTCGTGTTTTTGTTTCTTTGTCTTTTGTTTTTTTTATTTCTTCAACTTCAAAACTACTGTTCTCATTCTCTTTATTATCGTCTTCACTAGAACTGTAAAATTCCATAGCTGTTCGCTTCCTCAGTTTTCTTTTAATTTTCTCTTTATCTTTTCTTTGTTTTTCAATGCTATTCTTTTTGTTGTTTTCTTTTTCATTTTTATCACTTTCAATACTATTCTCAGTAATATCTGTATCGCTTGACTTATAATCACTTGAATTATTTCTTTTTTTGCTTCTTAGCTTTAGTTCTTTTCAGGTCAACTTTTTCTTTAACTTTTTACTGATCTTTTTTGCTTTTCACTGGTATGCCTTGTTCTAGCTTATGAATATGTGTGACCAGCCGACGTTCATTTTCGAATCCAAGAGTTGGATGTTTTCCTAAAAAAATTGTAGGTATTAGTTAGGCAAAATAAAAAAAAAAATTACTACCTGCCTATAATTATACGAGGTAGGTAAGTATTCTCAATCCGAAGCAATATTATTACAAATGCACACGTGTAATCATAAAAGTAGGTACCTACCTAATGGTATTATTTTCTTATTTTGTGTAGCAAACCGCCGACGTAACGTCCTAGATGATATTCCGTGTCTTTTTGCTATATCACTGACGCTAAGTCGTTTATCTTGCATTTCTGCTATTGCTGCAGCCAATGTGTCCTCGGTCCAAGTAATGACACGCGGTTGGACGCCGGCTTTACGCTTGTATTTACGGGGCATTTCCAATCTGAATCATATAACATACACTTAAGTACGGCAAGGGATAGATGCCCTTAAAGCCAGCATGCATTAAGGTGAAGTAGGGATATACGCTCTTAGGGGCGACTATCCCAAAACATATCGGGGCATATATCCCTTTTCACAGGAATAGATACCTTCGAAAAAAAATGGTAAATACGTTTATTTTATCCTAAAAATGTAATTAATAATAATCTACATACCCTACTCCTTATTCAGAAGTAAAAATAAAATAAACTTACATGTTAACTCCAAAAGGGGCTGAAAATCATCCACAAAGTAAAATCTCGACTGTTTGGCTCGTCACTGTCATTAGCGCTCCTACGCACAACCGCACGCACCAACGCTTTGTGGCAGATTGAAGTGAGGGAGGGGCACGTTCGTATTATAAGGCATTCTTTTGTTTACGCGTCTTACATTTCACACAAATGTAATGAGGCGTCTATCCCGCTGGAGCGTATATCCCGGACTTACCCTACATACTGCAATCATCTCCTTGAAAGCGCATCCGAGCAAGGATAGTACACAATACTACAATAATGAAATGAAGACAAGACCAAAGACTCACATAATTTTTTCCTCATCTTAAAATTCAGAATAAAACGATTTGCATATAAAACCTTCATTTTCGCATAACTTTTTTGTAAGAGCACCCTGAGATGTGTATCAATGCAAAGACCCAAATTCTTAGCACAATCAGAAAACGGCAAATCCTGATCAGCCAGCCTCAGTCTTAAAGCCATGCTCAAGGTTGGTAGCCGATTTTCCTTGCAAAACAATAAAACCTGCGTCTTGTCTGGATTTAGCCTCAAATTATGTTCATCCGAGTAAACTGACAAAGCCATGACATCCTGATTTAAATTTTCTGCTGCAGACTCAGGATCCGATGGTTCAAAGAAATGAAACAACTGTGTGTCATCAGCATACGACTGAACCGATGAATATGCAGCAGTTTGGAATATATCAAAAGTATATATAAGAAACAGAAGAGGCCCCAGTATTGAACCCTGGGCACTCCCGAGATAATTTTACCAGCAGCTGAACAAACATCATTCATTTGCACTCTCTGCCTTCTACCCGACAAATAGCTATAGAAAAATTGTACGGAGTGATCAGCGAAGCCCAGATAGTGCAGTTTAGCACAAAGTAGGTTATGATCCAGCACATCAAAGGCTTTCGAATAATCCAGCGAGACTGATATAACAGCCATATTTTTATCAATAGCTCTGATTATGCTATCAGTTAAATTCAATAAAGCCGTTGATGTGCTATGACCCCCCCGGAAGCCAGATTGATGCAAGGGAAGTAACCCATTAGTCAAGAGATATTCTGAAACCTGTGCATGTACTGCCCATTCCAAGACTTTTGATATAACTGGTAACAAACTAATTGGACGCAAATCTCTGACGGTTAAAGGATTTTTAACTTTAGCAACAGGGCACATAATAGACTCTTTCCAGCTCTCTGGAAAATACCCACTATCCAGGCAACAATTAACTATATGGGTTAGATGATATAAGATAACAGGTAAACTAAGTTTAAGCATAAAAAGTGTCAAACAATCATTTCCAGCAGCATTGGACTTTATACTATTAACACACCTGCAAATTGACTCAGGGGTCTCCATTAAGAAATTAAAGTTCAGATCTAAATTCCTCTTATTGTTACTGTAACAATTTATTTTACCAGCACAGTTGTCAGACTGCTCAGAAAACGCTCAAAAAGTATTCATTTATATCATTCACATTGGCCAAATGTACAGGCAGACGAGGGGTATCTTTTGAACCCATGTGAACATTACATTGCTGAAGTCCCCTTCATAATGATTTTGCATTTTTTTGTGTCTCTAAATATGCAAGATATCCCAATTTTTCACGACGCACACAGTAAAGTGTGAGATTTCTCATTTCTTTATAATATTGATGACTCTCCTGAGTTTTATTTCTCTTAAACTGAGCTAGTGCTCGGTCTCTTTCTATCATTAGCGCTTTCAAGGCAGGTGTTAGCCACGGAGCTGGAGGCTTGTTTACTCTTACCGTTCTGAGAGGACAATGGTCTCTAAACACGTCTGATAAATGAAAAATTAATAAATCTGACCTTGTCCTCAATATCCTCAATATAATAATGTCATCCCACGATATCCGCTGTAGGTCAGTATAAAAAATTATCCTCATTAAAGTGCTTAAAATCTCTGTAAGTTATGAATTTTTGTCGGCATAATTTTGCGAAAATATTTAATTTACAATATGTTAATTTATGATCACTTATATTTTCCGCGTCTAAAGTTCCCACAGAGACACACACTCCTCATTTGTAACAAAAATAGGATACAACAATGTTGAAGTTTTTGAGTAACTCTGGTTGGCTCATTGATGACTTGGGCAAAACCAAGGGTGTCAAACACTTCTCACATAGGATTGGGTAAACAATCCGGCATCATGTTAATATTTAAAATCACCCAGAACCATAACACGTCCATACAATGCCAAAACCTCAGGGAGAACCTGGTCAAGAAAATTAACAGAATCTAGATTATTCTTTTTGGTGCGATATATTACACCTACCACACGAAGTGATTTAAATTTAACTCTTATCCTTACCCAAAGGCTCTCAAGACCATGTACCCCCGCTGCGGCATCTGCAAGGGGAGCAGCTCGCTCTGCAAGGAATCCCTGACATATACTCCCACACCTCCACCCCTGCCATCTATTCGATCGCATCTATAAAAGTTATAGCCGTTCATTCGCACCACATCATCCGTCACATTCACATTTAGCCATGTCTCACTGACCGCCACAACATCAAAAACTATTTGTCGCTACAATATCTACAAATTCGTCAAATCCAGTAAATATAGATCTTAAGTTTAAATGAGCTACACTAAAGACTGATGAATTATTTTCCCCATTCATTTCACTAACTCTTGAGATTCACACAAATAGTCAATCTTTTTATTTTCAATTTCTACCATTTTAAGAAAAATAGGACAATGCCGATCCAATGAACTGTGATGAAAGTCAGCATTACGATTCTCATCCTTTGAAACTTTAGTGCAATTTACACATTTTTTAGTCTCAGATTGACAGTCTTTGTAAGAATGGTCTTCAGATAAACAAACAGAACAGACTCCATGGGACTTACAATCTTTGGCAAAATGACCGAAACCCATACAGTTATAAGACTGCAAAATGCTAACATGGTTAAAGACCAGGCATCTCGACCAACCAATACAAATTTTATTATTTTTTAGGAGAACATTATGTGTTTTTGGATCCGTCTCTAATAAAAGGTCCACTTTGCCATGCTTATTTCTACACTTTTTTAGAATTTTTATGTGCGTACGACCGTCATTAATTAAGTTATTACACTGAACAATCTCCTTCACTATGTTCTCATCAGAATTTTCAGGATCAACATCGTTCTTGTTTATATTGATAATCTTCAACTTTGGATTTTTTAAAGGGGGCTCTTCAACAACGTACTTTTCACCAAGTCTGTCCTTCAACCGCGATTTAATAGTACTGATTTGTTTCTTATCCTCGCAACCAATCACTACTTTACCATCATAACCCTCTCTACCTGTTGACACACTAAGACCAGACGGATCTACATGACTACGTATATACCTCTTTGTGATGGAGCCCGCTTGTTTTTGTTTTGGTTTCACTATTACTATAGATTCTGCCTTTCCCTGACCAAGAGCCCCAGCATATGATTTAGGTTGCTTGACAACTGCGTTACGTCTTTCCAGTGAAGAACTTTGAATGAGCTTTAGATCACCTTTTATTTCTTCTAACATGCTAACAATGAGCGGAATTTGCTTCGCTATCAATAGACAGTTGTCACACAAAAAGACCAACAGGCGCTTCTGCAAGGACATACACTTGGACTCAGACGGAGCCAAGTGCGCACAAGCCTTATGAACATGACTACAGCAAATATCACACTGATAAAACATATCTTTATGTAATATCTCTTGCTGACATTTATAACATTGCAAAGAAGGATCACTTGCCTCGCCCGCATCCTCAACCTCGTCATCCGCCATTACACTCCACGTGCTGAATCTACCAATTTTTGCAGCAACACAATATATGGAACAGACTATGTGTTCCTCAAATACGATGAGCGCACCAAGCAAAATTCACCGAACACGCCGGGTGGCACGCACTATACAGGTCTTTTTTGTTAACAATACTATATGTGTTTGCACTAATCGCGCAAAAAAAAAACTCAAATATTTTTCGTCGAAAATGAAACACTAATTATTATTATTTTATTTCAGAGAGTTCACTCGGTTTTAATAACTTTTCAATGTTAAACAGTAAGTTTTACGTGAAAGTCCTCGAAAGGCTGAGGAAAAAAACGCAACGCGGTGTCCGGTGTTTACTTGTGCACAGTTTGTTCTAAACTGTGGACCAGTTCAATCATATTGTACTTTTAGAAGAACATGTTACTATTAACAACTTACGTAAAGAACTGCGACAAAAAGAGATAATTAATGTCAGTTATAGAACATTACTTCTGGATTTGGGTTTTAAATTTAAAAAAGATGACAACAGACGAGCATTAATGGAGACACCAAGAATTTGTTCAATGAGGGCAGCTTTTCTTAGAAAGTATATGGAAAACAAAAATGCACACATCAGCTTGTTTTCATAGACGAAACATGAATTTTTTCAAAAGGCAGTCAAAGGAAATCTTGGCAGAAATGACAACATTAAACTTGTTCGTAAACCTGGGGGATTTGATGGTAAAAGGTTTATTGTTTTACATGCTGGACACAGTGGGAGTTTTGTGGAAAATGCCAATTTACTATTGGCTAGCAAGTCAAAGTCACTTGATTATCATGGAGAAATAAATAGTGAAATGTTTACGAAATGGGTCAGAAAACCAGTTGATTCCTAAGTTTAGAAGAACCATCTTTAATTATGGATAATGTTTCATACCATTCAGTTGAAGTAGAAAAACAGCCATGTTCAGCATGGAATAAAGAAAAAATTCTCGAGTGGTTACAAAAGAATAGTTTACCTCATAACAAACAGATGTTTAAAACAGAATTGTTAGATATTATAAAAAGCTGATAAAATCAAAGGAATATCAAATTGATAAAATTTTTCAAGAGCATGGGCATCAAGTGTTGAGGTTACCTCCTTATCACTGTCAATTTAATGCAATCGAGCTGATTTGGGCATATGCAAAAACATTTTCTAACAAGCATATTGGTGAAGAGGGATATGAAGCTAAACACAACTACTTCAAACTTGTTGGCTGTCATGTATTTAAAATGTGGGCCTTCATTAGATAACGCTAATTCACATTCGACTCCGAGGATTTCTCTTGATTTTTGGGTATCCTTAGGTTTTAAATTGTACTGTAATCCTTTTTCAAGTAAGTAGTTCTGATTCCTCTTCGGTGAATGTTGAGTTAGTAAGATTAACAAATCTCTTGTGAAATGTATGGTCCGTAAAGTGTTTGGTTTCTGCTCTATTGTCGGGATTTTTCGTTTGTTGGTTGTTCTTAGAGTTTGAAGTTTTTTGTTTTGTGTAGTGAATTTTTTTGGTAATTATAGAATTTACTTGTTCTCTAACTTTCCTATCGAAGATATCAAATTCAATATTTGTTTGATCTGGTGAGCAATATCAGATCAGTATGTATTACTTTGAGATATATGTTGTAGTTATCCCTTTTACTGTATTGTTTTTTCATATCTTCAAGTATCCATCTCTTAAGTCCAGTTTGTTGTGCAATTTTAGCGGCTTTAGAGATTGATTATTTGTTTTAAGGCACATATATTTAGGATAAACTCTGAACTGTGTACACTGTTTTAAAAACCAAATATTCTGTGTGCAGATTCTAGTTTTCAGTAGTAGTTTAAAATACCATAAGGCTAAAAAGCTCGTTGAAGCTTCAATAACATCTTTGATTGTGTTAGCCGATACTTGTTGGAAATTCATGATAAAATTATATAAAAACAACACTATGTTTTAATTTCCAATATATTTAAAGTCACTTGACAATTGTTTCACCATACAATGGCTACTTCAAATGTGGAATAGAGCGTTAGAAAAGTATACACCAGAGGTATGGCATGCCAGCGTACAACATACAGAACACCTGATTCAACAGTGGTATGACGTGAGGTAATAATCGAAGAGATTTCAGAAATCATTATTTATGTTGGGAATGATGAAAGCGAGAGTGAAGAATCTACTTCTAGCGATTAGTGTCATTATTCAATTAATAATTTAAATATTACTTATTGATACGTTCCAAGCCCCTTGGGCAACATTCATCGTACAGTTTGCAGGACAAATATAGACTTATCTATCTATTAGTTTGATTTGATAAATGATATTAAAATTGGATTATGCGATTTATATCTCCTATTCATACTTTCTACCCTCGTCGTGAAATATCTTTCTGTTTTTAAAAGTATTAGATTTCAGTTTCTCTATTTTTAAAATTTTATTTAATGAGTTCTACGGTGCAACTTTTTACAGTTTTTATAATGCTTTATATGTAAATTTAATAAAGCTGTGTTTAAGTGTGTATTGTAATTTCATTACAAACATTATACAAACTTCATATAACTAACAGATAACACTTGCAAACTTTTCATAAAGTAAATTTACTCACGAAATAATCTAATAACAACCTGAAAAATAAAAATAAGTGATATTAGATGTTGGATTTATGCAGAGAAGTAAATATCCTTCACAAGTAAGAACTAGGGTGGTTTACACATCATACACATTTAATATATCCGTAGTTTTCGTTAATTACCAAACCGGATGAAAATTTTAAATCCTATTTTGACTTTTGAAATTGTCACTGATTTGACAGCCGATTGAATCGTCTGAATATTCTTGACGTCGCGTTAATCACATGACTGCAAAGATCCATTGATCAGACTTTACCACTTACACCGTCAGATAATACCATTTGTTGAGAAAGTAAACTTGTTGGCTGAACTCTTCGCTTCACATTCTATTGGCGATTTCCAAGGAAAAACTTCGCCTATTACTTCCAATATGCAGTAAATGATGCTCAATATTGTCTTCAGCCAATGCCTCATAGAAGGTATTTTAATGAAGCTAGACACTAAAAAACTTCAATTTTTCAATCAATCATCGCTCCTAATGATGCTAATATGATTAGCTAAGCGTGCGTCCAATGAAACAATAATGTACTTGGTGTGTAGCGGATATTTATTATGTAGTAATTTTTATTTGAGAAACAGACATTTAGGAATATTATATTTGAGTAATAAGAATAATACTTAAGAAGATAAATTAATTAAAGCCGTTAAAATACTGTAATAAATTCCTTGAGAATTCTGTCATAATAAATTCCTTTCCTTTGTCAGCGTAATTTAATAACCTTAATTAAAGGGTTTCTAAAACACATTTCTTTAAGTGGAGCATCGGCACGTAAAAGTATTAAACATCATTACAAAAATGACGCTTTTAAGCATTATTTATAGAGATTTTATTCGTATCTGGTGGAAAAATAAAATCCCAAAATGAAGAGTTTCTGGATCAAAATATTTTTGAATAAAATAATAATAACGTAATAATGTTACTCTATAAATTTTTAATATAATTTTGATCTTCATGTCCGATTTGCAAATACGAAAGTGTTTTTTTTAAGTTATCTATCAATATATAAAGGTAAAACTTCTTTAATGCCATCCAAAAACAATTTTTTTTATGTATGCCTCAAAAAACAAAGTTACAGCGACTTTTAAACTCATCATTTGAGGAAAATTTTCGGCTCGAGAAATGTTGCTTCAGATGTTTTCAACAAAAAAGAAGCCGTAGTGCAGTAAATCCACAGCTTTCGGCAATGGCCTGAACTGGGCTAACCCTGTAGTTGTGATTTTTTCTATTAAATTCAACACACAGAATTGCTTCATAGTCGCATTCAACTTTCCAGAAGACGAATAAGTTTTTCATCTTCTTTGGAGCACAGGAAGATTCTATCAGTAGATCCTATTCGCCTATGATAAATCGCAAAAAATAACACTCATCGTTCTCTAAAGCAGCCAAATGTTCTTGAGAAGTTTCTTTCCTCGCTAGTTTCTGCTCTGGTGTAATGAATTTAGGAAGCTAACTTGCACAAATTTTCTTCATCCAGATGCTTGGACAAAGCACTGAGACATTGTTCGTCGATCTGACAGCAGCAAATCTTCCATAAGCTGGATAGTGCAGTAAAAAAAGGTCAAAATAAAAATGATGAGATAGGCATAGTTTAGATAAAGCAATATTATGATTTTATCCTCTCTGGCCTTTCACCAGGAGTTTTGTCCTGAGTTTTTAGCCCTCGAAAAAACTTGTGCTCTTTTGTTTATAAACAATTTAAGTTTTCAAAACGCATTATATGAGTCTAAAATGTGAATAACTCCGGTCATACAGTCAGTCCAAAAAGTCTCCATACGCCACCTGCTTTCTATACCATTTTTCTGTTATCTTTAACTAATTAATTGGAAATATGAGAAAACATGTTTAAATTAATATTTGAAACTTAACCAACAAGGATTAATATTAAAAACAACTACGGAACATTTTATTTAGAACTTACATCATGTTATAAAAATATAAACAAAATTAATGTCAAAAAAGTCTCCATACACTTAACAAATTACTTTTAATAGTTTGACGGAGTTTAACGGAAAATAACAACTTCGTTTAAACTAATATTTAGTAGGACCGCGTTGGCCTTAATAATCTCCTGTAACCTTTTTGTCACACTTGCAACCAGCATTCTAGTAACTCCTGCTGGCATGTTCTCCCATCCGTTCAATATTCTGTTTTTTAATTATTCTCTATTCGAAATATTATGTTTGCGAACGCGCCGTTTAAGTTTCTCCCATAAATAATCGTTGGGGTTTAAATTGGGTGATTGCGGAGGTATATGAAGCTGCTGTCGCACATTATGGATCATCCATTCTTGCACCACGTTTGCGGTATGTTTCGGATCATTGTCCTGTTGGAAAATGTATCTTTTTTCGAGTGCTAATTTTTGGACACTTTCTGTTAAATTGTCTCTCAAAATGTTCAGATAAACATGCTAATCCATGGTACCATTAATAAAATGTAAATTTCCGACCCCTCCAGCTGACATGCACCCCCGAAAGAGAATACACTGCCACCCCGTTGTCTCACCGCGGAACAAATGTTTTTAATATCGATTGCGGTATTCTTCTTTCTCCAAACTTTAGTTCTGCCGTCAGATCCAAATAGGTTAATTTTAGTTTCATTACTAAAGATTACGGATTCCCAAAATTCAGGAGGTTTAGTAACGTCTAGGGAATACATTACTAAACCTCCTGAATTTTGGGAATCCGTAATTGTTAACGAAAATTAATTTTTTTTTTCTAGATAAAGGTCTCGCGATTCTCTACCAGATGTGATAAAAAAATTTCAGTCTTTTTTCAAAATGACCGAAAAACGCATTTATTGTTATTTTATTAATAAACAAATCTAAAAAAGGGTTAAAATGACCCAAAAAAAAAAAATTTAATGGCATCGGAAAGCTGGCGTCGAGACCTAAATTTTGAAAAAAAAGATCCATGGCATAAAATCGCGGGCAATTCAAATTTTAAATAACAAATTCAATTATGCCCACTGGTTAAATATTCTTATACCAAAATTTCAGTGCATAACAAAAGCATACTTAAATTGTTTATTAACAAAAGAGCACAAGTTTTTCTACGTCTAAAGCTCAGGACAAATACTCCTGGTGATACCCCAGAGAGGAAAAAATCATAATATTGCTGTATCTAAACTGTTGCAATTTCAAATGCTTTTTTTACTGCACTAGGACGGTTTTCTCAGTTCAAGCCTCGACCAGTCTTCCTGATCTAAAGTCATCTTGAATTGATGCTCGACCTGGTTGAAACTGTGTAGATGAAAATTTTACTTATATGTCATCAGTTAAACATGCAGAACCTCATTTACATTGTGTAAATGATATGAGAACGCGAAATGTCCATCGCACAGTAGTTCCTAGAATTATTATTTTTGTAAAAATGTGATATATGAAAAATTAATAAAAATTCTAGAAACAACTAATATAGACAAAAGAAATCTAAATATCATCAAAAATCTGTACTGGAACCAATCAGTAGAAGCTAATGTGGGTCTGAAAAGATTCGAAACCATAAAAATATCCCAGGGGTGCATTTTTTTACCACTTTTGTTTAATCTTTATTCTGATGCTATGTTTAGGGAAGCCATATATGAATCCATTGAAGATATAATAGTTAATGGAGGTACACAGAACAACATACAGTATGCTGATGATATTGTTCTATTAGCAAACAGTATCAAAGATCTTCAGCAACTGATCAATCGAGTCGTATCAGCTATCAATATTTGGACTGACTATGAATATAAGAAAAAATAAGTGGATGGTCATAACAAAGAAAAGTATACCACCAGAATCCCTTGAAATCAAAAACAGCACCGTAGAACAAGTCCCTACATTTAAATATTTGTGAACTAATATAATGAAAAGAGGAAGCCAAGAAAGGAGATATATTCCAGAATTGTACAAGCCCGACTGACATACGTAAATATGAATAAATTTTTCCAACGATCAAGTCTCACTTTCGAACTCCGAATGAGACGGGTAAGAGCGTATGTATTATCCGTGCTATTACGAATGTGAATACGGGACCCTTGACCCTCACTGAGAAAAAACGACTGCATTGAAAATGTGCATTTGTAGACGCAGAAAATAAAAAACACAGAAGTACTAGTAAGAATGAATAAAGCGAAAGAATTACTAACAACCATAAAAAATAAGAAAAACTCAATACTTCGGACATATAATGAAGGGTCAAAATATGAATTCGTATGTTTAATTACATAGGTATACAAAAAAAATTATCTCTCTTTTAAGTGAGACACGTGTTTTCTTAAGTATTTTTTATGCTGAATCCAAAAAAATCATAAAAAAAAAGACATCCAACGTGAGGTTTTTTCAGAAAACACACTTAAAGTTGCCAAAAATCCATTTGAATAAATAAAATACAACCATTTTATTTATTAAAATGGATTTTTGGTAACTTTAAGTGTGTACATCATGAAAATTAATGGAATAAAACTATTATTTCGGATTTCTTTAAATGTTCAGAATAGACAATTATCATAAAAAAAACCTAAAAATATTAGGTTTTTAGTGTTCATGTTTAACAACAAACATGCATACATCACCTTTAACTAAGCAAAATGCTGTTTAAAATAAATTTGTGCAACCGCGAAAATAAAAAAATTGTTTTTAATTTTCATTAATACTAAACAAAACACTCGCTTGCTCAGTCACACTCACTCACTTACACACCCACTAACTCACTCACTTCTACACTTACTCACTCACTCACTTACTTACTCGCTGGCTCTCTTATTCACTATCTCACTCACTCACTCACATTCCCCCCATATTCACCTCAATCAATCTATCCACAAAATTGACTTCTAAAAGTGTCAAAGGATATACATTAGACTGCATTTTTTTGTAACCTTTTGTTCCTAAATAGTAAATGGATTTTTTTTCTCAACACTAAACGCTGTTCCTCATATTTTGATATTAAATTCGAATTTGAAACTTAAAAACTACTAGAAATGATAGTTTTGTTCAAAAAAAAAAATCTTGTTTAGCTGTTGCATTTATTTACTTAAAAAAGCATTTTACTAACCAAATAGCACCCTTGTAAGTGTTAAAAGCGAGTTTTTTGTTGAAACTGAATATAAAACTTTATTTTTTGATGTCAAGTCAGGATTAAGAACTTTAAAAAACACTGGAAATAATAGTTTTGTTCAATTTTAATAAAAATTAAAAACAATTTAAAGGTGGTGTATGCGTGTTTTTTGTTAAACATGAACACTAAAACCTAATATTTTTTAAGTTTTTATGATAAATGTAGATTCAGAACTTTTTAAAGATGTCCGAAATAATAGTTTTTATTCCATAATTTTAATGATTGTATAGTTTTACATTTTATTTATTAAAATAGATTTTTTGCAACATTAAGTAGTGTTTTCTGAAAAAACCTCACGGCGAATGTCTTTTTTATGTTTTTTTTTTTTGGATTCAGAGAATAAAAAAATAATTAAGAAAACACGTGTGTCACTCAAAAGACAGAGAATTTTTTTATTTTGTATATATGTGTTACTGAAGGCAAAATAAAAGGTAAGTGATCGATCGGAAGACGACAAAATTCCTGGCTAACCGACGTGGTTTGGATATGCTTCTGGTGATATCTTTTAAGCAGCAGTTTCTAAAGGTTTGTTTAACTGTATGGATTGCCAAACTTCTCAAGAAGACGGCGTACGAAGAAGAAAATTTTCGCATACAAAAGGTATCCTCCGTTCTACTGAGACGTTCTACTGAGACGTTCTACAGAGACGTTCTACAGCACTGAGTTTCTAAGGACCAGGTTTACGCTCTGTTCCCCCACCCACCCCGCTCTTCCCATTGCGTTTTCGCAATAAACCGAACAGGTTTGAGATACGTTTTATTACCTTAAATATCACAATATAACACTTAAAATTTTTGGTCTGACACATAAAGGTCACCCTTTTCAAAAATCCATATAATTGTTAGGAAGTACCAACCTTCAAATGATACGTGTCAAAATTTCATGATATTTCGAGGATTAGTTTAAAAGTTACAGCGACACTACTCAGTATATATCACCACTACACCAAACGCTTTATTTTTGCATATCGACGCTCGTTCCGCTAACCATGTTAGCTTCATCAGGAGCGAGTGAGTCACTCAAGTCAGTCATCGTTCCTGGTAAAGCTAACATGGTTAGCGCAAGGCACGTCGAGTGCAAAAATAAAGTGTTTGGTGTAGTGGTGATATATACTGAGTAGTGTCATTGTGCCAAAGAATTCCACATTCCCAACAAACTTACAGGAGTTTTAGTGACGCTACTCTTGATATTTTCAAAACAATGGAATAAATCGAATTTGTCGTGTGTTGATTAAACACTGTTTTTTTTGATGGGAAAAAATACCGTTCAACCAAAGCAATGGCCTTGATAAGTGTTATGGAGACTCCTGGAAGATTACTCATCATTTACTGGTATGCTGAATTTAAACGCGTCGGTCGGTACAGATACAAATTGATGCTGGACACTCAAATGAAGAGGTTACACCGAAACATCAAAAAAATTACAAAATTGTTTTGGATGACCGTAACTCAACTCATATTCACCCTAAAGATATCGAAAGAACGCGTTGGTCATATCATAATTTGCATGAACATTTGCGCATGAGAAACTCTGTTTTGAAATGCGTTTGCTCACAATGGACCAAAAAACAACAACGTGTTATGATTCTGAGCGCTGTTTGACCTGTTTAAACGGAATAAAAAGTTTTTCATGCGATATGTGACAATGGATGAAACATGGATTCACCACTACACACCGGATTCAAATCGACAATCAGCTGAGTGGACAGCAGTCGGTGAAAGCCTCCCGAAGCTACCAAAGACATAACTGTCGGCTGGGAAGGTTTTGACCTCTGTATTTTGGATGCGCATGGAATAACTTCATCGACTCTGCTAAGAAGGGGAAAACCATCAATCAATCAATAGCGAATATCATATGTTAGTGCATTTGAAAGCAGAAATCGCAAAGAAACAGCCCCCAAATGAACAAAAAAAAACTACTCTATTTCATCATCGTGTCACAAGTCAATGGTTTACGATGGCAAAATTGCATGAATTTGAAGTTCGAATTAGTTCCTCATCCACGTAGCTCCTCCAGATTTGGCCCCCAGCGACTATTATCTATCGCAGACGCAGCGGAAAGTTATTGCCGAAAACTGCGGCCTATTTTGAAGGCAAAGACAAATCCTTCTACAAGAAAGGTATAGAAATGTTAGAAAAGCGTTTTGGACTGATTGTATCGCTCTTGAAGGAGATTATATTGATAATAAAGTCGAATTTTGCAAAAAAAAAAATGTGTTTTAAGTACTAGACCAAAAACTTTTCAGCCTACGTGTTAGATTGCTATTATTTATTGATATTAATTACTTAATTCAATGTTGCTTTTAAAGTAAAATATTATTTCGCTTTAAATTATGTTGCTAACAGTTATATTGCAACCTTATGTGTACATACATCATATTTCATAAAAATGTAATTAAGCTCTATTCATACAAGAGTTGCTTCACAACGGTTATTCATGTAAAGAATAACTTTGTAACAATAATATTACATTATATTT
>CM032456.1:102043250-102166039 GCA_019049505.1 Pachyrhynchus sulphureomaculatus
AGTGATGTAGTAGTGCAGTAACGGTTTCTAGTTCTCAAGTGTAAGGCCTTTTTCCTTTCTTGAAATAACCTGCTCATCCTCAGGCATTTCGGGTGAAAAAGCAACCCAAATGAAACTAGGATTGTAATGGCTGAGACAATATTTTTATGAGAATCTCACTACGAGAGGCCAAGTAACTTATAGAAAACCCACGAGGAGAAACCAATCAGTAAGTCATAAGCACACCAGTCTAAAAATCTCACTTCCTATCTACAAGTGCCTTTCCAATGACTGCTCAACCCGTGTGACTGGCGGAGTTAATTTCACCAACTTTTAATATCATGTTTTATCAGGCCTTTTATTAAAAACTTAATAATCCTAACTTAAAGACTCTATGCAATAGTGAACACTCTCATAACATAAGGTTTTTATTTAGTAGATGTAATTTTAAGAGTGTAATAAAAGTAGGAATTTTTATTTTGTTAATATACCCTTCTTTTTTTAAATGTGTAGTGTCTCACTAAACTCCTGCTCTTTCTTTCAGAACGCAACGGTATTTTTTCATTTTTTGAGCTGAGGCAGGTGGTTTTTATCCTAAAATGAATGGTGCCCAAATCTGTTCAGCCAAGTTTTAAACAGCTATAGAGACTATTTTCAAAAGACGTACAAAAATTATCTCTTATCCATAATCTCTCCAAACAAAACAAGCTAGCTGATATCTTAATACTGTCCTCTATTAGTATTAATATCCACTCAATCCATTCTCAATATTAAGATATACATAAGGGGCAAATAACGGCTTCTATTTAATAAATAATATATTTATTAAAAATAAAGAAAGTTAGGGCTATACAAAAAAGCGCTCCAACGTGAGGCTCTAACAATGGCCCCGCCTCTAGACGTTAAATACATGTATATATATATATATATATATATATATATATATATATATATATATATATATATATATATATATATATATATATATACACAATGTAATATGTTGAAATGTTGTGACTTCTTGAATCAATTGGAGATACTTATTTTTAATAAATATAAACATAGTTAAAAATTTAATAAATCATTAAACTTTATAATTTTAAAAAGTCACACGCCACTACTGGCATAGCTGAGATGAATAGAGGCATGCCTAAATGAGAGAGAGAGAAGGTGTTTTAAAAGTAAGTTGAGGAGATATGGCACACACATCGGGGTCAATATACCATTTATTGACGTCTTGAAACCTGCTGTAAAGATAATTGTTTTTTTGTAAAATATTGCAAATTGGTAATGGAAAAAGTGTTTTATTAATGATAAAACTTTTAATTGTTAAGAAGAAACAAGTTGTTTGTTACTTACTACGAAGCATGCAAACCATGAAATAGTCAACTGATTACAATAGTAAAATAGACATTGTTAAGTAGTTTTTAATCCAGTGTAACACAGATAAAGGCAGCGATATTTTCGGAATAAAAATTTGAGACCTCTTTAAGTTAGTTCTACCTGTTATTATCGGGGGGCACTACTTATCAATATTTCTTTTCGGTTGCTAGTGCTACAGAGATATAATAGTTTTAATATAGTAAAGATTTTCATAATATCCTACTGTGACTGAGACTCACAACATTCGGGTTGATTTAAAGAGGATTTATCCAATTTTTTTGAATCGAATGGTATCTATGGATGAAGTGTAGGTCCATCATTATGATACTGAGGCAAAAGAATAATCAAAGTAGTGAAAAAACGTGCTGGCCCATCTCGTCCCACGAGGTTACGCTTCCAGAAATCAGCGGGAAAAGTTTTTTGGGATAAGGATGGGATGCTTCTTACAGATTACTAGCAACACGGCCAAATAATCACTGGAGAATGTTATTCTTTATTAATAACCAAATTTCTCCAAGAAATTATGGAAAAATGCCTAAGAAAATTATTTGAAGAGGTGTTGTTCTTGCAAGACAATGCGCCTGCTCACAAATCGTTGTTACTTTTGAAAAAATAAATAAAAGGTTTTGAACTTATAAATCATCCCCAAATTCTCTTTCGGACTATTACCTATACCTGAAGTTGGAAAAACATTTCAAAGATGTATATAATAAATGCTGTTGGTTGACGACTGATTGTAAACTAAGACAAAGATATATATGTATATATATATATATATATATATATATATATATATATATATATATATATATATATATACATATGTATATATATATATATATATATATATATATATATATATATATATATATATATATATAATAACGTCTCCTTTTGGCGGCTATTTTATAGCCTCACGTTTGCGGCGCTATTTTGTATAGCCTCAAATTTCTTTATTTTTAATAAAAATATTTTATTTATTAAAGAGAAGCCGTTATTTGCCCTTTATGTATATCTTAATTTTTGAGAATGGATTAAGTGGCTATTAATACTGAGAGCGATATAAGTTAGCTCGTTTTTGTTTGTAAAGATTATGGATAAGAGATAATTTTTTTACGTCTTTTGAAAATAGTCTCTATAGTTGTTTAAAGCTTGGTTGTAATGTTTATTTTTTTGGGCTCCATTCATTTTAGAATAAAAGGAATCTAATTTCAGCTCAAAAAATGAAAAAATACTGGAGAGTTATTTAGTCGTTAAAATAAAATTGAATATGTTACAACCTGTGAGCCCTGAAAGAAAAAGCAGGTAGTTCAGTTCACCAAGCAAGTTTTCTTCCTATGTAAAACACCAACTTATTAACCAGCAAAAGAATTCTAATTTAACGTAATATTTACCTATTTTGTATATAATTTTTTGGGATCCTTTTAGTGGTGGTACCACTTGCCCACCATATCATATTATGTAAAATTTACTCTGTTTATGCATATACATCTCCCCGCGTCTCCGCCACCCGTTTCGCTGCGTGCTCGCCGATCCCTCTTTACGCTCTGCTATTTTTTAGAATTTTTTTAGAATTTTTATTTTTAGAATTTTTTCAATTAGTTTTTTATTTAATTTTAAGATATAGGTTCGCCACTGGGTGGCACTACACATGCCCAAATAGTGAAGGGCTTGTGGTATCGGCTATTTATAGTCGCTGTGCCATCCTTTTTGTCGTATTTCGAGCAAATTTCTGTCATATTATGAATTTGTAGATATTGGCAAATAAACTGATTTTGATTTGATTTGATTTGATTTAAAAAAGGCTGCGTTAACACAGCTCTACTTTTTCCTTTTTTTGTTTTGTGGGGCGGGGGGGTGGTGGGGTCCCCCCCCCCCCCCCCCTTGGGCCCCCCCCCCCCCCCCCCCCCCCCCCCCCCCCTGGCGCCCCCCCCCCCCCCCAAAAGTATATTAACAAAATAAAAATTCTTGCTGTTATTACACTCTTAAAATTACATTAACTAAATAAAAAAAACCCTTAGGCTATGAGAGTGTACACATTTAAACTAGAGTTCTATGAATTACTGATCCTAAGTGTAAAAAAACAAAAGGCTTAAAAAACACACGTTCTAAAAATTTTTAAAATTAACTTCGCGGATTTCAGGTGTTGCCTTAGTGCTTGGCCTCTCTTCATGGGTTTTCCATAAACAGCTTGGCCTCTCCTGGTGAGATTCTCATCCAGATATTGTCTCACCTGCCCCTCTCCTATTCTCATTTTGGTAGATAATTATTTTTTTAATCCGAAATGTCTTAGGATGGATAGAATATTTTTAGAGTGGAAAAAGGCCACTGCACTATGGCAAGATAGAAGACTAAGCCTACTACGGCTTGACGAAGAAAAACAGTACTCCCTCACTGAGAGAAAAAAAAGCCGTTACTGCACTAAGGTATGACGGAAAGATTAAGTCACCACGGCATGCTGGAGAAAAAAGCCGTTACTGCATCTCGGAGGAAAAAAAAGCCGTTACTGCATCACGGAGGAAAAAGCCCTTAAAAATTCCAAATGGCCGTTTATATATCTTCTCCCTACTTCTTGGTGAAGTCTTTAAAATGGCTCACTTCCGGGACGCAAAATCAGACGTATTCAATGCAAACAAATACGTTAACTCAGCAACACGTTATACACGGTTGAGTTACACTATTCAAAAATTTAAATCACTGTTTTAAGTTACACTGCTCAAAAATTGAAATCACTGCCTAATCAAATATAAAAATGTAATAAAATATAAATTATAGAAAGAAAAACGGTGTTGTATCATGATCTAAAAATCTAGGAAAAAATGAATGTTACTATATATATATATATATATATATATATATATATATATATATATATATATATATATATACCATATATATATATATATATATATATATATATATATATATATATATATATATATATATATATATACACACATATATATATATATATATATATATATATATATATATATATATATATATATATATATATATATATATACTAGCCGTGCCCGCGGCTCCGCTCGCGTGGACTTGATTCACTAATATCGTCACTGCTTATTCCTTATGTTACCTAACGTAATAAAATATCATAAAATATCTGCCATTATTTCCCCTTATCTTCCATTATTTCTTCTTATCTCCCATTATCTCTACATACACATTTTTTTATATAATTTAAACCATAATGATCTTGAAAAATGTTATCGTTTCAAAGATCTTGGTGTAATGTTTGATACTAAACTCAGTTTTGTGGATCATATAAATGAGATCATTGCTTCTTCTTATAGGTGTATGGGTTTCATTATGAGGAATTCTAGAGACCTTTCAAACATTGAAACCCTCAACACTTTATTTAATACTTTGGTTCGTTCTAAACTGGAATATGGTTCAGTTATCTGGTACCCAACATATGAGATCCACATTAATCATATTGAAAAAATCCAAAGACGATTTGTGAAGTTCCTCTGGTTTAAATTAGATGGTATTTATCCACCATTGGGTTTCCCTAATGATGTTCTATTAAGAAAATTCAATATTGTTAGCCTTTCTCGGCGTAGAGAATATGCTACAATCTTGTTTTTATATAAAATCTTGAACAACAGAATTGAATGCCCTTGCACCCTCTCAAGTATTAGGTTCCGTGTGCCATCTCCACATGCTCGCCTAAACCATTCCTTTTTTCTACATGCCTGTTCCAAGAACAAACTTGTTGATGTACTCGCCGATATACGTTATGTGCATGAATTATGAAAGGGTCAAACATATAGTTGATATTTTCTGTTGCAGTATAACATCTCTACGTAGGTCATGTTTAACTGTGGATTAGGTCTGTCTCTTTTTATTTTTGTTTTTCTTTAGCTTGTAGTGTAGTTATTAGAATTATTAAAATACTGATTTGATAAATACTTATCTATTTGTACTTGTTATATTTGAATGTTCCTATCCTATAATTGGATTGTTCTGTAGGATAGTTGTATTACATAAATAAATAAATAAATAAATAATTTCCAATATCTGGGCTTATTTCTGCTCATCTCCCATTATTTATCCTTATCTCCAATTATTTCTCCTTATCTCCCATTATTTCTCCTTATCTCCCATTATCTCACCATAACTCCCAATATCTTAGTTCTCCTTATCTCCCATTATTTATACTTATCTCCTATTATCTCACCTTATCTCCCATTATCTAGGCTTATATCAAATTATATAAAACATATGTATAAATTTATAACAACGCGTAAATCGAATAAGCGGTTCTCAAGTGATAAGCGCACTAACGGACAGACAGACAGACAGAAAGACGTTGCATTCTATATATATTATTATCTCTATATAATTTCCATTATCTCTGCTCATCTCCTATTATTTCTCCTTATCTCCCATTATTTCTCCTTATCTCCCATTATCTTACCTTATCTCCCATTATCTAGGTTTATCTTGACTTATCTCGCAATATTTCTCCTTATTTCCCATTATTTCTCCTTATCTTCTATTATCTCAGAATAACTCCGATTATCTTATCTCTGCTTATCTCCCAGTACTTCTCCTTATCTCCCATTATTTATACTTATCTCCCATTATCTCACCTTATATCCCATTATCTAGGCTTATATCGAATTATATAAAACATATGTATAAATTTATAAAAACACGTAAATCGGATAAGCGGTTCTCAAGTGATAAACGCACTAACGAACAGACAGACAGACAGACAGAGAGACGTTGCATTTTATATATATTATATTATTTGCAACATGATATTGTTTCATGTTTAAAGGTTAAGGCAGTGTATTGCAACAGGCTAACGGTAACCTTTTTCCGACTTGATTCACTATTATCGTCACTGCTTATTCTTTATGCTACCTAACGCAATAAAATATATCCTATAACCTGGCCAGAGAAAATATTTATATTTTAAAAAATAGCACGTAAATCGAATAAGTGATTTTCCAGTGATAAGCGCACTAACGGACGGACAGACAGACAGGCAGATAGACAGGCAGAGAGACGTTGTATTTTATATATATTATAGATAGAAGATTATAGATAACCTGGCCAGAGAACAAATGTATGAATTATAAAAAAAAAAACAAGTAAATCGGATAAGTAGTTCTCGAGTGATAAGCGCACTAACGGACAGACAGACAGAGATACGTTACATTTTATATATATTATAGATGTAATAAAATATATATCTATAACCTGGCCAGAGAACATATGTATGAATTTAAAAAATCACGTAAATCGGATAAGTGGTTCTCGAGGATAAGCGCACTAACGGACAGACAGACAGAGAGGCGTTGCATTTTATATATATATTTATTGTAAATATAGATTATTATTATTATTATTATATAACCTAGCCAAAGAATATATGTATGAATTTAAAAAAAGACACGTAAATCGGATAAGTGGTTCTCGCCTGATAAACGCACTAATGGACAGACAGACAGATAGAGACACATTGCATTTTATATATATTATAGATTGTAGATATTCTCTGCTACATAATATTGTTCCATATTTAATGGCCTAGACTGTGTTTTGCAAGGGAATGCGCTAGCGGCAAACTTTTTTTTCCCGACTTCATTCACTATTATCGTCACTGCTCATTCCTTATGTTACCTATCGTAATAAAATATAGCCTATAACCTGGCCAGAGAACATGTATGTTTTAAAAAAAAAAAGTAAGTAAATCGGATAAGTGGTTTTTCCAGTGATAAGCGCACTAACGGACAGACAGACAGACAGACAGAGAGACGTTGCATTTTATATATATTATATATATATATATATATATATATATATATATATATATATATATATATATATACATATATATACATATATATATATATATATATATATATATATATATATATATATATATATATATATATATATATATATATATATATATATATATATATATTATTTACTATAATAAAGTTAACTACCAAACCGGTTTGAAAGATTCTTTCACTGTGATCTAAGTTGAAAAATATAAGAAACAAATACGAAATATTTCATTAAAATCGGTTCAGTGGTTCTATGGATATTTGGAGACAAACATTACATACATATTTACTTTCGAGAAATTTGGTATCTTGATCCGCAAGCGAATATAAACTAACAAACATAAATATTAGAACAATTGAACAATATTACTTACATTCGTATTGAAAAAAAATAGTACATAGGAAGGTTTATAGATGGTTCTTTTATGCGTTAATGTCAGAAGAGCGTTAGACTATCCGCAGTACTACTGCATTAGACAGTTGTAGATTGGGTAGATAGGCAGGTGGTTTTAACGTCATTTGTTTGAAAAAGAACCATATCAAGGAAATAAAAAGCAAATTTTATTATTACGTAATTTACTTCCCAAAAAAAAAATAAGTCATAAGTTTATTGTTTTATGACTAGACATTCTACATATTTAGCTAATCGGTATCAACTTTTGTGTACTATTAGATATTACAATAAAAAAGTTGTTTGTATAATATTGCACATACGTGCGTCAAGCTAAAAATAAGATTATAATTCCATAGAAGTAAATTTCCTATAATCCCCGGTAATTTTATTACTTTATTGTTAATTGTCATCGTTTATTAAATTATTTTTTTAGGTAACATAAAATCAATAATTTTACGATATTGTTTACCAAGTTACTTACTTACGTGCAAATTCAAAATGTTGATATTTAGCAGGAGGGCTAGGCGTGTGTCAGGGTGAAGCGGAGCGCCTTAGACGGAGTCTTAAGGGTTTACAAGTCCTGCGATAACACTGCCACTTTCTTTTTTATGTACTTTCCTTGCTAAATGAAATTATTGTATTCAGGTTTTAGAATTCCTAGACCACTAAAAACATAGTTACTCGTTTCCGTCGGTCGGTCAGTCTATTGGCACTATAACTCTCCAACGAAATGATATATCACTTTCAAACTTGGTGCATAGATATTATCTAATAAAGGGATGAAGCTTACAGTTTTTGAACGATATTGCATCAGGTGAAGATAGTGAAAGGAGTGGAGATCGATAAATTTTAAAAGTTTTTAATAGTAATGTGGAAGTTTTTAATGGTTTTTTTGTTAAATAATAAACACATTTTTTGCATAAATGTTTATAGTAAAACATATAAGGGGCGAAAGAGATGGCAGAGGAAATTAGAGGAGGTTGCTTTCTATGCATCATGTTGTATATCGTTATCTGAGTTTTCGAAGTCCAAGAATCCAAAAATTAGGTTATTTTTTCATTAACCCAGAAAGGGACGGAAGGGGGCGGAGGTAGTTCAGTATTGTATAATTCCACTAGCATTTTGTGATATTACAGGTTTTTTTAGTTGATGTACTGGACAAATTCTATTTATATTATTTATAGTAAAACATGTATGGTTAAAGGGTGAGGGAGGGGATTGCTTCCTATATATGGTGTTATAGATCTTTTTCGGCGTTCGTAGAGTCAAGGAATCTGAAATTTAACTTTCACTTTTAATGGCGGGAGGGCAGAAAGAGGTGGAGTGGTCAAATATTGTATAGTTTCTATAGTATAATGGGAATATTTCGAAGTTTTTAGTTGAGATAATAAATAAATTTTAAGCTTAATTATTTATTTACTATACATAATTTTTCAACATATAAGAGGAGAGGAAATGACTTAGAAGTGTAATTTCGTATTTCATCATCATCATCATCACCATCATCATATATGAGCCCTTAGCGCCCACTGCTGACATAGGCCTCCCTTAATCTTTTCCGGTTAAAACGGTTTTGGGCTTTTTGTATCCAGTTTCCCGCTACTCTTCTCAGATCATCTATCCATCTGGTGGGAGATCTTCCTCTATTCCTACACGCTTCTTGTTTAGGTCGCCATTCTAACACCTTCCTAGTCCATCTGTTATCTTGCGTTCTGACTAGATGACCGGCCCAATTCCATTTCAAAGCTAGAACTTTCTCAACTGCATCTATCACTCTCGTTCGATTTGCAACTTGAGTTACCCTTATTTATTGTCTTTTTCGTCAAAGTTACCATTTCTGCTCCATAAGTAAGCACAGGTAACACACATTGGTTAAAGATCTTTCGTTTAAGACAAATAGGTATGCCTAATTTCAGCGTTTCTCGTAGTTTGCCAAATGCGACCCAAGCTAGAGTGACCCTCCGTTGTAGTTTATGAGTCTGATTAACTCTACTCAACTTAATTTCATGTCCCAAATATTTATATTTCATGACTTGCTCGTTGTTTACCCCGTTTACTGATACTTGGTAAAAACTAGATTTGTCACAAACTGGATGTACAAAAAAAATTATCTTTAGGCCAATTTTATGGGACTGTTCTTTTAAGGTGTTAAGCATGAATCTCAAGGTATTCAGCATTTCTCCATTTATATTTATGCCCATGTTGCTCCAGTTCAGATTTTTAAACATGTGTTCCAGAAGGGTGATAAACAACTTTGGGAAAATAGTGTTTCTTACCTTGACGCACACCTCTTTCGACTTTGAATTTGTTTGTTTCCTTATGTAATTTAACTTTTGATGTTGCCTGACAGTAGATATGTCTTAGGATTTCGATGTACCTTGAAGCTATACAGCATTCAGCAAGAGCCTTAAAAAATATAACCTGATTCACTGAATCGAAGGCCTTCTCATAATCCACGAAGATTAATATTAAAGGCCTGTTGCATTCGACACACTTTTTCACAATTAACTTAACAGTCAAAAGGTGATCATTGACACCATAGCCTGCTCGGAATCCAGCTTGATCGGGTGTTTGGTAGAAATCTAGCTTTGAGGTCAAACGTTTTGTCAATATTTTTGTGAACATCTTATAAACATGGGAGCGGATGCTTATAGGACGGTAGTTTGATAGATCTGTTGGATCTCGTTTCATACTTATTGTGCTCTAAATATTATTCAGAGGTCTTTGAGTCAAGGGAAAGAAACGTTACCTTATTTTTTTGTACGGGGTCAAAGGTGTGGGGTAGAGGGCTTGAAGGGTGGTTGCGTATATATCATAATATAATTCTATTTCAGTGTTCTTGCTTTATTCATTATTCCTAATTTTAACAGAAATAGTATGAAGAATGGATTGAGATCTAGTTACGGAGTAACTTAAACATTATTACGTTGATTATAGAAAAAGTTTTAGAAAGATAAATAGTTAAATTGACAGGAAACTCCTATATCTCTGGCACAGTAAGTAAATTATTGTTTTTACGTCCCGTGCCAATTGATGGTTTTTCCCTTTTCAGCATAGTCCATGACAATTTCCCCCGCAATTTTTGCTCTTTTTTACGTTGTAGTAGTTTTAGATCGCGAAAAATATATATTCCCATTTCCATCAGTCTGTCTACCTGACTGTCAGGCTGTCGGTCTGTTTGCATTACAATAGTCAAAAAAATGATATTATATTACAGTATTTAAAATACGGATGAAATCTATAGTTTCAAGGAAAGAGGGTGAAAGGGCTGGTGTCCATATGTTGTATGATTTTATTCATATTATAGGAATGTAGTTTGTCTTTATTTGAGGCAGTCAAATTCAGTACTTATTTTGAAACAACATGTTTACACTGGGTAAATCACTTTACCGATTTTTAGTGTTCCGTACGAAACACTTATAAGATCACTTCGGTATCCGTCTGTCTGTCTGTCCGTCCGTCTGTCTGTCTGTCTGTCCGTCTGTCTGTCACACCCAGATTTTCTCCGAAACTATTTGACATAGAAAGTTGAAATTTTGCAGTAATATAGAAAAGGATGGCCTCATCAGAGTAATGTAGTTTTTGAAAGTTAAATTTTTTACTTAAGAGGTTGATTTTGGGGGGTGAAATCGGAAGTGAAAAGAATTTTTTTACTAGATCATCGAGTTCAAAAATATGTATATAATATAATACTTGCGCACACTTTTCTTTGTATTTTTTTAAAAAATTGCGAAAAAATCGCTGTGCCCACTTATCTCGAAAAGTACTGATCAAAAAATTTTGGAATATTCCCCAGTAGATTGAACGAAAATTATCACGCCTGGATAACCTTTAATAAATTATCTGGCATCCAAAAAAAAACAAAAATTTCAAATTCATCAGTTTTCAGTAAAGATAGGAAAAGAATTTTGTTGAAAACTCATTTGAGATGTGTTTTGTGAAGTTACTGATCATTTTGTACCTCTGAAACAAAATTTTTTATTTTAAAAGCAATCAACGCATGGAACACTAATTGTATAAATCCAATTTGCACTTGGCAGGTTTTTTAAGTTATGTCTGAGCTCAAAAAAACTATTTTTCTGTGTAATTACCACCTAAATTAACACGTAGACTGAAAAGTTTTTGGTCTAGCTACTTAAAACAATTTTTTTCTGCAAAATTAGACTTTATTCATCAATATAGTCTCCTTCAAGAGTGATACAATCAGTCCAATGCTTTTCTAACAATTATATACCTTTCTTGTAGAAGGATTTTTCAGAATAGGTCTCAGTTTCGGCGATAACTTCTTCATTAAAGCCAAATCTCTTTCCCGCGAGCATTTTTTTGAGAGCTGCGAATAGGTAATAGTCGCTGGGAACCGTGGATAAGGAAGCAATTCGAATTTTAATTCATGCAATTTTGTCATCGTAACCATTGACTTGTGACACGGTGCATTGTATTGATGAAAGAATACTTTTTTCTTGTTTATTTGGGGCCGTTTCTTTACGATTTCTGCCTTCAAACGCACCAATAACATTATATAATATTCGCTATTGCTATTTTTCCCTTCTCAGCATAGTCGACGAAAATTATTCCATGCGCATCCCAAAATACAGAGGCCAAAACGATTCCAGTCGACTGTTGTGTCTTTGGTCGCTTCGGGCAAATTTCACCGACTGCTCTCCACTCAGCTGATTGCCAATTTGATTCTGGTCTGTAGGGGTGGATCCATGTTTCATTCATTGTTACATATCGCATGAAAAAAAAAAAACCTTTTTATTGCGCTTAAACAGGTCCAAATAGCGCTCAGAATCATCAACACGTTATTGCTTTTGGTCCACTGTGAGCAAACGCGGTATCCATTTCGAACAGAGCTTTCTCATGCCCAAATGTTCATGCAAAATACAACCGATATCTTTCGGGTGTCAGCTATATCACGCAATTTCACTTTACGGCCATCAAAAATAATTTTGTGGATATTTTTGATGTTTTCCGGTGTAACCACCTCATTTGGGCGTCCAGAGCATTCAGTATCATTTGTGTGTTTAAATTCAGCACTTCAATAAATAATGAGTGATTTTCCAAAAGCAGAGTCCCCGTAATGCTTATCGAGAAATTACTTTGCTTGAACGGTATTTTTTTTCCCATCAAAAGATAGTGTTTAATCAACACACAAAATTCGATTTTTTCCATTGTTTTGAAAATATCAAAAGTAGCGTCACTAAAAAACCACTCTAACTCCTAAAGAGCATATGGCTTTTTTTGAAAAGACCAAAAACTTTTCAACCTACGTGTTAGCACCATGGTCGAAATAATTTTATTATATAGATATGAAACTCAATATAAATCAGAATAGTGGACAGAAGAAGAAGAAAAAAGCTGGGTAAACCTTAACAACAGAGGCTGCGGGGACCGAATATAATAATATTATAATGTACTGTACGTGTGGTGGGATTGGAAAGGCATCGAGTATCATGAGGTTGTAGTACAACCTAGCCAAATGATTACTTCTGATCTTTACTATCCACAATTAATCAGATTGTTACTCTAAGATTAAGACAAAGTAGTCGAGATTGATGAACAAAAGGCGTTGTCTTCCATCATAACAACCTCAGACCATACACATTTTTGACGACCCGGCAAAAATTAAGAGAGCTTGACTGCGAAGTTTTGATGCATCCACCATAGAGTCGAGACCTCGTAGTTTCACAGTACCGTTTGTTTCAGTCTCTGCAAAACTCTCTTAATTATGTAAAGTTAACTTCAAAGAAGCCTGTGAAAATCACTTTTTTCATTTGTTTACTTGGAAATCTCAAAAGTTCTAAGTGACAGGATAATCGCACTACCAAAAAAATTACAAAAGGTCATCGATCGATACGGTATATATTCGATTTTATAAATTGAAATAAAATGAAATTAATAATAACTTACATGTGAGTACCAAAATTACACAAAAACAATTATTTCGTTAATATTGCAATAAGTTTTAGGCATAGGCAATTTTATCTTATTGATTATTCTACACTATAAATATATTTATTTTTTACTTCCTTAGAAAAAGAATAACTTAGTAAGACTGATAAAAATCTTGTTTTGTTTTAATAATTTTAATAATTCATATTGTTTTCCATATTAGGAATAAAAATTAATGCAAAATGGTTTACAAATATGGAATAATCTATACAAAAAAGTGTTTATTTAATGAAATTATTACTTAAAGTAGCTTCTGTTTTAATTCTAGGAAAAATAAGATGTATTTATTTATATTGGATTCCAATGAAAAGCAAATTCCATTAATAGACATATTCTCTAATTTTTGGTACGACAAATATTGTAGTCTAATATTACAAAGAAGGGTAACCGTAACCAATAGACTCGTTACTGGGACTTGGTTTGAACAGAAACCGAGACCTCGGAAAAATTACTTAGTAACATGAAATAATTTTTATTTATGTGCACGTGTCAGGCTTAGAAAGTAGCAGTGTTGTCGCAGGACTTGTAAACCTCAAGACTCCGTCTACGGCGCCCCGCTTCGCTCTGACACACGCCTAGTCCTCCTGCTAAATATCGACATTTTAAATTTGCACGTAACTAATTTAGTAAACAATATCGTTAAATTATTGATTTTATGTTACATAAAAAAAAAATTAATAAACGATGATAATTAACAATAAAGTAAAAAAATTACCGGGGATTATAGGAAATTTACTTCTATGGAATTATAGTCTTATTTTTATCTTGACTCACGTATGTGAAATATTATACAAACAACTTTATTGTAATATTTAATAGTACACAAAAGTTGATACCGATTAGCTAAATATGTAGGATGTATAGCAATAAAACCACAAACTTATGACTTATTATTGTTTTGGGAAGTAAATTACGTAATAATAAAATTTGCTTTTTATTATTACGTGATATTGTTATTTTTTACTAAGTTGGGAATGGGGAATCTTTGGCAGAATGACACTTCTCAATATATATCACTGCTACACCAAACACCATGTTAGCTTCATCAGGAGAGATGATTGACTAAAGCTAAACTCCAAATCTACCCTATTTATACTTAGCCTAACATCTGAATTACTCAGGCGGAACTAATGGCATAGGCGAGGCCATCAGTTCCGGTTAAGTAACCAGTATAGGGGACTATAAGGAATAGGCCCTCTGTCTTTATTTAAATTACCTTTACATTTTATAATTTCCATACTTTCGTATGCGTTCAACAATCTCCTATCAAATACATTTTTAATTAATCTTAGATTATCAAATGTTACAGTTACAGTAGAACAGAAAAATCTAGCATTACCGAACATGCCTTTGAAGCTGATCATACTGATCAAACTCTATCAGACTTATTCAAAATAGAAGCTGGTGTTAGACAGGGATGCATCTTATCTCCGTTACTTTTTAGTGCATCCTCTGAATACATTATGAGACGAGTTCTGAAAGACAGGGATGCAGGCTTTTCTGTGGGAGGTCAAAAAGTCAACAACCTGATATATGCATTTAAACCACAACAAATTGGAATAAGCTAAATACAGAAAACAAAGAGTATGTACTACTACTTAGCAAGAAAAAAACTAAAGTTATGGTAATAGGTCGAACCTCAATGAACATCAAGGAAATAGCGGATTTTGAATTTGTATATCTTGGATAGTAAAGTAAAGAGGGTTGTGATAAAGAAACAAAAAGAAGACTAATAGCTCGATATGCCGTAACTAGACTGATCAAGATTTGAGAGGACTCAGCAATATCTTACAATAATGAACTAAAATTTATTAATGCATTAATATTTCCCATAGCTACTTACGCCTAGGAAACTTGGACGATAAATCTTGTGGCTCGAAACAAAATTGACGCCTTTAAAATATGAGTATACAGAAGAATGTTGGGACAACCCTGGTCACAGGGTATCCCCAACAACTTCCATTCTAAATTAACTAAACATCAAGAATCGTCTATCCGCCAAAATAAGCCAATCATACTTGCTATACTGTATATCTCCAGAAACGCTCTAGACGAAGATCTCCTAATCGATGAGCAGTACTGTAATAAACCAAACCTATTTGAAAGATTCTTTCCCTATAATCTAAGTTGAAAAATATAAGAATCAAATACAAAATATTTCATTAAAATCTGTTCAGTGATTCTATGGATATTTGGAGACAAACATTACATAGATACGAGATACTTTCGAGAAATTCGGTATCTTGATCCGGAAGCGAATATAGATTAACATACATAAATATTAGGACAATTGAACAACTTACATTCGTATTAAAAAATACTGCATAGGAAGGTTTATAGATGGTTATTTTATGCATTAATGTCAGAAGAGTGTTAGACTATTCGCAGTACTATTGCGTTAAACAGTTTGTGGATTGGGTAGATAGGCAGGTTAGTTCAGGTTATTTGTTTAAAAAAATAACCATATCAAGGAAATAAAAAACATATCTTATTATTACGTAATCTACTTCCCAAAAAAAAGTCATAAGTTTTTCGTTTTATTGCTATACATCCTACATATTTAGCTAATCGCTTTTGTGTACTATTAGATATTACGAGGCTGGTTTGAAAAGTCCGTGCAAAAATAAAAACTACTTATGTGTTTGGGGTCAACCTTTTTTATTTTTCGACATAGTCTCCTTTTAGGCTTATACACTTCGTCCAACGATGTTCTAGTTTGTTGATCCCTTCCGAATAATAGGATTTGTCCAAGTCTGCAAAATATCCATTAGTGTCTGCATTCACCTCCTCGTTTGAATAAAATCTTTGTCCCGCCAGCCATTTCTTCAAATTGGGGAACAAATAGTAGTCCGAGGGAGCCAAGTCTGGAGAATAGAGGGGATGTGAAACAAGTTGGAATCCTATTTCCATTAATTTTGCGACCACAACTGCTGAGGTGTGTGCTTGTGCGTTGTCGTGATGGAAAAGGACTTTCTTGTGGGCCAATCGCGGGCGTTTTTCTTGCAGCTCGGTTTTCAAACGGTCCAATAACGATAAATAATATTCACCTGTAATAGTTTTACCCTTTTCCAGATAGTCGATGAGGATTATCCCTTGCGAATCCCAAAAGACAGTCGCCATAACCTTTCCGGCCGAAGGAACGGTCTTCGCCTTTTTTGGTGCAGATTCCCCCTTGGTAACCCATTGTTTAGATTGTTGTTTGGTCTCAGGAGTATAGTAATGTATCCATGTTTCATCCACAGTGACGAAACGACGCTTAAAGTCCTCCGGATTCTTCTGGAATTGCTGCAAACCATCCTTGCAACACTTCACACGATTCCGTTTTTTTGGTCAAGCGTGAGCAATCGCGGCACCCATCTTACGGATAGCTTTCTCATGTCCAAATATTTATGCAAAATATTATGTACCCGTTCAGTCGAGATGCCCACAGCACTAGCAATCTCACGCACCTTAACTCTTCTGTCATCCATCACCATATCATGGATTTGATCAATGATTTCTGGAGTCGTAACCTCCACAGGTCGTCCAGAACGTTCAGCGTCACTTGTGCCCATATGGCCATTCCGAAAATTTTGAAACCACTTATAAACTGTTCTAATCGAAGGTGCAGAGTCACCATAATGTTTATTAAGCTTCTCTTTAGTCTCCTAAGGCGTTTTGCCTTTCATAAAGTAATGTTTAATCACCACACGAAATTCTTTTTCGTCCATTTCTTGAAAATCACTCGACTTCCTTGATTCACACGAATGCCAAACACAAAGAAATAGACCAATATGGCTGAAACTTGGTGTGCGTTCATTCAAGAGATGCTACTAACTAAACATGACCTCGATACGCGCCGGTGGTGCCATCTCTCGGACTTTGCACGGACTTTTCAAACCAGCCTCGTACAATAAAAAGTTGTTTGTATAATATTTCACATACGTGAGTGAGGATAAAAATAAGATTATAATTCCATAAAAGTAAATTTCCTATAATCCCTGGTAATGTTCTTATTGTTAATTATCATCGTTTATTAATTTTTTTTTTTATGTAACATAAAATCAATAATTTAAATATTGTTTACCAAATTACTTACGTGAAAATTTAAAATGTCGATAATTAGCAGGAGGACTAGGCGCGTGTCAGAGCGAAGCGGGGCACCGTAGACGGAGTCTTGAAGGTTTACAAGTCCTGCGAAAACACTGCTACTTTCTAAGCCTGACACGTGCACATAAATGAAAACTATTTCATGGTACTAAGTAATGCCGGGTCCCAGTAACGAGTCTATTGGTTACGGTTACCCTTCTTTGTAATATTAGACTGTACAATATTTGTTGTACCCAAAAATTAGGGAATATGTCTATTAATGGAATTTGTTTTTCGTTGGAATCCATGTATATATTAAATGGCGTCCCTCCATATTACGTAAAACGAACTTAAAGATGCCTTATATTTTACTATTTCAATCAAACATTCGCTTAAGGTTGTACTAGACATCTATCTTAAGGGAACGTCTGAAAGTTACCTCAAATTTACGAAGTCTACCATAATCACATGAACCACGATTTCTGATCTAACTAAAACCGTAGAAGTTCTCATTCCATATTTCTAGTGATCGTCTAAATACATCCATTTCCATACACTCAAGTATTAAAAAAATGTCGTCCAGTGAAAATTGCTTAAAATGTAATCGGCCATTTTTCTTGATTAACTAACATCTTTTCTTAAGAGAATGAATAATAAAGCAAGTTTTTAAATAAACTAGAAGCATAGACAAGTTAGCTAGCTAGACAAAGTAATAAGCAACTTGTTTCTTCTTAATACTTACAAAATTCATAGTAAAAATTGTATTAGAGACATTATGTTGGGAATGTGGAATCTTCGGCACAATGACACTACTCAGTATATATCACCACTACATCAAACACTTTATTTTTGCACTCGACGTGCGTTTCTCTAACCGTGTTAGGTTCATCAGGAGCAATGGTTGACTCAGTCAAGTCAATCATCGCTCCTGATGAAGCTAACATGGTGAGCGAAACGCAAGTCGAGTGCAAAAATAAAGTGTTTGGTGTAGTGGTGATATATACTGAGTAGTTAGAGACAATAGCTATGAGGGCGTATTAATGAGTTTCTAGCGGAGCATCGAAACAACGAGCAAATCTTAAAAACAAAACTTGTTTAATCAACGTACTTTCATTTTTAAACACTTAACGCAACGGTTATAAAATATCGGGAGGATACGGAGGACCATTCATGAATTAAAACTTAACGCATTTATTTTGTCGAAACCTAATAACAGATGCATTGTCTTACAAAGACACGATCTCTTTACACACTTTCCTCGGCTTTTTCCAAAAAAATTAGATAAATCCTTTTCAAAACAGCTGCAGATCAACTTGGAAATGGTGACTCTTAGTTGTTTTTTGGTCGGCGATAGGAGATCTATTAATTCATTTAGCTGATAATTTTCTCATTCCCAAATCAGAATGGACAATGTGAAAAACACATTCGTTTGAAGTGTTCAGAGTCTCTACTACATGTTTAGGCTCAATACTTTGACTCTCCAAAATCATTTCATGCATACTCTCAACATTCTATCTAGTATAGAAAAAAATAGATTTTCCAGCACGGTTTGATTTTATTAAATTCACAATTTTTGTCAGTCATGTCTTCTGCAGAAGTTCCCTATAAACAACACAAATAAAATATAAACCATCCAATTTTGTGACGTATTCACTACATATCGAATTACTCTCCATAGTAACCGCATTTGTTATTGACAATAGGAAGTCGAGGCTAACTAGTTTTCAATTCTTGTAGTATATACCTAACTAGTCCACCTATTACTAAAGGAAATTACTTTTTACCAAATATCCATAAAGCTTTAATAACTCCAGTTCCACATCAAATTTTGTTATGTAGGTTTTTCAGTGCACATAAAAATGTTCCAGTTACGTAATCATTTTTTTTGAAATACCAGTAAAATTACTCTGCCACATTTACTACCCGGATATATTGGATCGTGATGTCAAAATTAATTTTCAAGTTAATAGTCAATTTGCAGACCCTTCTTACCTCCTCATCCATCTACTTAATAATAAATTAATAATTCGCATCCCTTTTATGCCCCTCGAAACAGATGAGAGTCTGACCATCTAGATTTCTAGAGTAGTAATAACAATAACGATTTGTTCTTTTTTGTATTCTACACAGAAAATCTTACATAATACTTTTTTCGATTGTGCTTTTATGCCTTCTGTCATTGTATCGTTATATTCTTTTCTAGTTACCTCAGCCGCCCTTTGAACTATCTGATTCAAAGATTTTATTTCTTTAAGTAACTGATTTTTCCAGTTTTTTATTCCTAATATATTCTTTATAATTTTTGATCCTGACTCTTCATAAAGAAACTTAAGAGTGTTTTTATCCTCATTGTTAATATATTTTTAATTACTCCTTCATTTCTGTCAATTTTATTTGTTAATGCCTTTTTAAGAGCTTCAATCTGACTTTTAATCGTTTCCAATAGAACATCTTTTCCTTGAGTAATTTGTCATCTATACCCACTTTCATCATCAAATCATTTTCACAACTTTCTAACTGGGTGAAAGTCTGATCGATTTGATTTTTTCGGTATTTGTTGTAATTTCAGCTGGTAAATTTTCCTTTGTATATTTTTCAATTATAGATCTTGCTTCTTCATTTAATAATTTATCATCTACATTAGTTTGGTATTTTTATTCTAGATTATGTAATTGTGTCAAAACTTCTTCAATTTTTGCACTATTTTTTGTGATCTTGACAAGTAAATTGTTGTTTGAAGCTTCTTCTATAGTTTTGATTTTTTTTATTAATAACTCTATTTATTTTGAGAAGCCAACACCAGCTGTGTCACTAACCTCAACTTTTATACTATCATCATTTTTGTGTACTACAAAATGGAGTTTCATAGACCTAGACAAAGACCTATTTTTAGCTTCTTCTGCAACTCTACTGTCAAGCTTATCTGCAAAAGATATCATTAGAAATATCATCTTACTTATGTGATGTGTGAGTGTTTTCTTTAACTATTTAGTATTTAGATACATAGATATACTTCATTTTTGGCCTTTAAGAAGGATAGCAGCCTTCCAGCTCGAATACCCTTAATACTCATGGACTAAAATTATTGGGATCCTAGGTAAACCTTTGTTCATGGACACACACTTGAACATTAACCTGGCCTGTGGGAAACAGAGACATCTCCTCTGATTCCAGGTAATTTTCAACAGACGAGTCCACATCGCGGTAGTGGGCCTTACTTTATAAGTAGGTGGCTAAGTTCTGCTGAAGACACAGTGTAGCATGGTATAACGCTATCCCCATGCCCAGGGATACGGGCGAACACCATACCGGCGGTAAAGGTGGAGAGGATGGACCTTAGCACAGCGGATCCGGCGTAAGAGGCAACCCAATTTTTAGGGGTAGTATAGAAAAGAGAGCACCCTTTTGTCCTCGAGGTGGAAGAACCAAGTAACTGATCAACGCCATAGGATCAGGCAGGCAAGGGGAAACCACCTGATTATTTTCCCACGAAAGCACTATGTAGAATGAATCGACAGTTTACTAGCGATCGGCGCTGTGTTGGTTCCGGGTTGACCAGTGTGAAGTTGGCTACCAGACATGCAGATGTGAGCGACCAGGTACCTCATGCGAAATGGCTTACTGGAAAACCACAGTTGCAATTGCGTCGCAGTGTTACGTTGGGCACCTGGAACGTAACGGGACTCCTGCAGACAGAGAAACTTCATATTCTGGAAAACGAATTTGAACGTGAGAACATACAAATATGAGGAGTTTCTGAGACCTATTGGAAAGGCACTGGACATTTTCAAACAGAAAGAAATACCATATATATATCGAGTAGAACTACAGGCAGAAACGGCGTAGCCATAGTTGTTAATAACAACGTTGCTAAATGTGTCAAGGAGTATCTACCTGTCAGTGAATGCCTGATTAAAATAACCAATACGGCAAAACCAGTAAACCTGCATATCATACAAGTGTACATGCCAACATCACTCTCTGATGATGAAGCAATTAAAGAAGTCTACAATAAGATTAAAGGAACTTACAAAAATCCCATCAAAAGAGATCATAATGGTGATTGGAGACTTTAATGCTAAAATTGACTGTACAAATGTCAATGACCAAATTCGTAATATCACTGGAAAACATGAGCTTGGTGTTAGAAGCGAACTCGGAGATCGTCTACTTCAGTTTGCTATTAGTAATGGCTTCACTGTCACTAATACCACCTTCAAACATCATCCAAGACGACTTTCCACCTGGGTGTCACCGGATGAACACTACAAAAATTAGATTGATTATATCCTGATTAGCTCTAGATGGAGGTCATCTATATTGAATGTAAAATCCCGCCCAGGCGCGGTATGTGGTTCAAAACACAAGTTCTTAAAGGCTCATATGAGAATAAAACTAGCCACCCCTAAAAAAACAACAAGAAATAAGAGAATTACAGTGTCAGACAGTACTCTTTTCCAAACAATAATCAACTTTAACATTCCAGAAGTCACAGAAGATATAGACAAAACGTGGACAGATATTAAGAAGTGGATAATAAATGCTGCTACACAATGCTCGGCAAAAATACAAAAACACCCTCAAAAACATTGGTTGACCGACGATACCCTAAAGCTTATAAAAACAAGAAGAAATATAATTTTAATAAACGACACATCGGATCGTCAAGACAGAATCAGATCAATCAATAAAGAAATCAAGGTGGCTTGTAAAAAGGAAAAAAACGCATACTTGAATAACATATGTGAGGAGCTAGAACAACATGCTACGAACAATCGACTACAAGAACTTTATGAAAAGGTAAAATACCTATCGAAAGAATTTAAACCTAAAACACGAATAATCAAAGATAAGGAAGGTAGAATAGTCACCGACATGCCTGAAATCATTGACGTTTGGAAGGATTACTGTAAAGAACTTTTTGTGGCTCAATTAGTGGATGACTGCAATGTCGACAAAGAAGCCGCAGAAGAACAAGAGCCATGTATTCTTAAGTCTGAAGTCAGGAAGGCTATTCAAAGGTTTAAAGAATAGAAAAGCAGCAGGTACTGACGAGATCACTGCGGAAATAATAAGGATGATGGGAGAAAACAGCCTTGACTCTGCTACATCAACTATGTAATGTGGTATGGAAGACTGGAAGATGACCGAAAGATTGGTGAGAAGTTGCATTTATACCCTTGCATAAGAAAAGATCCCCTTTCGATTGCAGCAACTATAGAATAATCGCTCTAGTGTCACACGCTGCTAAGGTGTTTCTCTCGATCCTAAATGAAACACTCAAAACTTTCCTGCTGCCGCAAATATCTACCAAACAAACAGGCTTCATTCCAAGAAGAGGGACTAGAGAACAAATTCTCAACATACGCCAGGTAATAGAAAAAGTCAGGGAATTCCAAATAACAACCTATATTTGTTTTATAGACTACTCTAAGGCATAAAATGGAACAAACTCGATTCTAATCAGCATGGGAACACCTATACATCTTGTAAACCTTCTCCGATCCTGGTATGAGAACAGAAATGGCATAATTAAACTGAATAATTCTTTTTCCGATCCCTTTATTGTAGGAGCCGGCATCAGACAGGGCTGTATTCTGTCACCTTTACTTTTTAACATATATGGTGAACATATAATGAGTTCTGTTTTGGATGGCTGGAGTGGGGGTGTGACAATCGGTGGAAAAAAAGCTAAGTAACCTTAGATATGCGGATGATACTGTTATACTTGCAACTTCAATGCAAGACCTAGAATCAATTATGGAGCGCCTGGAAATCACTAGCAAAAACTATGGATTGGCAATTAACAGAGCGAAGACCAAAATAATGATTGTTAGTCGTAATGAAGATCTATCACACATAAATGTAATTGTTGTAGATCATTTCAATTTTTTTGGAATCCCTCAAACTAACAAGGGTGGTTGTGAAGCGGAAGTAAGAAGATGTTTGGCAATGGCATCAAACTCACTAAAGTCTGGAAAGATCCAGCTGTCACAAAAATACAAAGTTAAGATTACTGTCCACCTTATCTTCCTCATAGCAACTTACGTATCAAACCAGCGAGTACAATTTACAGCGATTCAAGAACAACGTAAATCGCTTTTTTCCGCACACATGCTGCTTCTGGAGCGCTTTAGGGACATAAAAAAAATCGGAAATATGGACCATTAAACAAGCTGACAAAAGACGAATCGATGCGTTTGAGATGTGAGCATATCGAAGAATCCTCAGCGTATCATATACTGAACATCATACTAATGTATCTATTCTTAAAGAGCTTGGTATAAATGACCGACTTTCAAATAGAATTAATAGACAGTACCTAAAATATTTTGGTCACATTATGAGGAAAGTGGATGCCATTGAAAAGCTTGTAGTAACGGGGACGGTCTCCGATAAGATGGTCCGACCAAGTAAGATCTCTCTTTGGGATGGGTATACAAGAGTCAAGTCGCGCAGGTTCGAGATGCCTGGAGATTGACTGTTGAGGCAGCAACTGGAGGATTGAGAGAGAGAGAGGTAAGTTTGTCTTGCTCGTTTAATTGATACGTCAGACAGGATTAAATCGATGGCTGTCTTCTTCTCCTTGAAGTATCATCTACAATCTGGATTGTCTGATGCGTGTTAGGTATTCATTTAAATAGAAGTAGTCTTTCATCGCCTTCAGGTATTTCCCTTTAAATTTGTTAAATTTCAGCGGAGACCTAGTATATTCATAGTTCGGCTCTATTAAGAGATTTTAGACTTATTCCTAGTGGCTTTTTAAAGTTTTTCGCGAACTTAACGTTATGTAGATCTACCATCGTTGATCCACACACATTGGAAAAGGAGTCGCGTCCCGTGATGCTCGCTAGAATTCCATTTTTAGCTAATACGTCGACCTACTCATTCCTTGGATACCCCTGTGACCAGGACGAGAAACTAGTTGTTTTGATCAGCTAGACTGGCCAGCAAGTCACTCGCTTATCAGTAATGAGTTTACCTTCACAACAGTCCTCCGCATTATGTTCCTTTTCACCATCTCATTCTATCAAGCTTGACCTTAACCCACTTTCTTCCAATTATAAGTCATCACACCAGAGCTCTACATCAGAGTTATATTCCTATAGCGTTATATTTTTAATTATTATCTATACATTGATATTGTCTATTATTATTCTCTTCTGACGACCGCTGTGTTTCGATTTTCCAGCGTATTTTCCGTAGATCCTCGTAATATCGCCATCTTTGCCGTTTCCAGTAACTGTTATATCTTAGATATGTTTAAGTCATTAGTGATTATATTTTCTTCAGACAGCGTAGCATAAAACGTATTTAAATGAAGCTAGATACCAAAAAAAACTTCTAGTGCTGATGGAATACCTGCCATAGTACTCAAAAAATGCGTGAGCGAATTAACACCAGTTTTCTGTAGATTTTTCAAGGGACGTTTCTTTCCTGCTGAAAATTCGCTACAGTTTAAGACAAGAAGACCTTTTCAAACAACTACAGACCAGTCGCACTGCTTTCAATAATATTAAAAGTTATAGAAAATGCTCTCAATCAGCATCTTCTAAAATATCTAGCCATCAATATGACTGGCGTAAGGAAAGATCAACAGAAGATTTTCTAACTTATGTAACACATGTTTGGAACAACGCAATTAAACACTTTAGAGAATCTTGAGCGGTTACACTTTATATATGATATATCCAAGGCATTCGACCGTATTTGACAGGACGGATTGTTGGTTAAGCTACGTTTTTATGGTGTGTCTGAAAAGTTTTGTTTATGGCTCTCATGTTTCCTCGGAGTGCATTCTTTACAAGTGCCAGTCGACCGATTTCTATTTAATATCTTCTCCATCAACGCCAGTGTGCTCCAAGGCTCCATACTGTCTCTTACTCTCCTCATTTATATTAAAGATCTGCTGAAAAGGACTAGGAAAACCAGGCTATAGCTTTACAGATGGCAGTACGCTTATTTTTTCATTCATATCCGCAGACATCAGGAAATCATTCAACTTAAAAAAGACCTGGAAGAAATTCTACCTTGGGGTAAATCGGATCGTCAAGATAAACAGAAAATCTTCTAACTTACGTAACACATGTTTGGAACAACGGAGTTAAACACTTTAGAGAATCTTGAGCGGGTACACTTTATATATCCAAGGCATTCGACCGTATTTGACATGACAGATTGTTGGCTAAGCTACGTTTTTATGGTGTGTCTGAAAAGTTTTGTTTATGGCTCTCGTGTTTTCTCAGAGTGCATTCTTTACAAGTAGCAGTCGACGGATTTCTGTTTAATATCTTCACCATCAACGCCAGTGTGCTCCAAGGCTCCATACTGTCTCCTGCTCTCCTCATTTACATTAACGATCTGCTGGAAAGGACTAGGAAACAAATCTACAGCTTTACAGATGGCAGCACGCTTATTTCTTTATTGATATTCGTAGACATCAACAAATCATTCAACTTAAAAAAGGCCTGGAAGAAATTCTATTTTGGGGTGACAGTAACCAAATAGAGTTCAATGTTGCAAAAACCCAGGAGTTAGCGTTGCTGAACCCGATAGATTTATGTCGGAATACTTCATTCCTCTAGCACCATCACTCAATTTGCTGGGCATTAATTTGGGACCCAATATGTCTTGGCACGAACATGGTATGGATAGCAAAGAGAGCTTCTCGAATATTGGGTAAATTGTTTCGAACTAGAAAGCCTTACATACTGGCGATTAGAATCTGTGAGTGTTCAATAGACGTAACCCGCTTAATTCCTTCCAGAACGGTACATGCTAGGAATACACGTCGAGTTCAGCTTGTCACTCCTCATACAAGACTTTTTAAGCCGTATTTTATATGTAGAATCTCGTTCCATTGGAAAGATTTGCCCTGGACTGTGTTTCCTACTGAGTAAAACTTACAGCTATTCAGGACTAACGTGAATCACTTATTCCACACACGCATCACTATTGTATTGCTTTAGGGATTTCGAAGTAGGATATATGCTATGCCCATAAAAAAATAAGCTTTGTAAATCCTGTATTTTGTTTTTATTGTTTGTGTAAAATTTCCCCTCTTTGTCTATTGTATCTACTGGATTTTTGTCTTCTCCTTTTACATCTTCGTAGCTAGATTAATAAAATTACCAAGTACTTCAATTCCATAACTCCTTCGGTACAACCACTTTCAACTATCAGTTTGCATCTGATCGGTTCAATTGCGATTACTGACAATTTATTTTTTTGAACTGACAGTGAATGATTTTTGCTGTTTGTGTTAAATCTGTGGATTAATCATTATAAACAGTTTTTATTTTAAGCCATTAGTAATTCATCTTCTGCATCACAGTCTATTTTTACTTCATTTTTGACCATTTATCCTCCATTTCTTATTTACACTATTTATGATCTAGTGCCTTCGAGAAATGCTACACATATTCATTGTCAAATACAATTAGAAACTAAAATTTAATTTTCCAGATAACTCAAAGGATTCCAATAAAGCGAGTTTGCAAATTATATATCTGTTTAACTTATTAAATATTATTTGGCTAAATCGTATGTCTAATTTACAGTTATCATATTCATATAACCATACAATTGAATTTACTATGGAAATAACAGCTGTCAATATTTGCGTTTTAGTAGAACACAGCTATATAGGTGTTACTTAAATGGGGTGAAAAACCCCGAAATTTTCCGAACAATGGTGATAATAACAAAAAATGATTTTCGGTTAGTGTAACCTCTCAGAAGATTCGTGTAAAATTTTCATGACATTTTGTCTATTAGTTTGTTATTTACGGCTGTTTGAGTGACGCTACTTTTGATTTTTCCAAAACGATGGAACAAAAAGAATTTCGTGTGTTTAATTAAACATTGCTTTTTGATGGGAAAAAAAAAAAATACAGCCAGAACCCAAGAGTGGCTTCAGAAGTGTTATGGTACATTTGCTCCGTTGAAAGCAACTATATATTGATGATTTGGTGAACTTAAATGCAATCGTAGAAGCCCAGTCACCCCAAAAATCACAAAAAAAAAACACCATAGTGTTCTGAATGATCACAAAGTGAAAGGGAGAGAGATATCCTTATTCACCAGATCTCGCCCCAGCGATTATTATCTCTACCCAAAGGACTACGCACTTCTTACGGAAATCCAGTTTCCGTTAAATAGACTCAAGTTTTGATATGATGTGTGTCTTGGTGTCCTGACCAAAAGGCTCAATGGGCACAAGGGCCGAAATTGCATCGGTTACAAGATATACCGTGATTAAGTTGTCATAGCGAACGCTTTTTAGTGTTCCGTACGGAACACTTATAAGATCACTTCGGTGTCTGTCTGTCTGTCTGTCTGTCACACCCGATTTTCTCCGAAACTATTTGTCATAGAAACTTGAAATTTGGTAATAATATAGGAATTGATGGCCTCATCAAAGCCATGTAGTTTTGAAAGTTAAATTTTGACTTAAGGGGTTAATTTTGGGGGGTGAAATCGGAAGTGAAAAAAAAAATTTTTTACTAGGTCATCGAGTGTGGTGTCAAATGAAAGGTTGTGAAAACACAAGTAAAAAATATATATATAATGTAATACTTGCGCGCACTTTTCTTTGTATTATTTTCAAAAAATCGCGAAAAATCGCTGTCCCGTGCCTTATCTCGAAAAGTACTTATCAAAAAATTTTGAAAAAATCCTGGAATATTATCCACGGGGGATAGATTGAACGAAAATTATCACGAGTGCATTACCTTTAATAATTTATCTGGTATTTAAAAAAAAAAAAAAAAATTTCAAGGTCATCAGATTTCAGTAAAAATTGGAAACAAACTTTGTTGAAAACTCATTTGGGGTGTGTTTCGTGAAGTCACTGATCATTTTATACCACCGTAACATAAATTTTGACTTAAGGGGTTCGTTTTGAGGGGTGAAATCGGAAGTGAAAAAAAAAATTTTTTACTAGGTCATCGAGTGTGGTGTCAAATGAAAGCTTGTGAAAACACGAGTAAAATATATATATATATATATATATATATATATATATATATATATATATATATATATATATATATATATATATATATATATATAAACGTAATACTTGCGCACACTTTTCTTCGTATTACTTTTAAAAAATCGTGAAAAATCGCTGTCCCCTACCTTATCTCGAAAAGTACTGATCAAAAAATTTTGAAAAAATTCTGGAATATTCTCCACGGGGTATAGATTGAACGAAAATTATCACGAGTGCATTACCTTTAATAATTTATTTGGTATATATATATATATAAAAAAAAAAAAATCAAGGTCACCAGTTTTCAGTAAAGATTGGAAACAAACTTTGTTGAAAACTCATTTGGGGTGTATTTTGTGAAGTCACTGATCATTTTATACCACCATAACAAAAATTTTTATTTTAAAAACAGTCAACGCACGGAACACTAATTGTGCAAGTTCAACTTGCACTTGACCGTTTTTTTTTTTTTTTGAAACTATGTTAACCCTTTAAGATCTTTTTTTTTAAAGTATATTTTATTAACGTATCCAAGGTTACGTTTTTGAGGTCACTGAATTCAAATCTGATGTCAAATCGATGATTTTGACACTTGGCAACAGTCAACTAGCTGTCAAATTACCATTAAGTGTTAAAAAACTCCTTTCGTCCTTTGAAAATGTGGCTCCAATGAAGAAGTCGAATAGGAAACTGAGGCTTATTTTAGAGAGCTCAACAAATCATACTATATGAAAGGTATCCAAATGTTGGAAGCTCAATGGAATAAGTGTATTGCTCTTGGAGGAAACTGTGGTTTAAAGAATAAAATCGCTTTTTTTGGCAAAAACATTGTTTTTTTTCCTCAAAATTCTCGGACCTTTTCACCCCATGTGTATTTTTATATTCGTTTGGAAAAGATATTAACTGTACAAAGTAAAAAGGTAAATACTTTTCTACATGTTCTGCTGGCCGAAGGTCCACAATAATTACAGATTACAAGTGTCTGTGGTCTCGGTCCTTGTCTTGACAGGTTAGCTGCAAAATGTCAGCAATACAATTAACAGCTAAAATTTAATTTTGCGAAAAGGCAAAGTTATTTTAATTAAGCTTTCTTCTCAAAGATGTCTTGCAGACGCTTCCGAATATTTTACATTTACGTTTGGATAATCGTTTTTGAATAGATATTAGCTTTAAAATGATATTCGCATATTTTGTTTTATAATATACGGAGTCCTCCGAAAACTTCGTATCATATGGGAAAATTTTTATTATAGGTTTTAGTTGGAATTCCATTTTACCATTAGCGCATGCTTCTATGCGTTACGTGCCAAAAATAAATATTTTTTTATCAGCAGAATCGGCAAAAATTAGTTTATTTTTGTGTATCTTGGCCTACATTACGACAAAAAGCTGGGGTCTTCTAAAAGACGTCTTGCAGACGCTTCCGAATATTTTACATTTACGTTTGGATAATCGTTTTTGAATAGATATTAGCTATAAAATGATATTCGCATATTTTGTTTTATAATATACGGAGTCCTCCGAAAACTTCATATCATATGGAAAACTTTTATTATAGGTTTTAGTTGGAATTCCATTTTACCATTAGCGCATGCTTCTATGCGTTACGTGCCAAAAATAAATATTTTTTTATCAGCAGAATCGGCAAAAATTAGTTTATTTTTGTGTATCTTGGCCTACATTACGACAAAAAGCTGGGGTCAAAAGATTATGGTGTAACTACAACAGCCTAAGAAAATTGTCTGAAGGTGTGCTGACATTATAGCTGCTCACAAATCACAAATATATATATATATATATATATATATATATATATATATATATATATATATATATATATATATATATATATATGTATATATATATATATATATATATATATATATATATATATATATTATATATATATATATATATGTATATATATATATATATATATATATATATATATATATATATATATATATATATATATATATATATATATATATATATATATATATATATATATATATATATATATATATATATATATATATATGTATATATGTTTTCACGTCAGCAGGGACGACGAAAAATAATGTTTAACGGCTCAAATTATTCGGATGCTGAGTGGCAAAACATGACCACTCAAAATGACGGATCCAATAAGGCGACTATAAGTAAGGTATGCGTCGAAAATATGAATTTACAGATAGTTCAGGAATTTTTTTCTGGGAATCAATACATTTTAGTGAAAAAGTACTAGAAATATTTTTTATTGCAAATTTTCATGTAAAATTCGATTGTATTTTTTTATTTCAAAATTTTTAATTTTTTTGATCGACGTCTGCCATATTGGATCCGACATCTTGAATTTTTAAAATCTGACTTTAGATTCGTGGTCAGTAACCATCACCTTTAAACTACAAAGTGTCAATTCAAAATTACTCAAAATCTTCAACCTGAAAAAGGGTTAACGCTTACCTCACTTGCAGCCGTTATATTGGATCAGCCTTTTTAAGAAATGGGGGTCTTATCATCCAAAAGTTAAATATATGTTTGCAATTGCACTTTAGAGGCCTCAAGAACACGTAATATATAAAGTTCTATGAGAATCAGAGATCTGATCGATTTTGACGTCCGCCATGTTGAATCTGCCATTTTCAATTTCTCAACACTGATGCAAACTCACGAAGGTGGATAGTAAAATTTATAAATAGCAATCTGAATGCTTCTTCGAATATTTTATAGCTGTTTTTATAGTTTTAATAACTTTTTTCGACGTAGCCACCATATTGGGCCCGCCATTTTGAGTGAGCATGTTTTGCCACTCATTCAAAAGTGCTTTGTATTCCGAATAATTTTAGTTATTATTTTCTGTCGTAATTTTGGGTATATATATATATATATATATATATATATATATATATATATATATATATATATATATATATATATGTCTGCCGATAAGTAGCCACGAAGACGTCTAGGCCGAAACATTATATCAAGAAAGAATATCACCAGACAGACAATAAAAAAAATACACCCTGGTTATAGGAAATCTCAACCCAAAAATAGGAGGTGCAGCGAATCAAGATACATTGGCCGATTTGGATCTAGGAATGAGAGAAGTAACATGCTGGCTAACTACTTAGAAAAAGAACAACTGTACGCTTTGAACACCTTTTTTTAAAAAAATGCCGAACAAAAAATGGACCTGGGTGAACCCAGATGGTAAAATTAAGAATGAGATAGACTACGTGTTAATATACCACAAGCACATAATCCAAGATGTCGTTGTCTTTAGTTCCTTCGTAACTGGCAGTGACCACAGACTAGTAAAGGTGCAAAATCCGTATAAATGGAAAAGTAGAAAGACTCAGGAGATTTAGTAACAAACAAAAACCATTAGATGCAACCTTACTGAACAAACACAAAAAAGATTATAAGAGACAACTAACACAACAATTAACAAAATATAGATCAAATGAATGGAAAAAAATTGAAGAAAAGAAACGGCAGCAAACCACATAACATTAAAGGAACAAAGAAAAATAAATTGTCACAAAAAACAAAACAACTGCCGGTAAAACGGAGAGAACTAATAAGGTCGGATAAAAGAAATACTGTGGAATATACTGGAATCAACAGAACTGCAAGAAGTATTTTAAAACAGATATTAGAGAATATCCGGAGAAATGGATAGAAGAACTGATAGAACAGAAATAGGGTTTTGAACATATTCAGAAAGGAAAACTCACATAGAAGGGAGATTAACAAACTGATACAAAAATGGAAACCCTATAAAAGAAAGACCACAAATAGTTAAAGTGACAGAAACAATCTATGCAAATCCATAAGAGCCGAAAGCAGATGAGGACAACAGAAGGATACTTAATATCGATTCCGAAGATATATTAGACATTGAAGTTGAAGAAGTTGAAAAAGCCATTAACCAAATTAAAAATGGAAATGCAGCAGGAGAAAGCCACATCCTGCCGGAAATGCTAAAAGAGTGGGGAACGCCATTAATTAAAGAGCTTAAAAAACTTTTCAATAAATGTCTAATCGAAGGTTGGGAAATTGCCATAGTTATATTGATACACAAACGAGGAGATCTTAGCAATTTGGAGAACTCTATGCCAATAAGTCTTCTATCGCAAATATACAAACTACTCATGAGAATAATCACAAATCGATTAGACAAGAAGTTCGAAAATTGCCAACCCAGAGAACAAACAGGTTTCCGAAAAAGATTTAGCACTATCGAACATCTACACACGGTTAGCCCACTTACAGAAGAGGTAACTGAATACACACACATACACAGCCTGGATGGCACTTGTCGACTTCTGAAAAGCTTTTGACACAGTGGAATACTGGATAATTGAGAAAGCAATGAAACACGCAAGAGTCGATCAAAAGTATATTAACACACTAATAAAAATCAATAAACGATCAAAACTGAAAGTGAGATTGCACGAGAATATCGACTGCAACCAAACAATTGGATCAGGAAAAAACAGGGTCACGACATAATTGAAAATATATCTTACCTCCAGTGGAACTGGGCTGGCCATGTGGCCAGAAAATTCTGATAACCGGAGCGGAAAAAGTGACCAAATGGAGACCATGGGGGGAAGAAGAAGTACTGACAGACCTCAACAACATTGGTATGACGATATTAAAAAATCAGCGAAACTCAGTTGGTATCACATTGCCCAAAACAGGGATATATGGAAGCACATGAGAGAGGCCTATATCCAAAGGCTAGAGAATAGCTAGAGGGAGAAGAAGAAGGAAGATGTGTTTCTAACACCTTCACTATCGACGCCGGTGTGCCCCAGGGCTCCATACTGTCTCCTACTCTCTTTCTCATTTACATTAACGCTCTGCTGGAAAAGACCGAAAATTCAATTTAGAGCTTTGCAGATGACAGTACACTTATCTCTTCATTCACTTTGAACACGGGAACATCAGCTACTCAGATAAATATCTGCAGACAGCAGGAGTCATTCAACTTAACAAAGACCTGGAAGAAATTCTATCTTGGGGTGACAGTAACCAAGTGGAATTTAACGCTACAAAAACCCAGGCGGCAGTTTTTTCTGCCCCGACATAGCTATGTATGTTGGGGCACTCCATCCCTCTAGCGTCGTCACTCACTTTATTGGGCGTTGATTTGGGAGCAAATATGTCTTGGCATGGACATGTTGCAAGCATAGTAAAGATAGCTTCTCGAAAGCTAGGAGTATTATTTCGACCTATAACGCTTTACACTCCACAACAACTGTTAATTCTGCACAAAGCTTAAATTCTACCAACTATGGAATAGTGCTCCCATGGTTGGGCCTCTGCTCCCAAATATACACTGCATTTGTTGGATTCTATTCAGAAAAGAGCTGTTCGCCTGATTGGAGACCAGGAACTGGCCAGCGGCCTTGATTTGTTGGAACATCGAAGAAACGGTTGACGACTTGAATCTATTCTACAAGTATTTCCATAGAAAGTTTTTGATCGATGTAGCCCGCTTAATTTTTAATTAAGAGACGCAGAACACTTCATTTCACGTGAAGCAAACTTGGCCTACCAAGATTTTTAATTGCTGGCAACACTTTAAAAAACACGCGGGCATTTTCAAATTAATATTACCAAATTTTCTGAAAATTACGCAAAAACATAAATTCTAAAATTTGCCACGTAGAGGTAAACCAAATTCTTAGAATATAACGTTAACGGTACCCTAAAACTTCTCCAATATTTCGAAATAACTATAAAGTCGACATATACTAATTCACGTAGGTTTATAGATTCTAGAATGGCCCATTTTAGTTAATTATATCCAGTATTAGATAATAAACCGGCTAATTAAGTTGGCAAAGAAAATATAAACTTTTCGGGGTTAACTTCTCATTTTAATGAAAGATAATAAAGTTTTATTAAGGTGTCGTTTTGGAACGGATGTACGGGACGCCGGTTCGGACGCTTGTTGAAAATTCTTAATTTTGTTTTAAAGTTTTTTAATTTTTACCCAGTTAGATGTAAAATAAAAATACTTTATTTTCAAGGGAAATCACGAGAAAAGCTGTTCTGCACGATGTTTGTTATCTGGCTATATGGTGAAGAAAACCTGAATACCTGATGACCTGACCCTGTTGACGAATCATGTCAATCAACAACGTTCAAAATAAATATTGAAATGGAAACTAAAACAGATGGTCATCATTAATCCGATCTTTTATAGCGTTCTTCGCCTTCCGGTTATCAGTTTATATTCTCTTCGATCTTCCCAATCTATGGGTCTTAGATTTTTCTCTGACATTGCCCTCTTCTCCTCCTTTCGCTTGGTACTCACTTTAGAATCATCTTTGATATTCGGTGTCCTTCCATTCTGTCCACTTGTCCGTACCATATAAGTTGCCGTTGTTGAATTTCCTCAATAATCGTGGTTTTTTTACTTTCATTACATCCCTTATTCATTTCTCATTTCTAACTCTATCCATTCTTGACACTCAAGCCGATCTTTGCCAGTAATCCATTTGGAGCGCCATTAGTTTCTGCTTCAATCGTTTCGTCAATTGCCAAGTTTCACAACACAACCGTATAATAAAATGCTCTTAAATACTGCATTATAAATGAAGTGCTTTCATGTTATATTCTTCGATCACAGAGGAGTCTTATGACAGCATATAAGGACATTAACAAAAAATTAAAGTTGTTAAAGAAAAATGGGCCATTAACTAATGCTTAGAGATTGAAGAGTTAGATAAGAAATATGATACGCTTAACATGCACAAGAAAATTAAAGTGTGGAATTCGGAAAAATAGTTCTATCTATAAATTACAAGACACTAACGGTAGACTCTTAATTACAACGGAGGAACGTATAACACAGTGAAGAGATTATATTGAAGAACTTTTTTACAGATCAAAGAAGTGAAAATATTATTGCCCAATCAGAACATAATGCACCATCAATAACGACGGAGGAAGTGGTCTATGCTATAAAACTTGCGAAAAACAATAAGGCTGTCCTGATAACATTCCATCTGAAATAACAAAACTTATTGATGACGACAATATTTATATACTGACAAACCTATTCAACACCATGTATAAAACAGCCCATATTCCAGCAGAATTGCTGAAAACAACTTTTTTTTTATGGGTCTAGCATACGTGCTGCTGTTCCTAAAGCGCTACAGGAGCGACACGTGTGCGGAGAAAGCGATTCACATTGTTCTCGAATCGCTATAAATTGTACTCGGTGGGAAACACAGTCCCTGGGCAAATTATTCCAAAGGGATGATGTTCTCCGTATGAGGAGTAACAAGCTGAACCTCATACGGGTGTGAAGTATTAGCGCGACGTGTACTTCTAACATGCACCGCTCTGGGAGAAATTAAGCGGGCCACATCCTTCGAACACTTTCCATGAAAATACTTGTAGAATAGGCTCAAGTGGCCAACCGTTCTTCGATGTTCCAGCGAATCCAGACCGCCGGTCAGCTCCGGGTCTCCAATCAGACGAACAGCTCTTCTCTGAAGAGAATCCAACATATGCAGTATATGTTTGGGAGCGGAGCCCCAAACATGGGAGCAGTATTCCATAGTTGGTCGAATTTGAACTTTGTAAGGAATTAACAGTTGTTGTGGAGTGTAAAACTTTCTGATTCGAATTAATATTCCCAACTTTTGAGAAGCAAGAAATTATTTTATTATCTATTCCATATTCATCTATATGCCTGCAACATGTTCATGCCAGGACATATTGAGTGACGATATTAGAGGAATGGAGTGCCCCCCGACATATGTCACTTTACCGAAGACAGCAAATCCTAGACAATGCGAGGACTACCGCACAATAAGTTTAATGTGCCATACTCTTAAGATCTTTCTAAAAATTATTCATAATCGTATATATATGAAATGTGAAGATGTTCTAACAAATACACAGTTTGGCTTTAGAAATGGCTTGGGAACACGGGAAGCCTTGTTCGCCGTTAATGTTAACGATGCAGAGATAACAACAAAGATGTATTTGTCGGATTTATAGACTATAAAAAGGCTTTCGATAAAGTTAGACATGAAATAATGATTGAGTTTTTAAATGAGTTGAGGTTAGACCTTCAGGACATAAAAATAATAAAGAATTTATATTGGAGACAGCGCGCAAACATAAAGGTAGATTCAGAACCATCAGACGACGTAGAAATTCAACGGAGAGTGAGGCAGGGTTGTATACTGTCTCCCTTGTTATTCAATCTATATTCAGAAATTATTTTCAAAGAAGCGCTTTTCAACAGGACTGAGGGCATTCTTATTAATGGGATCCTAATAAATAATATTAGATATGCTGATGATAGCATACGTTTAACAGAAAGTGCAGAAGATCTACAAACACTTCTAAATAGGGTCAGTACGATTAGTAATCAATACGGTTTAGAAATGAATACCAAAAAAACTAAATTTATGATAATTACCAAGAAGCAACATATACGTGCAAAAATTGAAATTAGAACAGAGCAAATAGAGCAGGTCGGCATATCTGGGGACATTGCTTCATGACGAATGGAGACAGGACATGGAAATTAAAAGCATAATCGGACAAGCCAGGCAAACGTTCATGAGGTTGAGAAACGTTTTATGTAACCGCACTCTTAAGATAAATGGTAGGAAACGACTGCTGAAATGCTCCGCAGAATGAAAACCGAAACGGAGCTACTGCTAACAATAAAAAAGAGAAAACTGAAATATCTGGGACACATTATGCGAAGTGAGAAATACGAACTACTGCAGTTGATAATTCAGGGTAAACTGGTGGTAAGAGAGGTCCCTCGTCGAAGGGCGTGAATCCTGACTCAAGAATCTTCGTAAGTGGTATGGAAAATCGACTACCTCTCTGTTTCGTGCTGCAGTTTCAAAGGTTAAGATTGCCCTGTTGATCGCCGACCTCCGGAGTTAGGAAATGGCACAGAGAGAAGAAGAAGATGGACCGCCTTTCCTTTACTGATTCTCTCCACTTCTTTTTCCGTTCTACCGTCTTTACTTGTGTAAGTTTCTATATATATATATATATATAATATATATATATATATATATATATATATATATATATATATATATATATATATTATATATATATTAATATTTATATATTCAATATATATATATATATATATATATATAATATATATATATATATATATATATATATAGTATATATATATATGATATATATATATATATATATATATATATATATATATATATATAATATATATATATATATATATATATATATATATCTATATATAATATACTCTTCACAGGCATCAATGACCTCACCGGTATTAGAGTAAGACTTCCCTGTTTTGCTATTATACACAAATATTTGGTTGTCTTGCAGTTAAACCCTAGTTTTTATAACCAAATGGTACCTTTCCTTTTCTCGATGTACTAGTCCGTAGTAGTAACCTTATATTGAGATATTTGGTTTACTGAGAATCAATTCATACCAATAGTTGTCAGAATTCTAAGTTATAATATTGTCCTTCTGAATTGAACATTCTTTCTAATCAGAAATAGAATATATGAAAAGTGCTCTAAAATTAGTGGATATTGCACTGATAATATTAAATAATAATAAATAAAATAAATTAAATTTTTCTTTTAAAATAATCTCGGGCAAGACAATGTGACGTTTATTTTTTACAGTTTATTTTTTTCGCGTTACGCTAGAATGTTTTTACCAAAATAGTGTAGGAATTTACGGGTCGCGTTTTATAAGTAAGTACCGTTTTGAAATATGGCCTCTACAATGTTGCTGAGTACTTGCACTATCTAGCCAGAAACGCCATTACAGCAGCATTCATTCGTCCGCTATAAGCGATGGAATGGTAAACGAAAAATGGTCTTGATCAGCGCATTTAAGGATGGCCTTACAAGCGGTGCACCATGAGGGATGAAGTATGTTTTGCGATAGGGAGGGGATATTGCTTGTGGATTTTTTGCTTCGTGAGATAGAGTAAATGTTGAGACCTTAAATAAACTGCATCGTGCAATCCAAAACAAAAGGCGTGGCATACTCAGTAGAGAGCACGACAGTGCTCGTCTTCATGTGTCTCATTGAACTCAACATCGCATCCCGTCATATGGCTCGAAACAACATGATCACCCTCGTAGAACCGGACCTAGCGCCCAGTCATTATCATTTGTTCCTGCACTTAAAGAAGCCCTTTGACGGCTAGCGCCACGATATCGACGGCGACGCCAAAACGGCCGTGCTGCAGGGGTTGGCACATCAGGCGACAGATTTCTGTAAGGATGGAATATAGAAGCTGGTCTTACGATACGACAAGTGCCTTAATATAGGTGAAAATTATGTTGAAAAGCACTGTTAAAAAAAATGGCTTTTATTTTTTTTTTTAATCAACACGAACTTACTTTAAAAAAGGACCTCATATGGTCAACTCTCATTTGGTTAGATTTTCAGTAAAATGTTCCTACACAATAAGCACTCGTTTTTGTTATCTCGAATATATTTTTCTTTAGAATTAGTATTTACCATATTTCGTAATAATGCATAATGTTTCCATTTTGTAGTATACTACAAGGTGAGTAGATCCGTTTAGATATCAATGGCAGTATAGGACATATGCTCCTAAACACATTTGGCCATTTGACCAAGACCGAACTATGGGTTTCACTAGGCCGATTGTGCCGGAATCAGTTTTTCAATAAAACAGTGTCAGCGATAGGTACCCTATCTTTACTTAGTCCATCTGTTTTCTTTAGATGCCGCACCCCAAAATCAATTTTTTTTCTCTAGTTTTGGGTAGAAAACTCCCCCATTAAATAAATTCCTGTGTTCTTTTATTGTTTCGTTTTTTTTTTTGCGACCCACTCTGGAATTCTCAGTAAACGACACCAGACTTTTTTACCGAAAACGCCATTTGCAGTAGCGCATTCTTTTTAATTACGTTTAAACCACATGCTGCAGAGTTGATAAGGTAAAATTATTAGAAATGCCTGAGATTTATGTATATATATATATATATATATATATATATAATATATATATATATATATATACATATATATATATATATATATATATATATATATATATATATATATATATATATATATATATATATACATATATATATATATATATATATATATATATATATATATATATATATATATATATATATATATATATATATATATATATATATATATATATATATATATATATATATATATATAGAGGCACATTACACAGTTCCTCTTTGTGTTTCACTTCGCAAAGATTAAAATATACAATAAACTTGTTCCATTATAAACGGCAAAAACGACGCAGGATCTCTGACTGTCACAATTCCCGAACTAGGGTCTATTTTCCAGAAGCTTTATTTATGGCTCCGCAATATTTTACATTTTTGTTTCTACTGCGGTAAACAGATAATAAATTTTAAAATAATTGGTGTGTATATGGTAAATGGTTTTAACAGATATTTTTTTATTACTCTTATGTTTTATAGCTGTGGATAAAATCAGCTAGATTCGTAATAAAACTGATATCGGAGCATTTTGGAGCGTTTCTAAACGTTTTTTCGTTTTCCTAATGAGTAGCTGAGCTACAAAAATCTTAATTACAGGAGTGTGGATCGGTACGTCTGGTAAATTTCTATGAAATAGTGGGAAATTTTATTAAGCGGCATGAGTGTTGGTAAGCGTGAGTCAAAAGTTTCAGAAAACACACTTAACATTGAGATCTGTAAAGCTATTAGTGACTCATGTATGATATAGATGGTACTTTATCTTTAACAGTTTTATTAGTTATTCAAATATGATATAGATGACAGGACGTATAAACTGCTAACTTGATAAATATGATATAGTTAATTAGGTACGATCTAAATGGTGACATATCAAGTTCCGCCAATTGGGCGAGAATTATTATCTTTATAGTTTTTGCAACAAAGAAAACCCATGGAGTCTATTCATTTCAAAATGTAGAAAACTAGATTATATTGCGATAGCATTACAATCAAATATATATTACACGGTGGGTACTATATGGCGTAGTAATCACATATAAATAGCTTTAAAATTATTTACAATGGATTGACTGATTTTTAGTTCTTCTTGTCCAAGAATCTTGGAAAGAATGTGTAAGGTAAATAAAGTATTTGGTGTAGTGATAAGTCTTGTACAGTGTCACTACGTTAAAGATTTGTAAATCCTAATGTATAAAAATTTCTGTCATATTATTAAAACTCTATGTCAATAATGATGCTTAATAAAAATCATATCGTGTAAACCATGACCTCTGCCTCCTGAACCCAACTACGTCACTACGAGTAAGAAGATTCTGTACCAGCATACACAAAAGCTACAAACTCTAAAAATCTGCGTAAACTTCCAGCGCAGCAGGAAGCTATAACGACATAGTTATTAATAGAGACTATTAGCCATCATGGTTTTCCACGACGTCTTGCTTCTTTATAACATGATTTTCACGTTAGTTTTTTACGTCTCTAATTGTCTGATAGTTAAGTCCAATGGTTTGTCCGCAACACTCAGCTCCATAGAGACCTCTAGATGCCGACGATGCAGGAATTCATCAGCAGCGTCCAGCTCAAATTCCTGGACAAAGCCACCCACAGCCCCAAGTCCACAGCCAGGAACGCCTACCGCCCCCAAGTTAATCATAATTAATATTAAGTTTGATTTTAAGGTTATGTTCATGAAATATCTTAAGCTTTCTCAATATATTTATATAAATTCCATACCTAGGCTAAATTAGTTAGGTCCCTATCATGTATATATCTTAAGATCCAAATGTTAATAATGTTCTAATCAAAATCAGTGTATAATAGTAACAGCGTAGAAACAAACCTATTAGTCAATAAAAGTAATGAGTCTAATAGCAAAAAGTCTGCTGTAGCTGACTTTAGACTTTAATTTTATTGTTACCTATTGGTAGAGAGCGTATAAATTATTATGTTTTGCGGAGTGGTACAACGTTTTAATATACAGAATTTTCGTACTACTATGTCATCTCCACAGAATGCCTCATACTAGCTTGCTGATTTTAAGGTTATGTTCATGAAATATCTTAAGTTTTCTCAATATATTTATATAAATTCCATACCTAGGCTAAGTTAGTTAGGTTCCTATCATGTATATATCTTAAGATCCAAATGTTAATAATGTTCTAATCAAATCAGTGTATAATAGTAACAGCGTAGAAACTACCTATTAGTCAATAAAAGTAATGAGTCTAATAGCAAAAAGTCTGCTGTAGCTGACTTTAGACTTTAATTTTATTGTTACCATTGGTAGAGCGTATAAATTATGTTTGCGGGAGTGGTACAACGTTTTAATATACAGAATTTTCGTACTACTATGTCATCTCCACAGAATGCCTCATACTAGCTTGCTGATTTTAAGGTTATGTTCATGAAATATCTTAAGTTTTCTCAATATATTTATATAAATTCCATACCTAGGCTAAGTTAGTTAGGTTCCTATCATGTATATATCTTAAGAACCAAATGTTAATCATGTTCTAATCAAATCAAGTGTATAATAGTAACAGCGTAGAAACTACCTATTAGTCAATAAAAGTAATGAGTCTAATAGCAAAAAGTCTGCTGTAGCTGACTTTAGACTTTAATTTTATTGTTACCATTGGTAGAGCGTATAAATTATGTTTGTGGAGTAGTACAACCTTTTAATATACAGAATTTTCGTACTACTATGTCATCTCCACAGAATGCCTCATACTAGCTTGCTGATCGGCTCTAACAGTATGAAAAGTAGTTTAAATTAGCATCTGGGTAGCTCCCGTACTCTGAACGCAGTTAGAGAAATTACTGACAATTCTCCTCGGCTCAGCCACCATTTTTAGTGTTCCGTACGAAACACTTATAAGATCACTTCGGTGTCTATCTATTTGACACAGAAAGTTGAAATTTTGCACAAATATAGGAATTGATTGACTTAAAGGGTTAGTTTAGGCGGGTGAAATCGGAATTTTTTTTTGTTTACCAGGTCATCAAGTGGTTGACACCCCACTTGATAAAAGCTTGTGAAAACACGAGTTCAAAAATATATATAATGTAGTACTTGCGCACACTTACCTTTGTATTATTTTTTACAAAATTACCAAAAAATCGCTGTCCCTCCCGTTATCTCGAAAAAGTATTGATCAAAAAATTTTAAAAAAATTTTAGAATATTCTCCAGAAGGCGTAGATTGAACGAAAATAATCACGTGTGCATTACCTTTAATAATTTATCCGGTATATAAGAAAAACAAAAATTACAAGGTCATCAGTTTTCAGTAAAAATCGAAAAAAAAAAAAACTTTGCTGAAAACTCATTTGGAGTGTGTTTTGTGAAATCATTGAGCATTTTATATCTCCGTAACAAACATTTTTATTTTAAAAGCAATCAACGTACGAAACACGAATTGCGCAAGTTCGACTTGCCTTGGCCGATTTATTTTTTATGTTTTAACTTAAAAACTTTTTTTAAACCCAAAATATAACAATTTATCTATATAATCTGTGATTTTACTTTGTTTCTCAGTAAACTTGACCTTACATCTGTATTTGAACAAAAAATTAGGGCATAAGCCAAAAGATATTATCTCTAGACGTGATTGATCTTCATTTCTACCCAGGAAACGATAAAAGATGTAAGAGAAAATTAGTTTTTATTGTTAAGCAGAGATAAAATATTTATTACGGCCTATATAACAGATAAACTGAAGCCTTTTGTTAACTCTACTTTATCTTTAATTTTCGACCAAACGTTATTGTTATTACTCTCCTAAAAATATTCTATCGTTGCCTTTATTTAGTTTTTTATCTACGGATCTTATAAGTGTTATCGTCTTAAGAATCCCTTAATGAGTTTTCTGTAAGCGTATTTTACACCGGTACAGTCTTACATTATATAATAAATACAAAAACTACTGATGGCAGCACCCAAGTTTCTTCGTTTACTTTTGGCACTTTTATAGTACTAGCTCTTATGAGATGTCTGCTAACATTATTGCCTATTGTCTCTCTATTTCTAACATCATAATTTTTGGTTAAAATAGATTCGAATTTAGAAGAGTAACGAAGGAGTATCGAACTCCATTAAACCATGTTTTTTTTTGAAGTGAACTTCACTGATTATATTCCACAAATTTGACAGCCATATCAATAAAAAATGTTTGGACAACCTTTTAAAACAAATTCATACAGTCGGTCAAGTAAGAACGTGTCGTGTTTTGTTCATTAAAAAATGTATTTATTTAAAAGTCTCTTATATCATTCGACAGTAAAGGATTGCCATTAAAAATGCTAGTGATTTAGTAGTTCGCCCAGTTCCCATTAGCATAGGTGATTGCCTGGCATTTTCGGGGCATACTTTCGCCGAGATTTTTCCTCGTATTCTTGAGTCCCGAATTAGCCATGACAGCTGCTTCATCGTGTACACCTTTTTACTACAAAGCTTTTGCTTGATATACTTACATCGGGCGATTGGAATGGGCAATCTAGTTTGACGATATCGGATACCCCTTTCCACTGGCTGTACGTTTAACTCCGATATTTGGGGTCGTTATCCTATCTGGAGCATTTTTTTAGCGTTCAAAATGTAGGTAAAGATGAAGAGTCTCCCAAAATCTTTTTTTAAAAGACATCCCCAAATATTGATCTTTACAGGGCGTTTCAGCGGTATGCTGAACCAATCGATTAGTGGAAATTGACCGGCTCGTGGTGATAACATAACCCCCAAAACGCTCAGCAATGATTGCTTGATTGTACTCCGCCACTTCAAATTGTTAGCCCGAAGATGAGTGCGAATCGTTTCAACATGTTAATCAATATTTTTTCGTCCTTGTCCGACACTTTTCCTCTCGAACTACGTTCTGGTAGATCTTCAACATTTTTAACTGAGAGTATCATTTCACCCACTTGATAACAAATGCCCTCGTCTTGCCCATATACTTAACAGCCGCTGTAGGCGTTATTTTCGGACCTTTTGGTTAATTACATAGGAAAACAGCGTTGAAGTGCAAAGCATATTCAGCACTTAGTTTCGATATTGTACTATTAACCATAAATAAGGTTAGAAACGAATCTCTTTCCATAAAGCATTGTTTGCAGGAGTGCCAACAATAACCTAAAAAAAAGGAATTTCTTTTACCGACTACAAGTTATAGGCTACATGTTCATACTTAACCGACCGTAAAAATATCACAACATAATTCTGCACTAGATGATACCCAAGTTTGCAAACCAACTTCCCAATATGTCAACTAGAGAAAATTTCGACTAAAACAATGTAAAAAAGGTCAATTTTCCAAAATTAACTTATAAATTATTATTGATTGATTGATGATGAAATATTGACATTATAATAAAATAAACATTAAATTAATTTATTGCAAAGTTTATTTTGCAAATAAATAACTTAATTTTATTCACAATTAATTAGGAAAGCCGTTCATTAAATTGCCTCGCACATCTTTTGTTGTGTATTTAATACTCGCGCAATATTTAAATTTATTTTTTACTATTAAGTCAATATTTCCAATTAATTTATTTATAAGAACATTTATTACATATTGAATTAAAATTTTCAATCAATTTATGTATTTTCTCTGGCTAATTGGTGTACACCAACGCCATGAAACACACACACACGTATTATCTTGTAATTTTTTTAGGTTTCCAGACCTGGGATTGTTTCCATGTTAAACTATTCAACTAGATTTTTTTTTCATTCTCTACAGCTAACTTTTCTCGTTATAGATGACATATTTATACATTTCAGCTGGATGAAATTATTAATTTTGCCTATGTAATGACTTTTTGTAAAAACAAAAAAGTTAGATGAGTCCTCTTCAAAACGGCTACATTCAATCCTTCAAAATTCTTTAGTGCACAGCTTCAATATTCTCTCGGGTAGAGACATAAACGGATCGTCCATCATGGTGTTTCTGACTGATGTCGATTCTTCCTCTCTTCAACTGAGCAACCTAATTTTTGAATTGTTCTTCCTTAGTTTAGCGGATAGTCCTTTGGAGAAAAGGTACTTTATTATATTTTCTTCAAAAGCACAATAAGATTTGAAACACCAAACTTTATGTATGTATTTCCTAAATATCAAAATACTATTTATAGTTACCATATACCTAACCCCGTGGGGGTGCGGGATAGAATATCATCCCTGGTACGTTCTGCCTGTCGTAAAAGGATACTGAAAGAACAAACTAGATAGTAGATGCCCAGATCCCACCAAGCATCGCTTGATGTGATACCAGCGCATCCACTTACGCTGCGTGATGTTGCTTAACGTTTCGTAGCTGTACCAATATTCCCAGATTTCGACTGGGGAAAAAAGAGCAAGAACAAAAAATTCCGAATCCCATCCAGATCTTCAGGTGGGGGCTGGTTCAGGGGCATCAACATGCAGAGATCGTAATTTCAAAGTAGATTTTTGTAACATACCAGGTTTAAATTCGAACCTAAATTCAGTTCACTAACATCTGTAATCAAATGAGCCTTCTGTACTCGCTCTCTACGAAACTAAGGTTAGTTCATAGACCATTACAGTGAATTTTCTTTATCTTGAGTAACTTTTTGCCAGAAGCGATCTCTCTTGCCAACGAGATGAGGCTCTGGAGCACTAAAGCTTTGATGTTATATGGCTAAAAATAACGACTCAACATACTACAAGATTTATCTGCTGCTTCTATTGACCACGAAGTGATACTAAGTTTAGAACACTTTTCACTTCTCTTGCAGAGATCATCTATCATTTGCAGATTAATTATCCAAGTGCCGAAATTGCCTCCCTGGACGACTTTAATGTTCACAGCATCAACTGGCTTAAGTATTCAAATACGACCGATGCATAAAGCCGTGAAGCCAAATCATTCTCAATCAGTTACTCAGCGTATCAGAGACAGAGAGGTGCCTAAACCGCGGAAAACTTGGCACTACAAATCCGTTAAATAGGAAGAACTGAAAAAATGAAATATTTTTGAACTTTCTCTTGGTTAGGTGCTTGTTTTAGATTCGACGACCCATCTGACTGTTCTAAGGAGGTTTCTGATATCATTTTGGCTGCTATAGAAGCTTACATACCTTTTTCGAAGAAATGCCCTTCCGACGGCAAGTCTTGGTTGAATTAAAATGCAAAAAAGCTGTTGCTTTTAAACATCTTGCCTACCGACAATGGCATGAAAATCCTAGCGTCCTTCGTTTATATCTGGAACAGATGTAAAGAAATTGTCGACGAAATTAGGGGGGGCACACAATAAAAGAATTAGAAACAAACTTGTTGCCTGCCAAAACAAGTCCGGGCCCTTTTGGTCGATCCCTAAAGCCATTAGTCAAAATTTCACTAAATCGACTATTCTAAAGTCCGAATATAGTGTAAACATCCGTCTATAATATTCCTCTTGGCAACATGTTAAGTATATTTAAAAACTTAAAAACGTAGGTCTTCTGTCATCTGAAGTTATTTACGACATTAGCTCTATTATCTGTCTCTGTTATTTGTACATATGCAAGAAAGACAGCGAACAACCTGGAATTTGGGTATAGCTTCATGTTTTAGAAGCCAGTACCGCCGAGTTTATAGGCAGTAAAAATAATCGATAATTCTTTGACGGATTGAGGTTACGTCATCTTTATGTTTAATTTTTGGTGTGTCTAATGCACGGTTCATTGGACGTGGACATAATAAAAATTGCTGCACCGTCCACGTTTTGTGTGGAAAATCTGTGGTATCCAGGGAAGGTGTTTATAACACACATAAATAAAGCCGCATTACGGAAGTTTTACCATAAAATCAAACATAACCAGAATTTCCCACAAAAAACGTGAACAGTGCAGCAATTTTTATTCAACGTATATTGGACCATGCAGTAGGCATTTCCTTAATTTTTTACGGCAAACAGTCACTATCGTTTCTTTCCCCATTATTGAATTTTGAAATATACTTGCCAACTAATAAATAGTTCTGTTCATAACTCTAATACTTGTAGAATATTGACTCTTCATATGAAGCCACCAAAATGCCTGAAAAACGTTTGAATAGTCAAGCAAGAGATTTTGTGGCAAAATTAATAGTGTATTTTACATGGGAAAGGGATAACAAGGGCCCTCTTATATCTCTTAATGCTGTACAAGAAGTAAATAAATCACATAGGTATATCTTTTTAATGTGTTTACAATGTTCTAGTTCTGCTGCTTTACAGATTAGAACGAGAACTGTAGCGAGCATCAAAATTCGTTGTGATAAAAATGAATTGCTTTCAACACCTGGGAAATCACGACCAAGGAAGCAAGCTAAGACCCATGGTCTGAGTGAAAGTTCTAAAATGGACGTTTGTTACAAAGTAAGTAGCTATTAATATCTATCGGTTTAAGTGAAACCGAAAGTAAACAAATAAATAAATAAATAAATAAATATCGTCTTTATTAAGATGTTAATTACATGTGATGTGAGTACATATTACCCACACACATCCTCTAGTAGAAAAGGCGAGATTTAACCATCGGTTACTCTTACATCTAACCTCTTCAACACACAACCCGCTTACAAACAAAAATAAAGCAACAATTACATACTAACATAGTAAAATCAATAATCGAGAAGATACATCAAAATACAAATAACCTACGTCTGAGAATTTTGCTTATTTAACAGCTCTTCCCTATATAATCGACGAAGACGGCCAATAGTGCAAGTTTTCAGTTCTGGGTTCATGGTATTGGATATATTTACTGCATTATATGTAAAACTGCGCTGAAACAAGGCAGTGCGATGCTGAGGCATAGTCAAGCGATCAGGCCGTCTAATATACCTATCATGCACCAAATTTCGGGATATTAGCTTTTCCCTTAAATAAATCGGGACCGAAGTTCCTCATTAAGAATATTACGAAGTGGAGTTGCACAGTATTAGCAAAATTTAACAATTTTAACTCATTTATTTTTAAAGATATGATCATATTTTCTCAAATGAAATATAAACCTACAGCAGACGTTCTGTAGGGTAAATCCGGGATATGTGCCCAACTTTTTTTATTTTACTCATACCTCTTAACATACAAATAATACGCACATGATTTTCATATGTGCACTAACTTTGGTACTTCATTTAATCACCTCGTACTACTTTTTGTAGACTAGTCAATAAATAAACCGTATATTTTGAGTTTAAAATAAAACTGCATAACGGGATTGATGCCTCGTATGTGGTATATATGCCCCAGACCTAATTTTTTGGAGGGGATAGATGCCCTTTGCAAGAAAACAAACATTTTGAATATATGTTTGAATCAACATTATTATTTATTAAATATGTGCATATATATATATATATATATATATATATATATATATATATATATATATATATATATATATATATATATATATATATATATATATATATATATATATATATATATATATTCTTTTTAGCTATTTTTTTCAATTATTTAAGATGATGTTACTAGTTTACTAAACATGGACAAAAATAAACATATTAATTAAAAACACTAGGTATAGAGATCAATCATCTTAGGTACAAAAATATAATCGTCTTAAAAACTGCAAAACTATTTAGCCATTTTGGTGGCAATAATCTGCATTCGCCCACATTTGTTGCAATAATTGCGATATAATGTGCATGTTTCGTGGAGCCACTTGTGGCACATAACACAACGGATCCAATCTACTTTGGATTTGGTGTTACTATAATAGTCAAGACATTCCACGCAATGATCCTCATCTAGATTCTTATCATCTACTCCATCATTTTCATCATTAGAACTATATATTAAAGCAGGCTTTGCCTTTTTGAATGTTTCTTTGGTTTTGGAATAAGTTTTGTCGTGTTTTTGTTTCTTTGTCTTTTGTTTTTTTTTATTTCTTCGACTTCAAAACTACTGTTCTCATTCTCTTTATTATCGTCTTCACTAGAACTGTAAAATTCCATAGCTGTTCGCTTCCTCAGTTTTCTTTTAATTTTCTCTTTATCTTTTCTTTGTTTTTCAATGCTATTCTTTTTGTTGTTTTCTTTTTCATTTTTATCACTTTCAATACTATTCTCAGTAATATCTGTATCGCTTGACTTATAATCACTTGAATTATTTCTTTTTTGCTTCTTAGCTTTAGTTCTTTTCAGATCAACTTTTTCTTTAACTTTTTACTGATCTTTTTTGCTTTTCACTGGTATGCCTTGTTCTAGCTTATGAATATGTGTGACCAGCCGACGTTCATTTTCGAATCCAAGAGTTGGATGTTTTCCTAAAAAAATTGTAGGTATTAGTTAGGCAAAATAAAAAAAAAAATTACTACCTGCCCATAATTATACGAGGTAGGTAAGTATTCTCAATCCGAAGCAATATTATTACAAATGCACACGTGTAATCATAAAAGTAGGTACCTACCTAATGGTATTATTTTCTTATTTTGTGTAGCAAACCGCCGACGTAACGTCCTAGATGATATTCCGTGTCTTTTTGCTATATCACTGACGCTAAGTCGTTTATCTTGCATTTCTGCTATTGCTGCAGCCAATGTGTCCTCGGTCCAAGTAATGACACGCGGTTGGACGCCGGCTTTACGCTTGTATTTACGGGGCATTTCCAATCTGAATCATATAACATACACTTAAGTACGGCAAGGGATAGATGCCCTTAAAGCCAGCATGCATTAAGGTGAAGTAGGGATATACGCTCTTAGGGGCGACTATCCCAAAACATATCGGGGCATATATCCCTTTTCACAGGAATAGATACCTTCGAAAAAAAATGGTAAATACGTTTATTTTATCCTAAAAATGTAATTAATAATAATCTACATACCCTACTCCTTATTCAGAAGTAAAAATAAAATAAACTTACATGTTAACTCCAAAAGGGGCTGAAAAATCATCCACAAAGTAAAATCTCGACTGTTTGGCTCGTCACCGTCATTAGCGCTCCTACGCACAACCGCACGCACCAACGCTTTGTGGCAGATTGAAGTGAGGGAGGGGCACGTTCGTATTATAAGGCATTCTTTTGTTTACGCGTCTTACATTTCACACAAATGTAATGAGGCGTCTATCCCGCTGGAGCGTATATCCCGGACTTACCCTACATACTGCAATCGTCTCCTTGAAAGCGCATCTGAGCAAGGATAGTACACAATACTACAATAATGAAATGAAGACAAGACCAAAGACTCACACAATTTTTTCCTCATCTTAAAATTCAGAATAAAACGATTTGCATATAAAACCTTCATTTTCGCATAACTTTTTTGTAAGAGCACCCTGAGATGTGTATCAATGCAAAGACCCAAATTCTTAGCACAATCAGAAAACGGCAAATCCTGATCAGCCAGCCTCAGTCTTAAAGCCATGCTCAAGGTTGGTCGCCGATTTTCCTTGCAAAACAATAAAACCTGCGTCTTGTCTGGATTGAGCCTCAAATTATGTTCATCCGAGTAAACTGACAAAGCCATGACATCCTGATTTAAATTTTCTGCTGCAGACTCAGGATCCGATGGTTCAAAGAAATGAAACATCTGTGTGTCATCAGCATACGACTGAACCGATGAATATGCAGCAGTTTGGAATATATCAAAAGTATATATAAGAAACAGAAGAGGCCCCAGTATTGAACCCTGGGGCACTCCCGAGATAATTTTACCAGCAGCTGAACAAACATCATTCATTTGCACTCTCTGCCTTCTACCCGACAAATAGCTATAGAAAAATTGTACGGAGTGATCAGCGAAGCCCAGATAGTGCAGTTTAGCACAAAGTAGGTTATGATCCAGCACATCAAAGGCTTTCGAATAATCCAGCGAGAGTGATATAACAGCCATATTTTTATCAATAGCTCTGATTATGCTATCAGTTAAATTCAATAAAGCCGTTGATGTGCTATGACCCCCCCCGGAAGCCAGATTGATGCAAGGGAAGTAACCCATTAGTCAAGAGATATTCTGAAACCTGTGCATGTACTGCCCATTCCAAGACTTTTGATATAACTGGTAACAAACTAATTGGACGCAAATCTCTGACGGTTAAAGGATTTTTAACTTTAGCAACAGGGCACATAATAGACTCTTTCCAGCTCTCTGGAAAATACCCACTATCCAGGCAACAATTAACTATATGGGTTAGATGATATAAGATAACAGGTAAACTAAGTTTAAGCATAAAAAGTGTCAAACAATCATTTCCAGCAGCATTGGACTTTATACTATTAACACACCTGCAAATTGACTCAGGGGTCTCCATTAAGAAATTAAAGTTCAGATCTAAATTCCTCTTATTGTTACTGTAATAATTTATTTTACCAGCACAGTTGTCAGACTTTCGGAAAACGCTCAAAAAGTATTCATTTATATCATTCACATTGGCCAAATGTACAGGCAGACGAGGGGTATCTTTTGAACCCATGTGAACATTACATTGCTGAAGTCCCCTTCATAATGATTTTGCATTTTTTTTGTGTCTCTAAATATGCAAGATATCCCAATTTTTCACGACGCACACAGTAAAGTGTGAGATTTCTCATTTCTTTATAATATTGATGACTCTTCTGAGTTTTATTTCTCTTAAACTGAGCTAGTGCTCGGTCTCTTTCTATCATTAGCGCTTTCAAGGCAGGTGTTAGCCACGGAGCTGGAGGCTTGTTTACTCTTACCGTTCTGAGAGGACAATGGTCTCTAAACACGTCTGATAAATGAAAATTAATAAATCTGACCTTGTCCTCAATATCCTCAATATCCTCAATATCCTCAATATAATAATGTCATCCCACGATATCCGCTGTAGGTCAGTATAAAAATTATCCTCATTAAAGTGCTTAAAATCTCTGTAAGTTATGAATTTTTGTCGGCATAATTTTGCGAAAATATTTAATTTACAATATGTTAATTTATGATCACTTATATTTTCCGCGTCTAAAGTTCCCACAGAGACACACACTCCTCATTTGTAACAAAAAATAGGATACAACAATGTTGAAGTTTTTGAGTAACTCTGGTTGGCTCATTGATGACTTGGGCAAAACCAAGGGTGTCAAACACTTCTCACATAGGATTGGGTAAACAATCCGGCATCATGTTAATATTTAAATCACCCAGAACCATAACACGTCCATACAATGCCAAAACCTCAGGGAGAACCTGGTCAAGAAAATTAACAGAATCTAGATTATTCTTTTTGGAGCGATATATTACACCTACCACACGAAGTGATTTAAATTTAACTCTTATCCTTACCCAAAGGCTCTCAAGACCATGTACCCGCTGCGGCATCTGCAAGGGGAGCAGCTCGCTCTGCAAGGAATCCCTGACATATACTCCCACACCTCCACCCCTGCCATCTATTCGATCGCATCTATAAAAGTTATAGCCGTTCATTCGCACCACATCATCCGTCACATTCACATTTAGCCATGTCTCACTGACCGCCACAACATCAAAACTATTTGTCGCTACAATATCTACAAATTCGTCAAATCCAGTAAATATAGATCTTAAGTTTAAATGAGCTACACTAAAGACTGATGAATTATTGTCCCCATTCATTTCACTAACTCTTGAGATTCACACAAATAGTCAATCTTTTTATTTTCAATTTCTACCATTTTAAGAAAAATAGGACAATGCCGATGCAATGAACTGTGATGAAAGTCAGCATTACGATTCTCATCCTTTGAAACTTTAGTGCAATTTACACATTTTTTAGTCTCAGATTGACAGTCTTTGTAAGAATGGTCTTCAGATAAACAAACAGAACAGACTCCATGGGACTTACAATCTTTGGCAAAATGACCGAAACCCATACAGTTATAAGACTGCAAAATGCTAACATGGTTAAAGACCAGGCATCTCGACCAACCAATACAAATTTTATTATTTTTTAGGAGAACATTATGTGTTTTTGGATCCGTCTCTAATAAAAGGTCCACTTTGCCATGCTTATTTCTACACTTTTTTAGAATTTTTATGTGCGTACGACCGTCATTAATTAAGTTATTACACTGAACAATCTCCTTCACTATGTTCTCATCAGAATTTTCAGGATCAACATCGTTCTTGTTTATATTGATAATCTTCAACTTTGGATTTTTTAAAGGGGGCTCTTCAACAACGTACTTTTCACCAAGTCTGTCCTTCAACCGCGATTTAATAGTACTGATTTGTTTCTTATCCTCGCAACCAATCACTACTTTACCATCATAACCCTCTCTACCTGTTGACACACTAAGACCAGACGGATCTACATGACTACGTATATACCTCTTTGTGATGGAGCCCGCTTGTTTTTGTTTCGGTTTCACTATTACTATAGATTCTGCCTTTCCCTGACCAAGAGCCCCAGCATATGATTTAGGTTGCTTGACAACTGCGTTACGTCTTTCCAGTGAAGAACTTTGAATGAGCTTTAGATCACCTTTTATTTCTTCTAACATGCTAACAATGAGCCTAATTTGCTTCGCTATCAATAGACAGTTGTCACACAAAAAGACCAACAGGCGCTTCTGCAAGGACATACACTTGGACTCAGACGGAGCCAAGTGCGCACAAGCCTTATGAACATGACTACAGCAAATATCACACTGATAAAACATATCTTTATGTAATATCTCTTGCTGACATTTATAACATTGCAAAGAAGGATCACTTGCCTCGCCCGCATCCTCAACCTCGTCATCCGCCATTACACTCCACGTGCTGAATCTACCAATTTTTGCAGCAACACAATATATGGAACAGACTATGTGTTCCTCAAATACGATGAGCGCACCAAGCAAAATTCACCGAACACGCCGGGTGGCACGCACTATACAGGTCTTTTTTGTTAACAATACTATATGTGTTTGCACTAATCGCGCAAAAAAAAACTCAAATATTTTTCGTCGAAAATGAAACACTAATTATTATTATTTTATTTCAGAGAGTTCACTCGGTTTTAATAACTTTTCAATGTTAAACAGTAAGTTTTACGTGAAAGTCCTCGAAAGGCTGAGGAAAAGAACGCAACGCGGTGTCCGGTGTTTACTTGTGCACAGTTTGTTCTAAACTGTGGACCAGTTCAATCATATTGTACTTTTAGAAGAACATGTTACTATTAACAACTTACGTAAAGAACTGCGACAAAAAGAGATAATTAATGTCAGTTATAGAACATTACTTCTGGATTTGGGTTTTAAATTTAAAAAAGATGACAACAGACGAGCATTAATGGAGACACCAAGAATTTGTTCAATGAGGGCAGCTTTTCTTAGAAAGTATATGGAAAACAAAAATGCACACATCAGCTTGTTTTCATAGACGAAACATGAATTTTTTCAAAAGGCAGTCAAAGGAAATCTTGGCAGGATGACAACATTAAACTTGTTCGTAAACCTGGGGGATTTGATGGTAAAAGGTTTATTGTTTTACATGCTGGACACAGTGGGAGTTTTGTGGAAAATGCCAATTTACTATTGGCTAGCAAGTCAAAGTCACTTGATTATCATGGAGAAATAAATAGTGAAATGTTTACGAAATGGGTCAGAAACCAGTTGATTCCTAGTTTAGAAAAACCATCTTTAATTATGGATAATGTTTCATACCATTCAGTTGAAGTAGAAAAACAGCCATGTTCAGCATGGAATAAAGAAAAAATTCTCGAGTGGTTACAAAAGAATAGTTTACCTCGTAACAAACAGATGTTTAAAACAGAATTGTTAGATATTATAAAAGCTGATAAAATCAAAGGAATATCAAATTGATAAAATTTTTCAAGAGCATGGGCATCAAGTGTTGAGGTTACCTCCTTATCACTGTCAATTTAATGCAATCGAGCTGATTTGGGCATATGCAAAAACATTTTCTAACAAGCATATTGGTGAAGAGGGATATGAAGCTAAACAACTACAGTAATACCCCGCTTTACGCGAGGGATACGTTCCGAAAAAAATCGCGTTAACTGAAATTCGCGTATATCGAGGTTTATGATTAAACATAGTCAAAATTTAATACAAAAAAATACAAATCATTTTAATCAATCACTTTAATTCTAAGAACACTTTATGCAATACATACTCTTATTTTTTACGGAAAAATACATCTATTGTCTTTTGGGTAACGTTTTGTTTACGTTCTTGTAAAATACGTTCATAACACCCAACACTGTTTTTAATTGTTTGACACACGGTCAAGACACGGTCATCATTATTGTCTATACTCTGCAATATGTCCAAACCTGAATAAATTTTTGAAAGTGCATTTTGTATTTCCCCTGAAGATAAAACTTTCTCTTCTACTTGTTCTTCCTCATCGTAGATAGGATTATTCTGTAACTCGATCAGATCTTCATTGCTAATAGGATCGTCGTGCGTTGCTACAAGTTCTACGAGATCTTCTACCGTGACATCTTCAAGTTCAGACCCCTCAATCATTGCAGCAATGTCTTCAAGCACTTGTCTCTGCATCTGGACAATTCTTCTAGGTGCTTCCACTACATCTGGCCAAAGATTACGCCACACCCCATTCATACAACTCATTTTAACTTCCTTCCAAGCCTCTTCTATGTTGTGAATAGACTTCATAATGTTGTATGACTTCCACCACTCTCGCATAGACTGTCTTCCTTCCCCGTCAGTTTCATGAATTAGTTGGCTAAAAGTGCGGCGATGGTAATAAGCTTTGAAGTTTGCTATTGCTCCCTGGTCCATAGGTTGTAATATTGACGTAGTGTTTGGTGGAAGGAACTTTACGTACACTTTTAAGTCTCTGGGCGTATCAAGTGAGGTTGGATGTCCTGGGGCATTGTCTAAGAGTAATATAACTTTAGGTTCAAGCCCATTTCTGTCACAGTATGATTTGACTGATGGGCAAAAACTATTAGAATACCATTCTTGAAAAATTTCCCGTGTAACCCACGCCTTTCTGTTTGATCGCCACACAACTGGTAGACTTGTCTTGTCTGTGCCTCGCATTGCACGGGGTGTTTCTGAATGGTACACTAGTAAAGGTTTCAGTTTGAAATCACCAGTGGCATTACCACCCAGCAGAAGTGTTAGTCGATCTTTCGCAGCTTTGAAACCACTGGCTTGACGTTCTTCCTTAGAAATGAATGTTCGAGATGGCATTTTTTTCCAGTAAAGTGCGGTCTCATCAACATTGAAGATGAGACAAGCAGGAATTTTCTCTCGTCTAACGAAGTCTTGAAACTTGTCTGGAAACTCAGCTGCAGCTTGAATGTCCGCGCTGGCCGCCTCGCCTGTTATGTGGATATTGTGAAGATTAGAACGCTGCTTGAACCGATGGAACCAGCCTCTGCTGGCAGCAAAAGTCGGAGTGGCACTCCCTTCTCCTTCTTTTGTTTTCAGCATCTCATACAAAGATTTTGCTTTTGTGCATATGAGATCTTGACTTAGTGGTGTGTTCTTCTTATTCAAATCTTCGATCCAGACTGACAGTAATTTCTCCATTCTTTCTAAGATAGATGATCTCGAACGAGAAAGTTTTGTTGCACTTATAGGTGTTGAACCTTCGCTGGAGATTTTAATTTTTTCCCGATTTTTATAAATCGTTCTCACAGTCGATTCTGAGAGTCCAAAATCTCTCCCAACAATTGTTGCTTTGCCTCCATTTTCCATTCTTCTTAACACTTTCATCTTCAATTCCAAAGTGACGCTTTTACGCTCTTTTTTCTTTACAGGCGGCATTTTTAACGTAGGGTTAAATTATGTATGTATGTATCTCCAATAAATATTAAAACAAAACTGCCAGCCGACCGAACTAACATTACGGAACAAATGAACACACGAAACGAACGAGGAAATCCCCATAGAACAAAGTCGAAGGACAGGGAATTCCCAATTCTTCAAAGAGAATATTCAGAGAAAGCGGGGATCCCCCCCGCGACCATAGAGAAGTTAATGACTACATGAGCGCGAAATTTGAAATTCGCGTTATAGTGAAACCGCGCGTAACGGGGTCGCGCTAAGCGGGGTATTACTGTACTTCAAATGTGGAATAGAGCGTTAGAAAAGTATACACCAGAGGTATGGCATGCCAGCGTACAACATACAGAACACCTGATTCAACAGTGGTATGATCGTGAGGTAATAATCGAAGAGATTTCAGAAATCATTATTTATGTTGGGAATGATGAAAGCGAGAGTGAAGAATCTACTTCTAGCGATTAGTGTCATTATTCAACTAATAATTTAAATATTACTTATTGATACGTTCCAAGCCCCTTGGGCAACATTCATCGTACAGTTTGCAGGACAAATATAGACTTATCTATCTATTAGTTTGATTTGATAAATGATATTAAAATTGGATTATGCGATTTATATCTCCTATTCATACTTTCTACCCTCGTCGTGAAATATCTTTCTGTTTTTAAAAGTATTAGATTTCAGTTCTCTATTTTAAAATTTTATTTAATGAGTTCTACGGTGCAACTTTTTACAGTTTTTATAATGCTTTATATGTAAATTTAAGAAAGCTGTGTTAAGTGTGTATTGTAATTTCATTACAAACATTATACAAACTTCATATAACTAACAGATAACACTTGCAAACTTTTCATAAAGTAAATTTACTCACGAAATAAACTAATAACAACCTGAAAAATAAAAATAAGTGATATTAGATGTTGGATTTATGCAGAGAAGTAAATATCCTTCACAAGTAAGAACTAGGGTGGTTTACACATCATACACATTTAATATATCCGTAGTTTTCGTTAATTACCAAACCGGATGAAAATTTTAAATCCTATTTTGACTTTTGAAATTGTCACTGATTTGACAGCCGATTGAATCGTCTGAATATTCTTGACGTCGCGTTAATCACATGACTGCAAAGATCCATTGATCAGACTTTACCACTTACACCGTCAGATAATACCATTTGTTGAGAAAGTAAACTTGTTGGCTGAACTCTTCGCTTCACATTCTATTGGCGATTTCCAAGGAAAAACTTCGCCTATTACTTCCAATATGCAGTAAATGATGCTCAATATTGTCTTCAGCCAATGCCTCATAGAAGGTATTTTAATGAAGCTAGACACTAAAAAACTTCAATTTTTCAATCAATCATCGCTCCTAATGATGCTAATATGATTAGCTAAGCGTGCGTCCAATGAAACAATAATGTACTTGGTGTGTAGCGGATATTTATTATGTAGTAATTTTTATTTGAGAAACAGACATTTAGGAATATTATATTTGAGTAATAAGAATAATACTTAAGAAGATAAATTAATTAAAGCCGTTAAAATACTGTAATAAATTCCTTGAGAATTCTGTCATAATAAATTCCTTTCCTTTGTCAGCGTAATTTAATAACCTTAATTAAAGGGTTTCTAAAACACATTTCTTTAAGTGGAGCATCGGCACGTAAAAGTATTAAACATCATTACAAAAATGACGCTTTTAAGCATTATTTATAGAGATTTTATTCGTATCTGCTGGAAAAATAAAATCCCAAAATGAAGAGTTTCTGGATCAAAATATTTTTGAATAAAATAATAATAACGTAATAATGTTACTCTATAAATTTTTAATATAATTTTGATCTTCATGTCCGATTTGAAAATACGAAAGTGTTTTTTTTTTTTAAGTTATCTATCAATCTATAAAGGTAAAACTTCTTTAATGCCATCCAAAAACAATTTTTTTATGTATGCCTCAAAAAACGAAGTTACAGCGACTTTTAACTCATCATTTGAGGAAAATTTTCGGCTCGAGAAATGTTGCTTCAGATGTTTCAACAAAAAAGAAGCCGTAGTGCAGTGAATCCACAGCTTGCGGCAATGGCCTGAACTGGGCTAACCCTGTAGTTGTGATTTTTTCCATTAAATTCAACACACAAAATTGCTTCATAGTCGCATTCAACTTTTCAGAAGATGAATAAGTTTTCATCTTCTTTGGAACAGAGAGTTTATGATTCCATTACATCGACTCCTGCTTCACAGGAAGATCCCATCAGTAGATCCAAGTCGCCTATGATAAATCGCAAAAAATAACACTCATCGTTCTCTAAAGCAGCCAAATGTTCTTGAGAAGTTTCTTTCCTCGCTAGTTTCTGCTCTGGTGTAATGAATTTAGGGAGCACAAATTTTCTTCATCCAGATGCTTGGACAAAGCACTGAGACATTTGTTCGTCGATCTGACAGCAGCAAATTTTCCATAAGCTGGATAGTGATGATACTGTTCTATTAGCAAACAGTATCAAAGATCTTCAGCAACTGATCAATCGAGTCGTATCAGCTATCAATATTTGGACTGACTATGAATATAAGAAAAACTAAGTGGATGGTCATAAGAAAGAAAAGTATACCACCAGAATCCCTTGAAATCAAAAACAGCACCGTAGAACAAGTCCCTACATTTAAATATTTGTGAACTAATATAAATGAAAAGAGGAAGCCAAGAAAGGAGATATATTCCAGAATTGTACAAGCCTGACTGACATACATAAATATGAATAAATTTTTCCAACGATCAAGTCTCACTTTCGAACTCCGAATGAGACGGGTAAGAGCGTATGTATTATCCGTTGCTATTACGAATGTGTATACGGGACCCTTGACCCTCACTGAGAAAAAACGACTGCATTTAAAATGTGCATTTGTAGACGCAGAAAATAAAAAACACAGAAGTACTAGTAAGAATGAATAAAGCGAAAGAATTACTAACAACCATAAAAATAAGAAAAACTCAATACTTCGGACATATAATGAAGGGTCAAAATACGAATTGGTATGTTTAATTACATAGGTATACAAAAAAAATTATCTCTCTTTTAAGTGAGACACGTGTTTTCTTAAGTATTTTTTTATGCTGAATCCAAAAAAATCATAAAAAAAGACATCCAACGTGAGGTTTTTTCAGAAAACACACTTAAAGTTGCCAAGAATCCATTTTTCCAATTTTAAGTGTGTACATCATTAAAATTATGGAATAAAACTATTATTTCGGATTTCTTTAAATGTTCTGAATAGACAATTATCATAAAAACCTAAAAATATTAGGTTTTAGTGTTCATGTTTAACAAAAAACACGCATACATCACCTTTAACTAAGCAAAATGCTGTTTAAAATAAATTTTTAATATAATTTTGATCTTCATGTCCGATTTGAAAATACGAAAGTGTTTTTTTTTAAGTTATCTATCAATCTATAAACGTAAAACTTCATTAACGCCATCCAAAAACAATTTTTTTATGTATGCCTCAAAAAACGAAGTTACAGCGACTTTTAACTCATCATTTGAGGAAAATTTTCGGCTCGAGAAATGTTGCTTCAGATGTTTCAACAAAAAAGAAGCCGTAGTGCAGTGAATCCACAGCTTTCGGCAATGGCCTGAACTGGGCTAACCCTGTAGTTGTGATTTTTTCTATTAAATTCAACACACAGAATTGCTTCACAGTCGCATTCAACTTTCCAGAAGACGAATAAGTTTTCATCTTCTTTGGAGCAGAGAGTTTATGATTCCATTACATCGACTCCTGCTTCACAGGAAGATCCCATCAGTAGATCCAATTCGCCTATGATAAATCGCAAAAAATAACACTCATCGTTCTCTAAAGCAGCCAAATGTTCTTGAGAAGTTTCTTTTCTCGCTAGTTTCTGCTCTGGTGTAATGAATTTAGGAAGCTAACTTGCACAAATTTTCTTCATCCAGATGCTTGGACAAAGCACTGAGACATTTGTTCGTCGATCTAACAGCAGCAAATCTTCCATAAGCTGGATAGTGCAGTAAAAAAAGGTCAAAATAATGATGAGATAGGCATAGTTTAGATAAAGCAATATTATGATTTTATCCTCTCTGGCCTTTCACCAGGAGTTTTGTCCTGAGTTTAAGCCCTCGAAAAAACTTGTGCTCTTTTGTTTATAAACAATTTAAGTTTTCAAAACGCATTATATGAGCCTAAAATGTGAATAACTCCGGTCATACAGTCAGCCCAAAAAGTCTCCATACGCCACCTGCTTTCTATACCATTTTTCTGTTATCTTTAACTAATTAATTGGAACTATGAGAAAACATGTTTAAATTAATATTTGAAACTTAACCAACAAGGATTAGTATTAAAAACAACTACGGAACATTTTATTTAGAACTTACATCATTGTTATAAAAATATAAACAAAATTAATGTCAAAAAAGTCTCCATACACTTAACAATTACTTTTAATAGTTTGACGGAGTTTAACGGAAAATAACAACTTCGTTTAAACTAATATTTAGTAGGACCGCGTTGGCCTTGATAATCTCCTGTAACCTTTTTGTCACACTTGCAACCAGCATTCTAGTAACTCCTGCTGGCATGTTCTCCCATCCGTTCAATATTCTGTTTTTTAATTCTTCTCTATTCGAAATATTATGTTTGCGAACATATATATTTAAGTTTCTCCCATAAATATTCGTTGGGGTTTAAATTGGGTGATTGCGGAGGTATATGAAGCTGCTGTCGCACATTATGGATCATCCATTCTTGCACCACGTTTGCGGTATGTTTCGGATCATTGTCCTGTTGGAAAATGTATCTTTGTTCGAGTGCTAATTTTTGGACACTTTCTGTTAAATTGTCTCTCAAAATGTTCAGATGCTAATCCATGGTACCATTAATAAAATGTAAATTTCCGACCCCTCCAGCTGACATGCACCCCCGAAAGAGAATACACTGCCACCCCGTTGTCTCACCGCGGAACAAATGTTTTTAATATCGATTGCGGTATTCTTCTTTCTCCAAACTTTAGTTCTGCCGTCAGATCCAAAAAGGTTAATTTTAGTTTCATTACTAAAGATTACGGATTCCCAAAATTCAGGAGGTTTAGTAACGTCTAGGGAATACATTACTAAACCTCCTGAATTTTGGGAATCCGTAATTGTTAACGAAAATTAATTTTTTTTTCTAGATAAAGGTCTCGCGATTCTCTACCAGATGTGATAAAAAAATTTCAGTCTTTTTTCAAAGTGACCGAAAAACGCATTTATTGTTATTTTATTAATAAACAAATCTAAAAAAAGGGTTAAAATGACCCAAAAAAAAAAAATTAATGGCATGGGAAAGCTGGCGTCGAGACCTAAATTTTGAAAAAAAAGATCCATTTTAGACCAAATGGCATAAAATCGCGGGCAATTCAAATTTTAAATAACAAATTCAATTATGCCCACTGGGTTAAATATTTTTATACTAAAATTTCAGTGCATAACAAAAGGCATACTTAAATTGTTTATTAACAAAAGAGCACAAGTTTTTCTACGTCTAAAGCTCAGGACAATACTCCTGGTGATACCCCAGAGAGGAAAAAATCATAATATTGCTGTATCTAAACTGTGCAATTTCAAATGCTTTTTACTGCACTAGGACGGTTTTCTCAGTTCAAGCCTCGACCAGTCTTCCTGATCTAAAGTCATCTTGAATTGATGCTCGACTTGGTTGAAACTGTGTAGATGAAAATTTTACTTATATGTCATCAGTTAAACATGCAGAACCTCATTTACATTGTGTAAATGATATGAGACGCGAAATGACCATCGCACAGTAGTCCTAGAATTATTATTTTTGTAAAAATGTGATATATGAAAATTTAATAAAAATTCTAGAAACAGCTAATATAGACAAAAGAGATCTAAATATCATCAAAAATCTGTACTGGAACCAATCAGTAGAAGCTAAAGTGGGTCTGAAAAGATTCAAAACCATAAAAATATCCCAGAGGTGCATTTTTTTACCACTTTTGTTTAATCTTTATTTTGATGCTATATAACATAATAGTTAATGGAGATACACTGAACAACATACAGTATGCTGATGATACTGTTCTATTAGCAAACAGTATCAAAGATCTTCAGCAACTGATCAATCGAGTCGTATCAGCTATCAACATTTGGACTGACTATGAATATAAGAAAAACTAAGTGGATGGTCATAACAAAGAAAAGTATACCACCAGAATCCCTTGAAATCAAAAACAGCACCGTAGAACAAGTCCCTACATTTAAATATTTGTGAACTAATATAAATGAAAAAGGAAGCCAAGAAATTAGATATATTCCAGAATTGTACAAGCCCGACTTACATACATAAATATGAATAAATTTTTCCAACGATCAAGTCTCACTTTCGAACTCTGAATGAGACGGGTAAGAGCGTATGTATTATCCGTGCTATTACGAATGTGAATACGGGACCCTTGACCCCCACTGAGAAAAATGTGCATTTGTAGACGCAGAAAATAAAAAACACAGAAGTACTAGTAAGAATGAATAAAGCGAAAGAATTACTAACAACCATAAAAATAAGAAAAACTCAATACTTCGGACATATAATGAAGGGTCAAAATACGAATTGGTATGTTTAATTACATAGGTATACAAAAAAAATTATCTCTCTTTTAAGTGAGACACGTGTTTTCTTAAGTATTTTTTTATGCTGAATCCAAAAAAATCATAAAAAAAAAGACATCCAACGTGACGTTTTTTTTTTCAGAAAACACACTTAAAGTTGCCAAAAATCCATTTTAATAAATAAAATACACTCATTTTATTTATTAAAATGGATTTTTTGGTAACTTTAAGTGTGTACATCATTAAAATTATGGAATAAAACTATTATTTCGATTTCTTTAAATGTTCTGAATAGACAGTTATCATAAAAACCTAAAAATATTAGGTTTTAGTATTCATGTTTAACAAAAAAAACACGCATACGTCACCTTTAACTAAGCAAAATGCTGTTTAAAATAAATTTGTGCAACCGCTAAAATAAAAAATTGTTTTTTTAATTTTCATTAATACTAAACAAAACACTCGCTCGCTCAGTCACTCACTCACTTACACACCCACTAACTCACTCACTTCTACACTTACTCACTCACTTACTTACTCGCTGGCTCACTCATTCACTATCTCACTCACTCACTCACATTCCCCCATATTCACTCAATCAATCTATCCACAAAATTGACTTCTAAAAGTGTCAAAGGATATACATTAGACTGCATTTTGTAACCTATTGTTCCTAAATAGTAAATGGATTTTTTTCTCAACACTAAACGCTATTCCTCATATTTTGATATTAAATTCGAATTTGAAACTTAAAAACCACTAGAAATGATAGTTTTGTTCAAAAAAAAAATCTTGTTTAGTTGTTGCATTTATTTACTTAAAAAAGCATTTTACCAACCAAATAGCACCCTTGTAAGTGTTAAAAGCGAGTTTTTTGTTGAAACTGAATATAAAACTTTATTTTTTGATGTCAAGTCAGGATTAAGAACTTTAAAAAACACTGGAAATAATAGTTTTGTTCAATTTTAATAAAAATTAAAAACAATTTAAAGGTGGTGTATGCGTGTTTTTTGTTAAACATGAACACTAAAACCTAATATTTTTAAGTTTTTATAATAAATGTAGATAGTTTTTTACATTTTATTTATTAAAATAGATTTTTTGCAACATTAAGTGTGTTTTCTGAAAAAACCTCAAGGCGAATGTCTTTTTTATGTTTTTTTTTTGGATTCAGCCTAAAAAAATATTTAAGAAAACTGTGTCACTTAAAAGACAGAGAATTTTTTTATTTTGTATATATGTGTTACTGAAGGCAAAATAAAAAGGTAAGTGATCGATCGGAAGACGACAAAATTCTTGGCTAACCGACGTGGTTTGGATATGCTTCTGGTGATATCTTTTTAAGCAGCAGTTTCTAAAGTTTGTTTAATTGTATGGATTGCCAAACTTCTCAAGAAGACGGCGTACGAAGAAGAAAATTTTCGCATACAAAAGGTATCCTCCGTTCTACTGAGACGTTCTACAGCACTGAGTTTCTAAGGACCAGGTTACGCTCTGTTCCCCCACCCCGCTCTTCCCATTGCGTTTTCGCAATAAACCGAACAGGTTTGAGATACATTTTATTACCTTAAATATCACAATATAACACTTAAAATTTTTGGTCTGACACATAAATGTCACCCTTTTCAAAAAATCCATATAATTGTTAGAAAGTACCAACCTTCAAATGATACGTGTCAAAATTTTATGATATTTCGAGGATTAGTTTAAAAGTTACAGCGACACTACTCAGTATATATCACCACTACACCAAACGCTTTATTTTTGCATTCGACGCGCGTTTCGCTAACCATGTTAGCTTCATCAGGAGCGAGTGAGTCACTCAAGTCAGTCATCGTTCCTGGTAAAGCTAACATGGTTAGCGCAAGGTGCGTCGAGTGCAAAAATAAAGTGTTTGGTGTAGTGGTGATATATACTGAGTAGTGTCATTGTGCCAAAGATTCCACATTCCCAACAAACTTACAGGAGTTTTAGTGACGCTACTCTTGATATTTTCAAAACAATGGAATAAATCGAATTTCGTGTGTCGATTAAACACTGTTTTTTGATGGGAAAAAATACCGTTCAACCAAAGCAATGGCTTGATAAGTGTTATGGAGACTCTGCTCTGGAAGATTACTCATACATTTACTGGTATGCTGAATTTAAAACGCGGTCGTACAGATACAAATGATGCTGGACACTCAAATGAGGGAAAACATCAAAAAAATTCACAAAATTGTTTTGGATGACCGTAAACTCATTATTCACCCTAAAGATATCGAAAGAACGCGTTGGTCATATTTTGCATGAACATTTGGCATGAGAAACTCTGTTTGAAATGCGTTTGCTCACAGTGGACCAAAAACAACAACGTGTTGATGATTCTGAGCGCTGTTTGGACCTGTTTAAACGGAATAAAAAGTTTTTTCATGCGATATGTGACAATGGACGAAACATGGATTCACCACTACACACCGGATTCAAATCGACAATCAGCTGAGTGGACAGCAGTCGGTGAAAGCCTCCCGAAGCTACCAAAGACATAACTGTCGGCTGGGAAGGTTTTGGCCTCTGTATTTTGGGATGCGCATGGAATAACTTTCATCGACTATGCTAAGAAGGGGAAAACCATCAATCAATCAATAGCGAATATCATATGTTAGTGCATTTGAAAGCAGAAATCGCAAAGAAACGGCCCCCAAATGAACAAAAAAAAACTACTCTTTCATCAAGACAATGCATCGTGTCACAAGTCAATGGTTACGATGGCAAAATTGCATGAATTGAAGTTCGAATTAGTTCCTCATCCACCGTATTCTCCAGATTTGGCCCCCAGCGACTATTATCTATCGCAGACGCAGCGGGAAAGTTATTGCCGAAACTGCGGCCTATTTTGAAGGCAAAGACAAATCCTTCTACAAGAAAGGTATAGAAATGTTAGAAAAGCGTTGGACTAATTGTATCGCTCTTGAAGGAGATTATATTGATGAATAAAGTCGAATTTTGCAAAAAAAAAGTAGCTAGCTACCAAAAACTTTTCAGGCTACGTGTTAGATTTCTATTATTTATTGATATTAATTACTTAATTCAATGTTGCTTTTAAAGTAAAATATTATTTCGCTCTAAATTATGTTACTAACAGTTATATTGCAACCTCTATGTGTACGTACATCATATTTTATAAAATGTAATTAAGCTCTATTCATACAAGAGTTGCTTCACAACGGTATTCATGTAAAGAATAACTTTGTAACAATAATATTACATTATATTTGAACTAACGCAATGTTTAGTTAGATTGTCTATAAAGGGCTCTAGGTATGTTGAAAATTCATTGTTTGGGATTGCTTTGAATATGGTAATAAAGATAAATTAAACTATGTTGTTTTATATTTTATAATAAAAAATCTCGAAAAGGCGTTATTAAAACGTAAATATTAAATTGTAATCTTCAAAATTTTGTGTTTTTACTCCGATAATAGATCGAGAAAAACGCAGAATCGAAGCAGCTCGTATTAGCTTTAGAAAGATGAATGTTGTTCTTTGTAACGACAATCTGAACCTTAAACCAAGACGATGGATTGACGAAGATGCACTAATGCTACATCTAGTCGGTGCAGCCATATTACACATAGGCTGAAAAGATTTTGGCCCAGCTACTTAAGACACATTTTTTTTGCAAAATTCAACTTTATTTATCAATATAGTCTCCTTCAAGAGCGATACAATCAGTCCAACGGTTTTCTAACGTTTCTACACCTTTCTTGTAGAAGGATTTGTCTTTGCCTTCAAAATAGGTCTCAGTTTCAACGATAACTTCTTCACTGGAGCTAAATCTCTTTCTAACGAACATTTTTTTTGAGGTCTATGAATAGATAATAGTCGCTGGGGGCTAATCTGGAGAATAAGGTGAACGAGGAAGCAATTCGAACTTTAATTCATGCAATTTTGCTATCATACCCATTGACTTGTTGAAAGAGTATTCTTTTCTTATTCATTTCTGGCCGTTTCTTTGCGATTTCTACCTTCAAACGCACCAGTAACTTTATATAATATTCGCTATTGATGGTTTTTCCCTTCTCAGCATTGTCAATGAAAATTATTCCAGGCGCATCCTAAAATACGGAGGCCAAAACCTTTCCAACTGACTGTTATCTCTTTGGTCGCTTCAGGCGGCTTTCACCAGCTGCTGTCCACTCAGCTGACTGCCGATTTGATTCGGTGTGTAGTGGTTTTATTGAGCTCGAACAGGTCCAAATATCAACACGTTGTAGTTTTTGGTCCACTGTTAGCAAACAAGATACCCATTTCGAACAGAGCTTTCTAATGTCCAAATGTTCATGCAAAATATGACTAACGCATTCTTTTGATATCTCTAGCATATCAGCTATCTCACGTAATTTCACTTTACGGTCATCCAAAACAATTTTGTGGATTTTTTTTATGCTTTCTGGTGTAACCACCTCATTTGGGCGTCCGGAGTGTTCAGCATCATTTGTATCTGTACGACCGCGTTTAACTTCGGCATACCAGTAAATGATGAGTGCTCTTTCAGGGGCAGCGTCCCCGTAACACTTATCAAGCCATTGCTTTGTTTAAACGGTATTTTTTCCCATCAAAAAACAGTGTCTAATCAACACGAAATTTGATTTTTTCCATTGATTCGAACATATCAAAAATAACATCACTAAAATCACTGTAACTTGTAAACTAATCGTCGAAATGTCATCGTATCGTTTGAAGGTTGGTACTTCCTAAAAATCTTATGGATTTTTCAGCCTACGTGTTATAGCAGAGTTCTGGACCATAAAAGCAAGCACGTTGAATCGACTGGTAGAATTTAAAATGTGGATTCACCGCAGGATGCTTCCAGTGCTGTGGACTGACTTGTTGACGAATAAGGCAAGAGCAAATTCTGAAAGATTAGTGATCACCACTATAAAATGTTGCAAAATTCCTTACTCTGGCCATGTACTGCATGAAGAGAAAAAGTACCTATTCCAGTTAATAATTAAGGGGAAGATTGAAGGGAGGCGTGAAGTTGGTATAATTCAAATATCCTAGCTGAAGAATATCTGAGAATAGACAGGCATACAAAAAGCTAAGGATCTCTGTAGACTCTCCCTCCTCTCAGTCCTTTCGCCACAATAGGAGTATCGGTGACACTGTGCAGTTGCTAAATCAACAGTCATTCTCCAGGCATCTCGATCCTGCGCGACCTGACTTGACTCGTGCATGCCCATACCAAGAAGAGATCTTACTTGGTCGGACCCTCTTGTTAAAGACCGTCCTAGTGATCTTCTACCTTCTATCTTCTCCGTTACTATAAGCTTTTCCATGGCATCCAGTTTCCTCATAATGTGACCAAAATATTTCCGCTGCTGTCTATTAATTCTATTTGAAAGTCGGTCATTTATACTAAGCTCTTCGAGAATAGATACATTAGTATGGTGTTCGGTATATGATACTCTGAGGATTCTTCAATATACCCATGTCTCATACGCATCGATTCATCTTTTGTCAGCTTGTTTAATGGTCCATGTTTCCGATGCGTAAGTTGCTATGGGGAATATAAGGCTGGATAGCAATTTTAACTTTGTGATTTTTGTGACAGCTGGATCTTTCCAGACCTCAGTGAGTTTGTTCGTGGAATTTATAACCATAGCCAAACGTCTTCTTAATTGCGTTTCGCAACCACCATTGTTAGTTATGAGGGATCCCAAATAGTTGAAATGGCCTATAACAGTGAAACCAGCAATTTCATTTATGTGTGACAGATCTTCATTACGACTAAAAATCATTACGTTCTATTATTTGTCAATGATTTCAAAACGCTCCATAATTGGTGCTGGGTCTTATATTTAACGTTGCTAGTATAATAATATCATCCGCATCCACCGACTGTCACAACCCCACTCCAGCCATCCAAAACAGACCTCATTATATGTTCACTATATACGTTAAAAAGTAAGGGTGACAGAATGCAGCCCTGTCTGACGCCGGGTTCTACGTTAAAGGGATCGGATAAAAAATTATTCAGTTTAATTCTGCAATTTGTGTACTCGTACAGGGATCGAATAAAGTTTATAAAGTGTATAGATGTTCCCATGCTGATTAGAATCGATTTTGCATTTGCGATTGTATGCAGTCGAAAGTTTTAGAGTAGTCTATATAACAGATATAGGTTGTTATTTGGAATTCCCTGACGTTTTCTATTATCTGGTGTACGTTGAGTCTTTCATTTAGTATTCAGCGAACTACCTTAGCAGCATACCGGAGGGAGTGTTCTATAGTGGCTGCAATCCAAAGGGGATCCTTTCTTATGCAAGGGTATAAATGCAACTTCATACCAATCTTCTCGCCATCGTCCAGTCTTCTATACCACATTACACAGTTTATGTACCATATTCACGGCGATTTCTCCTATCATCTTTATTATTTCCGCAATTATCTTGTCATACTTGCTGCTTTTCTGTTCTTTAATCTTTATATAGCCTTCCTGACTTCAGATTTAAAACTACATGGCTCCTGTCTGTTCTTCTGCGGCTTCGTCGTCGACATTGCAGTCGTCCACGAGTTGAGGCACAAAAAGTTCTTTACAATAATCTTTCCAAAGGTTAATAACTGCAGGCATCTCGGTGACTGTTCTACTTTTCTTATCTCTGATTATTTGTGTTTTAGGTTTGAATTCTTTCGATAGATATTTTACTTTTTCATAAAGTTCTTGTGATCGATTGTTTGTAGCATGTTGTTCTAGCTCCTCACATATATTTTTCAAGTATGCGTTTTTGTCTTTTTTACAAGCCACCTTGATTTCTTTATTGATTGATTGAGTGATGATTGACGATCCAATGTGTTGTTTGTTAAAATCATATTTTTTCTTGTTTCTATAAACTTTAGGGTATCGTTGGTCATCAAATATTTTTGAAGGTGTTTTTGTATTTTCGCTAAGCATTGTGTAGCAGCATTTGTTAACCACTTCTTAATATCTGTCCACGTTTTGTCTGTTTCTTCTGTGACTTCCCGAATGATATTGTTGATTATCGTTTGGAAAAGAGTACTGTCTGATACTGTCATTCTCTTGTTTATTGTTATTTTTTTAAGAATAGCTAGTTTTATTCCCATAGGAGCCTTTAATAGCTTGTAATTTGAACAATATACCGTTCCTGGTACGGATTTTACATTCAATATAGATGACCTCCATCTAGAGCTGATCAAGATATAATTAATCTGCTTTTTGTAGTGCCCGTCCACGTGTAAACTCAGTTTTTTAAACAGTAGAGGTTTGCTTATTTGGTTTTCTATGTTATTCATAAATATTTCCGCCAAAAGAGGACTAAGTGGATTGCCCATTATGAGACCGTCTAGGCTGCTGTATAGGTCGTTATTAAATTCAAAATAATTTTGTTCTGGGCAAACCTTTAAGCAATTTAAGATGTCTTGTTTTATTATTGGGTTAACATTGATTTTAGAAAGAAGTTTTTCAATTAGTAATATAGTGTCCCTACTTGGTGTGCTTGAAAAAAGATTTTGAACATCGAAAGAGATTAATTTTGAATTGTCAGGTAACTTTAAATGTTTGATGTTTTCAACCAGTTGTTGTGAATTTTTTATTGCAAATTGAGCTTTAAATTTAGTGTTTTCTATGAGTATTTGATCAAGACGTTTTGATAGTTTATAAGATGGGGCTGACACGAAAGATACTACTGACCTTTTAGGGTAACCCGTTTTGTGAAGTTTTATTAGTAAATATAGTTTAGGTGTTTGTGGGTTCATATGAGTGAGAATTCTAGAATCTTGATCATTAAACAAACTTTTGCAATTAGAGATCGTTGATTTAATAATTTTCTGATAACTTTCAGTTGGGTTACATTTTAAAACTGGGTATTTATCTGGGTTTAAGAAATCTATTGTTTTTTGGATATAATCTACTTTTTCAATCGTTACTACTGAATTACCTTTGTCTGCTTTTGTAAATATTATATCTGCTGATTTATTTCTAATGTCTTTTATTAATTAAATATCTTGTCTTTGATTAAATTTGGCGTAAAAATTCTTTTTTTAGTATAGTAGCTGCTTCGTGTTTTTTACTAATATTATTTGAACCCACAAACACCTAAACTATATTCACTAATAAAACTTCACAAAATGGGTTACCCTATAAAGGTAGGTAGTATCTTTCGTGTCAGCCCCATCTTATAAACTATCAAAACGTTTTGTTCAAATAGTTATAGAAAACACTAAATTGAAAGCTTAATTTGCAATAAAAAATTGAAAACATCAAACATTTAAAGTTACCTGACAATTCAAAATTAATCTCTTTCGATGTTCAAAATCTTTTTCCAAGCATACCAAGTAGGGAAACTATATTACTAATTGAAAAACTTCTCTCTGAAATCAGTGTCAACCCAATAATAAAGCAAAACATCTTAAATTGCTTAAAGGCCTAGAAAATAATTATTTTGAATTTAATAACGACCTATACAGCAGCCTGGAGGGTCTCATAATGGGCAATCCACTTAGTCCTTTTTTGGCGGAAATATTTATGAATAACATAGAAACCCAAATACGCAAACACCCACTGTTTAAAAGATTTGTATACTGGCATAGATATGTTGATGATATCTTATGTTGTTTTACAGAAAGTGATAGACAATTTGCCACATTTCAAAATTTTTTGAATAATATACACAAAAATATAAAATTTACCAGTGAAGTTAAAATCAACAATAGCTTAAGCTTGACCTAACAATAAAAAGTCATAATAACAAACACATTTTTTCTATTTATCATAAACCATCACATACTGACATAATTATCCATAATACCTCATGTCATCTACCAAGTCACAAACTTGCAGTTTTCCATAATATGATTCACAGACTAACAAATATTCCTCTGAACCAAGACGATTTTCAAAAAACAATTAGCAGTAAATAATGACTATTCACCATCCATAATAGATAATATTCTCAAGAAAAAACTTTACAAAAAATCCATTAGTACAGTTTTTTCGAGTAATAAAGAACCTTATAAAAACGTAAAGTCAATAACGTACTATGATAGATGCAGCACTAAATTAAATAGATTCTTGAGAAAATTAAATATTAACACAGCATTTAAAACATCCAACACACTTGGCAAATTTATAAAAAATAACAAAACTAAAACAGATAAAGACAATAAAACAACATAAAATGAACAATTAGACTTAAATAATTCACCATTACTAAATCTGTTTTAATTAAATTATTTTATTACCTGCCATAAATTGTGAACCAACCATTTATTATAGTAATTTTACCCTCATTTTGTAACAAACCATCTAAAGAGACTGTCGTACAGCGAAACATGTCATAGTGTTAAAAATATAAAAATTTAGTGGAAATTTAAGTAGTGTTTTAATTCTTGCAAAACTTCTATATTGAAGTTATTATTAATAGCAAAACTGAAGTAGACGATCTCCGCGTTCATTTCTAACCCCAAGCCCAAATTTTCCATTGATATTCCGAATCTGGTCATTACTATTTCTACAGCCAATTTTAGCATCAAAGTCTCCAGTCACCATTACGATCTCTTTTGATGGGATTTTGTACAAGTTTCTTCAATCTTATTGTAGACTTCCTCAACTTCATCATCATCAGAGAGTGATGTTGGCATATATACTTGTATAAAATGCTTACTGGTTTTGCCGTAATGGTTATTTTAATCAGGTAACCAGCTGAAGACAAAAAAGCACTACCCATGGAGATCGCCAATGTCCAGGGGATATTGCACATGAAGAAAAAGAACTGTTATAACAGATTATATGACTGTTAAATGGTTATTTTCGCACATCCCAACACATAAATGGAACAACTCCCAACTATTGTGAGTAAATCATTTCCGTCAACCCTATTATTTCTCGTAAAGAGCAACATAATTCGAAAGGTATCAACTTTAATCATTTATACAAAAAAATAATGTTGATATCTATTAAAGTTGAATAAAATACACACTACCGCCACCCTCTCGGCTGTAGAGATTTGTATTTTTCTATTTTGATCCGATTTACATCGATTTTCCGCCATAAATATAGAAAAAAAACTTGCCATCCAATTCAATTTAATTCACAATAGTACAGTCAGTCACTTATACATGATCGTGTTGGCACAAATATATCATCAGTGTAATAGACGACGGGATCCGTCTGCTAATTGTGGTCTGGACATCGATTGTTAATTGCTATTCAAATGATGTCGGAGAAGTAGAGATAACACGACCAATGAACGTAACATTATTCGTGAGAGAACACCGCCTTTGTATTTATCTTTTTCTAGATTTCTCCCGTATAGAGTGAATCCTAACGTTTCGCTGTCCAAGCTATCGACTTCAGAGTTTGGTTCCGAGAATTGACTTCTTTGGAATCTTGCATGAAATTAATTTAATTCCGCTTGCACACGCTTTTTATATTAGCAAACAGGGGTGGGAGTGGGCTGGGGCTTCATGGGTAATCTGTTTCCAGATTGACGAGAGGTACAGATCAAACTCACGATTATGTTTGTTGAGATATTTAGATGGACTCGTGCATTTTCTTACGATAAAAAAAAGAATGTCTTGCAAGGATCTTTGATGGGTCAAAGTGAATTTGTTGTTCTATTTCATGCTGGTGTTCCGCAAGTACAAGGACATACTATATTCTTTCGCTCTAGTACATTATTTCCTGCTCGTTTCGCAGATGTAGGTTTTAGTAGTACTGTATGGGATACTGGATTTTCAAAAGAAATATATATATATATATATATATATATATATATATATATATATATATATATATATACGAGTATATATATATATATATATATATATATATATATATATATATATATATATACGAGTATATATATATATATATATATATATATATATATATATATATATATATATATATATATATATATATTTGTGGGGGTCTAGCACATGTACTGCAGGTCCCTAAAGCACTACAGGAGCGATACATGTGCGGAAAAAGCGATTCACGTTGTTCTTGAATTGCTGTAAATTGTACTCGGTGGGAAACACAGCCCTGGGCAAATTATTCCAAGAGATGATGTTCTCCATATAAAAGACTGCTTGAAAAGCGTTGTACGAGCAGTAACAAGCCGAACCTCAAACGGATGTGAAGTATCAGCGCGTCGTGTATTTCTAACATGCACCGCTCTGGGAGGAATTAAACGAGCCACATCCTCCGAACACTTTCCATGAAAATACTTGTAGAATAGGCTCAAGTCGCCAACCGTTCTTTGGTATTCCAGCGAATCAAGGCCGCCAGTCAGTTCCGGGTCTCCAATTAGACGAACAGCTCTTCTCTGAATAGAATCCAACAAATGCAGTGTATGTTTGGGAGCGGAGCCCCAAACATGGGAGCAGTATTCCATAGTTGGTCGAATTTGAGCTTTGTAAAGAATTAACAGTTGTTGTGGAGTGTAAAGCTTTCTGGTTCGAAATAATATTCCCAACTTTTGAGAAGCTCTCCTTGCTATGCCTGCAACATGCTCATGCCAGGGCATATTTGCTCCCAAATTAACACCCAACAAATTGAGTGACGATGTTAGAGAAATGGAGTGCCCCCGCCATAACTATGTCGGGTTCAGCAACGTTAACTTTTTTAAAAGAAACTGCCGCCAGGGTTTTTGTAGCGTTAAATTCCATTTGGTTACTGTCACCCCAAGATAGAAACATATATATAGGTCCTTGTTAAGTTGAACAACTTGCCGCTGTCTGCGTACACTCGCCTGAGCCGCCGATGTCCGAGGGTCCGAAGTGAATGAAGAGATAAGCATACTGTCATCTGCAAAGCTGTAGATTGGATTTCCGGTCATTTCCGGCGGATTGTTAATGTAAATGAGAAAGAGAGTAGGAGATAGTATGGAGCCTTGGGGCACACCGGCGTTGAAAGTAAAGGTGTCAGAAAGAAATCCGTCGACCGCTACTCGTAAAGAAAGCTCGCTGCAATTAATGAGGAATATTATCTTCGATAGATTTGAGAAGTTGAGACAGTTTAGAGCACGTAGAGAAGCGTGTTGTTATTTTATGTTTCCGTAAAATTTTTGAAATGCGATCTACGTCATTCTTAATATATGGGACTATAATCCCAAGAGACTGACTTGCATGGCTTCAAGTCTTCGGAAACATTTAGGGAGGTTCATTATTTTGAATGGTGCTTTTTATGTCTTAGTTTTGGAAATTGTTTGGTTGAAGGGTAGAAATAAGGCATTTTAGTTGAGATTGAATAGATTATTGCTGAGTGAGTGACACACCTCTATGAACTACTGAGTTGCACCTCAAGAAAAATATGCTACAATGACTTTTAACTCATCACCTGCGGATTTTCAATCCCTTAAAACAGAAGTGCAGGCTTTATTGACTTATAAAATTACTTTTCATTAGAACCAAAAATAGTAAAACGTTTCCGTGGAAACGCCCATAAAACAACGTTAGAATCTTAGCAATTAAAATAAATTTCATTATCATTGACAGAATGAGGTCTCAAATTCTAAGTGCCGTAGGCACGTTTACGGAGGCTCTCTCAGAACAGGCAATTAACTTCAAATTAACTGTGTATTTTGTGAAATGATCTTAAACTCGCAAGAAATATCATTACACTTGTTTTTTATTTGTATTTCTCTCCCTCCCTCTGTTTATGTATAATATGTGTATTATATATATATATATATATATATATATATATATATATATATATATATATATATATATATATATATATATATATATATATATATATATATATATATATATATATATATATATATATATATATATATATATATATATATATATATATATATATATATATATATATATATAATATATATATATATATATATATATATATATATATATATATATATATATATATATATATATATATATATATATATATATATATATATATATATATATATATATATATATATATATATATATATATATATATATATATATATATATATATATATATATATATATATATATATATATATATATATATATATATATATACATATATATATATATACATATATATATATATATATATATATATATATATATATATATATATATATATATATATATATATATATATATATATATATATATATATATATATATATATATATATATATATATATATATATATATATATATATATATATATATATATATATATATATATATATATATATATATATATATATATATATATATATATATATATATTATATATATATATATATATATATATATATATATATATATATATATATATATATATATATATATATATATTATATATATATATATATATATATATATATATATATATATATATATATATATATATATATATATATATATATACATATATATATATATATATATATATATATATATATATATATATATATATATATATATATATATATATGTATATATATATATGTATATATATATACATCCATATCTAAATATTTATGCACGAATAAAGGAGACATGTGACCATTTGGAGAAGCAGGAGTTTTAACTTGAGGAGAATTTTATTAGACTTAAAAAAATCAGAAACTTTTTGTAACTATTTAGTCCAATCTGATCTATTGGAATATTTCTTTACTTAAGATCCTCGTTAGAATCTTTCTTTTATCCGCGACCGGACGTTCTAAGAAAGTACGACGGATTTTCAGTTCATAGTCTAATTCATATTCCAGTAGCTGACTTTAAAATTGAATGCTTCCATGATAAATGTATAAAATTTAAAAGAATTGTTTAAAAAGTCGTTAAAATATTTCTCCTGTGCTCCCAATAGTCAAAAAATAAAAAATATGTAAAGGCACTTAAAATATGTAAACTTCTTTACCAAATATTAAAAAAAATCTTCAACAATTTCAAAAAAATTTCTAAGTATTGCCTTGTATTAAAACTCTTTTATTAAATATGTTAAGAATTTCCTATAAAAAAATCTCTAAATACCGTTTCGTATCAGCAAAGTATTTTTAATATTCATGCAAAACATCGGTGAGAAAAAAAACGTACAGTGCAAAAAAAATTAAAGTAGACCAACACATCCGCTAATCTGAACTATAAAGGTAGCTTTTAAGGAAAAAGCAGGGATCACTTATCTTAGAGTCAATTAACAAAATTCAAATATCTAAACCACCATCGGATAAATTGAAATAAATAATTCTACAAATTTTCCTGCTTTTGTCTTACTGCTATAGTGTAGTTTCGTTTAATTAAATATTATGAAATAAAAATATCTGCAAAGTTAGAGCTTTTACTTTGTTCGAAAGCTAGTACACTGAACCCTTTAAAAAATAAAATTCCAAAAGCCCCGCGTTGACAGCGCTATTTTGTAATGTGTGAAAAAATGTTGCCCCAAGCTTGGGCGTAATTTTGTAACATTGGAACTTACCCCGCTTTAATTTCTGATACTGAATTGAGTGAACCCTGATTTTAAAAGAACTAAAGAAATTAAACACACACTAGCTCAGTTTTCCTTGGTAGAGAGATATGGGTAAGAGATAATTGTCTTACGTCTTTTTGGAACTATTTTCTATTTTTTAAAAGCTTTAGCTGTACACATTTTTGGGCACCATCCATTTTAAAATAGAAAGGATCTAACTTCAGCTAAAAAAATGGAAAAATACTGAAAGAATGTATTGTTGGAAAATAAAAAAAAATCAGTTTGTTACAGCCGTTCTTGTCTTGAAAAGTAGGATAGGTATTCAGTGAGACACTAGCTTTAATCAACAAAAAAAGAGAATTTATTCATGTTTTTTAAAATAAAAAGTTCCAACCTTTGCAGTTCTACAAAAAAATTCTAGCCTAACTAGTAGTTATTACATTTAAATCCTGGCTATGATAACCCCCAAAGACGAAAAAATAGTTCTTTACACTTCACTTTTAGTCTGTTTTAAATTGTTGTTAAGGCACTGCTCTGGAATAAGTCTATTGAAGGAAGTTTGGGTAACTTACTGTTCTTATTCCTGCTTTGATGGCATTCGACCGATTTCACACTTTTTCTAGCTAACACTTTGAAAGCCCACTACGGCTTTTAGTTAAGAAACTGGTACTTTTACTTAGCTCGCATGATGGTTGTTCTGAGCCTTTTTTTTGTAGCTCAGTCGAAGGAAGCCTACTTGGCGACTCTCATGAAAATTAGCCTGTCGGCTAGATGGTACGAAGCCTACTCGGCGACTAGATGGAAAATAGCCCGGCTGCGGCTCGATGGAAAACAGCCACGATAGTCGGTCTTCAGGCCCTTAAATAAACCATCCAAACTCTGCCGGTAATATGGCGACGCCGGAACCAAAACTGCGGATACAAACTTTTCACCAATCGCGGCGTAGCGGTAGATTCGGTCAGGAACCCGCACAACACACTATACCGAACGTCTTGGAATCTCTGTTTAATATACCATTCGATACAAAAATGAAAATAAGTACAATTTGAAGTGAAAAATCAGTAACATTACATGGTCTTAAAATCTAGGAAAAAATGAATGTTACAATATATATATATATATATATATATATATATATATATATATATATATATATATATATATATATATATATATATATATATATATATATATATATATATATATATATATATATATATATATATATATATATATATATATATATATTTATATATATATATATATATATATATATATATATATATATATATATATATATATATATATATATATATATATATATATTATATATATATATATATATATATATATATATATATATATATATATATATATATATATATTATATATATATATATATATATATACATACATATATATATATATATATATATATATATATATATATATATATATATATATATATATATAATTGTAACATTCATTTTTTCCTAGATTTTAAGACCATGTAATGTTACTGATTTTTTCACTTCAAATTGTACTTATTTTCATTTTTGTATCGAACGGTATATTAAACAGAGATTCCAAGACGTTCGGTATAGTGTGTTGTGCGGGTTCCTGACCGAATCTACCGCTACGCCGCGATTGGTGAAAAGTTTGTATCCGCAGTTTTGGTTCCGGCGTCGCCATATTACCGGCAGAGTTTGGATGGTTTATTTAAGGGCCTGAAGACCGACTATCGTGGCTGTTTTCCATCGAGCCGCAGCCGGGCTATTTTCCATCTAGTCGCCGAGTAGGCTTCGTACCATCTAGCCGACAGGCTAATTTTCATGAGAGTCGCCAAGTAGGCTTCCTTCGACTGAGCTACAAAAAAAAGGCTCAGAACAACCATCATGCGAGCTAAGTAAAAGTACCAGTTTCTTAACTAAAAGCCGTAGTGGGCTTTCAAAGTGTTAGCTAGAAAAAGTGTGAAATCGGTCGAATGCCATCAAAGCAGGAATAAGAACAGTAAGTTACCCAAACTTCCTTCAATAGACTTATTCCAGAGCAGTGCCTTAACAACAATTTAAAAACAGACTAAAAGTGAAGTGTAAAGAACTATTTTTTTCGTCTTTGGGGGTTATCATAGCCAGGATTTAAATGTAATAACTACTAGTTAGGCTAGAATTTTTTTGTAGAACTGCAAAGGTTGGAACTTTTTATTTTAAAAAACATGAATAAATTCTCTTTTTTTGTTGATTAAAGCTAGTGTCTCACTGAATACCTATCCTACTTTTCAAGACAAGAACGGCTGTAACAAACTGATTTTTTTTATTTTCCAACAATACATTCTTTCAGTATTTTTCCATTTTTTTAGCTGAAGTTAGATCCTTTCTATTTTAAAATGGATGGTGCCCAAAAATGTGTACAGCTAAAGCTTTTAAAAAATAGAAAATAGTTCCAAAAAGACGTAAGACAATTATCTCTTACCCATATCTCTCTACCAAGGAAAACTGAGCTAGTGTGTGTTTAATTTCTTTAGTTCTTTTAAAATCAGGGTTCACTCAATTCAGTATCAGAAATTAAAGCGGGTAAGTTCCAATGTTACAAAATTACGCCCAAGCTTGGGGCAACATTTTTTCACACATTACAAAATAGCGCTGTCAACGCGGGGCTTTTGGAATTTTATTTTTTAAAGGGTTCAGTGTACTAGCTTTCGAACAAAGTAAAAGCTCTAACTTTGCAGATATTTTTATTTCATAATATTTAATTAAACGAAACTACACTATAGCAGTAAGACAAAAGCAGGAAATTTGTAGAATTATTTATTTCAATTTATCCGATGGTGGTTTAGATATTTGAATTTTGTTAATTGACTCTAAGATAAGTGATCCCTGCTTTTTCCTTAAAAGCTACCTTTATAGTTCAGATTAGCGGATGTGTTGGTCTACTTTAATTTTTTTTGCACTGTACGTTTTTTTCTCACCGATGTTTTGCATGAATATTAAAAATACTTTGCTGATACGAAACGGTATTTAGAGATTTTTTTATAGGAAATTCTTAACATATTTAATAAAAGAGTTTTAATACAAGGCAATACTTAGAAATTTTTTTGAAATTGTTGAAGATTTTTTTTAATATTTGGTAAAGAAGTTTACATATTTTAAGTGCCTTTACATATTTTTTATTTTTTTGACTATTGGGAGCACAGGAGAAATATTTTAACGACTTTTTAAACAATTCTTTTAAATTTTATACATTTATCATGGAAGCATTCAATTTTAAAGTCAGCTACTGGAATATGAATTAGACTATGAACTGAAAATCCGTCGTACTTTCTTAGAACGTCCGGTCGCGGATAAAACAAAGATTCTAACGAGGATCTTAAGTAAAGAAATATTCCAATAGATCAGATTGGACTAAATAGTTACAAAAAGTTTCTGATTTTTTTAAGTCTAATAAAATTCTCCTCAAGTTAAAACTCCTGCTTCTCCAAATGGTCACATGTCTCCTTTATTCGTGCATAAATATTTAGATAATGGATCGCATATAAAGATAAATCTATTAGGTGCCCATTTCTCGGCTTTATTTGACTCTGGTGCAAATGCCTCCGTTGTAGGTCAGAATGGTATAAAAAATTTTAAGTCGTTTAAGTATAAAAATATGCCACGTCAAAAATAGAAGTGTTACCACTGCAAATGGCAGCCGTCTAAAAGTTTTAGGTACGGTTGAGTTGCCGCTAGTCTGCAATGGTCATTGTTTAGTAATCTCTGCTCTAGTAGTACCTTCTCTATCACATACTTTGGTTTTAGGATGTGATTTTGCACAAAAATTCGGAATTCTAGTAAACTTTAAAAATAATTCGTGGTATCCACAGTCCCTAGAAGTCAATTCTAATACAAGTTTTAAAGATTGTTATTCCGAAAGTTCTTTAGAAAACCTTTTCTCGCGTCTATGTACCGTAGATGATCTCTCGCGGACGGAACGCTTAAAGGCAGAAAAAGTAATAAGCTCTTTCAAAGAAATAAGTAGTAAAGATAGGTTAGGCCGAACGAATAAAATCACCATGTCTATAGATACGGCTGATGCCAGTCCTGTAAAGACAAGGCCCTTCGCCATGTCTCCGTATATGTCAAAAGTATTAAATAAGGAGTTAGACGAAATGTTGAAACTCGGAGTGACATCGTCTATGCTTTGACGGAAGAAAGCTCAACGAGGTCAGCAAATTTGATAAACTATCCATTACCGAACATCGACAGAATTTTGTAAGGAGTTAGACGAAATGTTGAAACTCGGAGTGATATCGTCTATGCTTTGACGGTAGAAAGCTCAACGAGGTCAGCAAATTTGATAACTATCCCTTACCGAACATCGACAGAATTTTGACATCACTCAGGAATGCTAAGTATGTATCCTCGATAGACCTTAGAAAGGCATTCTGGCAAATTCCTTTGGACAAATCCTGTAAGGAAAAGACCGCTTTTTGCAGTAGTAGGCCGAGGTCTATTTCAGTTCGTCACTATGCCGTTTGGTCTAAAGAACGCTGCTCAAACTCAGCAACGTTTAGTAGACGCTATATTTGGTCCGAAATATGAGCCACATATCTTTACCTATCTCGATGATATTTTAGTAACATCGGAAAACTTCGAATCGCATATTCGCTTACTTAAGGAAGTAAAAGATAAATTGAAAGAGGCCGGACTGACGATAAATTTGAGCAAATGTGATTTTTTCAAAACTTCTCTAAAGTTTTTAGGCTATATTGTAGGCTCAAATTCCTTACGTACCGATCCGGATAAAGTAGCAAGCATGGTTAATTATGCGAGACCTACTAATACTACAGAAGTCAAGCGCTTCGTAGGAATGTGTTCATGGTACAGACGTTTTATCGAGAATTTTTCTACCTTGTTGTCGCCTATTAATGATCTTTTGAAAGGACGAAAAAAAGGACAATCGATAGATTGGACAAAGGCAGCCGAAGAATCTTTTATAAAGATTAAAGAGCTATTGGTTTCAGCTCCCATTTTATCCCAACCAGATTTTTCCCAACAGTTTTTATATTTCTAGTGATGCTTCTAATACCGGTTTAGGGGGCGTCCTAACACAGAAAATCAATGGTGAGGAAAGAGTGATAGCGTATGCCAGTAGAACTTTGTCAAAGGCTGAACGTAACTATTCGGTTGTTGAAAAAGAATGTTTAGCAGTACTCTTTAACATCGAAAAGTTTCGACCTTACATAGAAGGTGTTCCTTTCACGGTCATAACAGATCATTATAGTTTATTGTGGCTTAATTCAATTAAAAATCCTAGTGGCAAACTAGCGCGTTGGGCGATTAGGCTGAGGCAACACACATTTACTTTAACTCATAGGAAAGGAGTCCACAATGTTGTTCCTGACGCTTTGTCAAGAATCCCAGATCATACAGCGGACGAAAACAGTCTTAATGCACAGATTGGCGTAAGAATTGATACAGTTGATATAGATCGTATAGATGGCCAAAAATGCGTTTTGATATCTTAAAGTTTGTGAGGACTTGTGAAGTATGTGGAGCGCAGAAATCTCCAAATGCACTACCTATGGGACTGATGGGAAAAGAGAAAACGGTTAATTACCCTTTTCAAGTCATAGCAGCTGATCTAGTAGGCCCATTCCCCCCCCCCGTTCAAAAAAGGGAAATAAAAGGCTTTTCGTAATTTCTTGCAGGTTTACAAAGTATACCGTGTTATTTCCTTTGAAAAGCTCTAAAGCCGAATGCTTTTTGAAAATTTTAGAAAATGATATTTTTCTAATCCACGGAGTTTCATCGCTCTTAATATGCGATAACGGTACTCAGTTTACCCCTAAGAGTTTTAAGAGCTTAAGTGAAACTTATAGTTTTAACATCCGTTTTAATCCCGTGTACACCGCAAGACACGAAGTAACAGGGTTCACACCGTCTTTCTTAGTTTACGGCAGACATATACCTCTATCCGGATCGTATTATAAAAATTTAGATTTGGATGTCAATGTCGACAGCGAGATAATTCCGGGTAACAGGGGTGCGTACGCCGAAAATTTAAAGGGTTTAAAAGATATTTTCACCGACGTGCGTAGTAAGATACATAAGGCTTATGAACGGAACCGTAAGTCTTACAACCTTAGAAAAAGGGATTTTTCCTTTAAGATAGGTGATCACGTTTGGCGAAAAAATAAAATTCTTTCCAGTGCAGCAGATAAATTCACATCTAAGTTGGTACCTAAGTATGTGCATTGCGTGATTAGAGAAAAGATTTCAGACTTAGTTTATGGTTTAGTTAATTTAGATGGGACTAAAATAGGACGATGGCATATTAAAGACTTAAAACCATTCAACGAACCTAACCCTAATGAAAGTTTGTCAGAAGAAGAATAATTTATATTTACATTATCTTAATTGCTTTACTTTACTTTTTTGATGTTGCTCTGTAGAGGTGACGACCTCGTTTTTTTTGACTGTTATAAAAGTTGAGCAGAGTATAGCTTACTTTTATAGTTTTTTGCTAAGGTTTTGGGTACTGATCATATCCAAACTTAGGTTGATTGTAGTTGATGATTAGCGTCGACTCAGCTGTTGCGAGCTTGCGAAAGAGTCACACTCAGGATATATCATAAGACTGGTATGTCGGTGGTCGCGGGATTTGATTTGCTTATGACCCCAAATAAAATCCAGTTCTTGACAGTTGGAAGCGAAATTTTGATTAGAGGCAATCCAAGGTGATCTTGAGTTAGGACAAGCGCAAGATGTAGCTCGTGTAGTGTGATGTAGAGTCAAAATTTTTAAGAGAAATTTCAAAGTTCGTTACCCGAGTGGGTGTATTTTTATTACCTTAATGGTGTATATTTTGGGTGCAATTAAGAGTAAATTGATTTTGGTTTATCCAGTAAGTCTAAGACTTGGATTATTTTGATTTAGATCTTCTTCTGAATTGACAAACTGAGGGTATTTTCTATTTTTTTTTAGAGCCGTTTAAAACGTTACCTTTGAGTCACTAATTTTTTAAAAAAAAAAATTTTGCATGGACTCATAGGCGTATGTTGAGTTTTTTCGGTTTACTATCAGATTGATAGAAAATTGAAGTTCTGCAGGAGAACTAAAGGCTGATCATTTACAAGAGATGAGAGCAGAGTAAGACAGTCGTTTCACAAGAAATGATCAAAATCTGATACCGAGATGAGAACCTTGTCAAGAGAGGCTAAGCGCAGTGAAGGAAGATTCCTAACCGAATTTTTAGATTTCCAAGAGGTAATCTAGGAGTTTGGGCTGACAGAAAACGGTTATGCCTGATACCTGTAGCAGTTTCTTCTAGAGGCTATTGTCTAGGAAGACGATTAACACCATGATCGAATATTTTAGCTGTCAACAATGTTTTCTTCTTGTTTCTGATTAAGCTGGAAAAGCTCTTGTCGTCTTCAACAGTTTTGTTGCGTTGCCACCGAAAATTGAGAAATTTTTGCTTCATGTAGCTTTTTAAGCTCATTTTCGTTTTTTGGAAATTTTCGTTAGAAGCTTGGTTAAGTCAACCTTGTAAACCTTTTAGGTTGTATCCCATGAGTTATCTGTTTTTACAGGCTGTGATGCACCGGGTGCTAACAGATGCCGTTACGACGTTTGGCAGGGAGTTAGTCTTCCTGAGGAACAGACTGATTGGAAGGGTAGTCTATGGGGGGCGAACGTTTGACCTTTGGGACCTTTAGGGGTTTTGTTACCCAATGGTTATTTCTATTTGAACCAAAGGAGAGCCTAACTACTGTAGTCGACCTCAGCTCCAATTAGCCTATTAGTGGTGACAGGCTGTTGGCAGTAGTGTATTTCGGAACACCCTATTGATTAAATTTTTTTTTTGACTTATGGTGGTGTGGTAGACACCGTTTTAGTTTAGTGGATGCTATAATCTACTCCCTTTTGTTGGTGGACACCAGGGTCACCATTTCCGTATTTTATTGTCTCCACCTTTCAGTATATCGTGGTGAGGTGTTTGTCTCCTGTTATGTGGGATGGATTAAATTCTTTTCGTTGTTGTTGTAGGGCGAGACCAGTACACGAGGGTTCTTCATGCAACTGGGAGAAGCGCAATGCTGGTTAAGTTTTATATCTCTGTGTAGCCACCCTGAAGAATGACGGAGGGCGTTTTTTTTCCGGCTCATGTTTCTAGGCAGATTTGTCACTTTGGTGCGATGTGCCGAAGATTTGATTAGCTTTTGCTAAGAGCTTTCACCAAGCTCAGTATGGAGTTATCATAACCAAGAGTTTGGGATTTGAACTCCTGTATATATTTCTGTACATATTTCTGTATATCTTTCGGTGTATGTTGGTTGCCTGAGGGCATGTGCTCAAAAGCGAGATTTTGAGTCGTTTTGCTTATGGACTCCTATATTTAGGATTATGACTTTAGGGAGGTCCTATTTCGAGACTTGCTGTCTCATATAGTTATGTTAGGAATGTTTCCTTGAATGTTAGTTGCGCGCGGACTAATCATTCTGTTCTTAGTGAACATTGCTTTTGAAGCAGGATCATTCAGTTTGGTGAATTTTAGCTTTTATAGCTATTCACTGTGTTTAGAGTGAATTTTAGCTTTTGTAGCTATTCACTGTGCCTATAGTGATTTTGTTAGCTTTTATAGCTGCTCACTATGTTAATGGCGAGTTTGTTCTTTTAGAACGCAGACTTTGTGTAGTCGAGGACTATTTACAGAGTGTTTTCTTGGCGAGGTGCCGAGGTTTTTTTGGCGATATACCAGAATGTTTTCTTGGCGAGGAGCCGAGGTTTTTTTCTGGCGATATACCAGAGTGTTTAGTTGGCAATAAGCTGACGTGTTCCCTGGCGATTTTAGCATGTCTAGATGTCTTAGGACGTCGACATTGCGATGTAGAGTGCGATTATTTTCCGAGTGCGACTAGTAGTGATACTAGATTTAGAATGTTCTCTTAGCTGTGAGCTAGAGCATTGATGAGATTTTTCCCGAGCGTTTGCCTGGATATTTATCCAGATATTTTTTTTTGGCTTTGTGCTAAATGGTCTTACAAGACTTTTTCCTTTTAGTGTTAGTGATTGCACTAGAATCATTTTTTTACTTTTCTTTATTTAAGAATTTTTCTAAATTTCTTTTGCTGAAATAGAAAATTTTCAGACAATCCTTAAAATATTTTAAGGGGGGGTGTTCATATTTTATTTCAGTTCACTTTTTTGATTTAGACAAGAGTCTAGACAAAGTTAAATTTTTTTTTGTTTTGGTAACAATAACAGAGCTGATTCTTTTATATAAGAAGGCCGCGATTGTTACTTTGAACAGGTATTTCTTATGTTCATGCAAGGATTTTTATTTACTTTTTGATGTACTTAACCTTAGTGCTTAATTAAGTTAAGTCTAGTTATAAGATTCTTGTGTACTTGCAAAGATTTTCATTTGGTTTTCATTGTACTTAATATTAGTGCTTAATTAAGTTAAGTCTAGTAGTAAGGTCCGAAGTTTGTAATTTTGTTTTAAGTTCTGACCTTAGTATTAAGTGATAGTGTACCACTTTGTACCTTTTCATAAGTAGCCTAAGTTTAATAGACTAGTGTAGTCTATTTCTTTTTGGAAGGGGGTAAATGTAACATTCATTTTTTCCTAGATTTTAAGACCATAAATTCACTTCAAATTGTACTTATTTTCATTTTTGTATCGAACGGTATATTAAACAGAGATTCCAAGACGTTCGGTATAGTGTGTTGTGCGGGTTCCTGACCGAATCTACCGCTACGCCGCGATTGGTGAAAAAAGTTTGTATCCGCAGTTTTGGTTCCGGCGTCGCCATATTACCGGCAGAGTTTGGATGGTTTATTTAAGGGCCTGAAGACCGACTATCGTGGCTGTTTTCCATCGAGCCGCAGCCGGGCTATTTTCCATCTAGTCGCCGAGTAGGCTTCGTACCATCTAGCCGACAGGCTAATTTTCATGAGAGTCGCCAAGTAGGCTTCCTTCGACTGAGCTACAAAAAAAAGGCTCAGAACAACCATCATGCGAGCTAAGTAAAAGTACCAGTTTCTTAACTAAAAGCCGTAGTGGGCTTTCAAAGTGTTAGCTAGAAAAAGTGTGAAATCGGTCGAATGCCATCAAAGCAGGAATAAGAACAGTAAGTTACCCAAACTTCCTTCAATAGACTTATTCCAGAGCAGTGCCTTAACAACAATTTAAAACAGACTAAAAGTGAAGTGTAAAGCACTATTTTTTCGTCTTTGGGGGTTATCATAGCCAGGATTTAAATGTAATAACTACTAGTTAGGCTAGAATTTTTTTGTAGAACTGCAAAGGTTGGAACTTTTTTATTTTAAAAAACATGAATAAATTCTCTTTTTTTGTTGATTAAAGCTAGTGTCTCACTGAATACCTATCCTACTTTTCAGGACAAGAACGGCTGTAACAAACTGATTTTTTTTATTTTCCAACAATACATTCTTTCAGTATTTTTTTTCCATTTTTTTAGCTGAAGTTAGATCCTTTCTATTTTAAAATGGATGGTGCCCAAAAATTTGTACAGCTAAAGCTTTTAAAAAATAGAAAATAGTTCCAAAAAGACGTAAGACAATTATCTCTTACCCATATCTCTCTACCAAGGAAAACTGAGCTAGTGTGTGTTTAATTTCTTTAGTTCTTTTAAAATCAGGGTTCACTCAATTCAGTATCAGAAATTAAAGCGGGTAAGTTCCAATGTTACAAAATTACGCCCAAGCTTGGGGCAACATTTTTTCACAGGTTATATTATATATATATATATATATATATATATATATATATATATATATATATATATATATATATATATATATATATATATATATATATATATATATATATATATATATATATATATATATATATATATATATATATATATATGGATTATTCTTCGTCAACTGGATTCCCCACACAGTTCACAATTTCGTCCAGATTAAAGCTTTTGATATGTATTTTTGAACTTTAAGTGGCGTATTAAGAAATTGAGCTGATACTGAGCCAAATCTGAAAGTGGAAAAAATTTCAGAAAAACTAAAGTAAAAATGTAATTTCCTAATATAACCAAAAATTTTCCCTGATAATCTTATTCTACCCCAAAAAACCTACAACTTTTGTAGGAAAAGTTTTTTTTTATGGTTTCAATTTTCGGAGATATTTATTACAGCGTATTTTGTCATATTTTGGATATTCAACAATTTTTTACTCGAAAACTAAAACTTTTACAGAAATTATGTTACGAACAAAAATACTTGTTTTTATTCATAGAATCACCATGACTTTTTTTTAGAATTTTTGAAACACTTTTAAACAATTCGTTCTAAAACAATTTACCGGTGCATATAGATCAAAATAACGAATTGTTAAAAAGTGCTTCAAAAATTCGGAAAAAGTTTGTGGTCATTTTACAAATAAAACAAGTATTTTTTGTCTTTTACATAATTTCTCCAGAAGTTTTAGTTTTCGAGTAAAAAATTCTTGAATATCCAAAATATGGCAAATACGCTATGACAAATATCTTCGAAAACTGAGGCCATCAAAAAAAACTCTTCCTACAAAAATTTTAGGTTTTTTGGGATATGATAAGATTATCGGAGAAAATTTTTGGTTATATTAGGGAATTATATTTTTACTTTAGTTTTTCTAAAAATTTTTTTAAAATCCATTTTCAGATTTGGATCGGTATTGAGCCAAAATCAGCAGAATTTCTTTTAACCAACCAAAACGATACATCAAAGTAACACTTTATAGTACTTCCAAAACTTTAAACACAAAACCCTGAAATAAATGAAAAATCCAAAACTAATCAATCGTCGCTAATTTTTCCCTAAAAATCCAAAATGGCAACAGTTGTGTACAGAGCCCTTTCCGCTGTATCATTAAAATATAGTTTTTTCTTCTAAATTCGTGTTTTTTAAAAAATTTGTTTAAGGTGAAAAAAAATATTTATAATTTGCTACTATATTAACTAATTAAAAACTATGATCACATAAATCTATTTTTGTTATCTACTGACTGCAAACCCTAAGAATCAGTTAACAACAGCATATACAACCATGAAAGTTCAAGAAAATCTTAATACGACTAATTATATATATAGTATATATATATATATATATATATATATATATATATATATATATATATATATATATATATATAGAAGATATTGAGGTACTCTTTAAACTTAACTTTCGCTCAATCTACACTTTAAAAGAGAATATTCCAGAATTTTTTCAAAAATTTTTTGATCAGTACTTTTCGAGATAGGGTGGAGGACAGAGATTTTTTCAAAATAACACAAAGGAAAGTACGCCCAAGTATTACATCATCTATATTTTTGAATTCGTATTTTCACAAGCTTTCATTTGACACCCCACTCGATGAACTTAGAAAAAAAAATTCACTTACCCCTACAAACTAACCCCTTAAAGCCAAAATTTAACTTTCGAAACTACACGACTCTGATTGCGCCATCAATTTCTATATCTCTGCCAAATTTCAACTTTAAATGTTAAGTCGTTTCGGAGAAAATCGGGTGTGACAGACGGACAGCGAAGTGATTCCACAAGTGTTCCGGATGAAACACTAATAAGATGCGTAAACACTTCGAAACCAACTTATATCTTAAAGGATTTTAAACCTCACTAAAAAAGACAAAAGAGGAAGTGTTTATGTTTTAGGGCTCTACTTTTACTTATATAACTACTGAAGAATGTCAATTTATACAGAGTTGTGTTAAAGTTCCTTAATTGTACAAGATTTATGAATTAAATTATAATAAATTGCTGATGTATTGTTTGCCATTAATAATATTTTGTTCTTTTTTATACAAATCATTTCATTTACTGAAAGTTTACGATAATCTCTCTCTTGAGTGACAACTTTGGTACCTGGAAACTCAGATTCGAGGTATTCATTTGCTTCATTCTTATTTACATTTGCTTCATTCTTATGAGATAGGTACATTTTTTGTATATTTATGTCCATTTAATCTATTGTCTAAGTTTTATATCGTCATTCCAATGTATTTTTTATGGCATTCTAGACAGAGTGCAGAATATACTAGATTTTTTTGGTTGAAGTTTTTCCTTTTTAAAGGAGATATTAAAATTAAAGATAAAAATGTTGTACTTGTGGCAGATAATGATGTTCTTGTTAGAGAATGAATTTTATTTTTTTGGATGTCTTAAGTATAATAGCATTGTCATATATTTTTTGGAGTTAACTGAATTCTGCTTTGGTTTTTGGACTGTTTTGTTGTTTTAAAGTTTATAAATTCTCTGTTTAAAGATATCGTATTATATTTCTAAGAAATTTATAATTTTTGAGAATTTTTTTTCTTTTCTTAAAATTCATGTCTAAATTCAGCTGAAGTTAAGGCTTTTTTTTTCTGTCAATCCTGTTATACCACTGTCTTTTTTTGAGATTTTGGGTGGCGTAAATTGTAATGTTGCCTAATAGGAGTGAATACTTAAAAACTCAATGGTACACAAAGACTATTTCCTTAAACTGATAACATACAATTCACAATAATTTTATCAGTGGAAAAAATATCCAAATTTTAATTCAGCCCTTATTATTGCTTGTATTATTTATTGTATTGTCGTTTGCTTTTCAGAAAATTAAATTTTAACTTTGAATTGTATTTTCAAACCACTGGAAACGTGTCCTGAAATAAATGAAGCACAATTTGTATAAGATTGAAACAGAAATGTGGCGCTACATAAGACGATAAAGAATAAAAATGAATGAGCTATTGAAGGTGATACAAATGGAAAATAAAACATGAATTATATGTTCCTAGATTGGTGTAAAGTAAAAACCAGTGTCACAATTAAGGTTGTTGGAATGTTTAAATATTCAGACGGGGTCTCGAATTTTCTTATTATAGAAACGAGAATTTGTTACAACAATTTTTAATTGACCAAGAGAATTTGGTATGGCTGACCCTTTGATGTTCTTTAAATCTAGAACACCTTTGTTCGCCGATATAGGTTTTACCACAGGTACATGGGATATTGTAGACTCCTAGATGTTCAAGGGGAATTTTATCATTTACAGATCTGAAAATTTGTGAGCGCTCAGAGCCCTTGGAGAAGTACTACAATTCCAAGAGACTTATCTGCTTAATTTCTAATCTTCAGATACACTTGGGGAGATATACGTTTTGGAATGGACCGTCTTTTTTTCGGTTCCTATCAAAATTAGAATTAAGCAGTTAGCAACATCGAAAATGTTACAAAAATAACATAGCATATAGCACAACACTTACTATATGCCCTAGAAAATTGCTTATGCAAATACGTATATAGTAGAGGCGCCAAAAATAAAACAAAGGGGATTCTATTCCTTTTTTTTTTTTTAATGAAGTCAATGTTGGCCAATCCACGTGAGAGGAGTAGCAGTCCCATGCTAGTCTATAATATAATAAGTTTATAAAGGGCTAAATAAACTGTGAATATTTGCACGAAAACATTACTTAATATTTTGTTAATATAAACGTATCAAAACCGACAGAAAAAGAATTTAAGATACGTAGGAACAACAAATAAGCCTTTCAGTAATTCCGTTATGTATACTATCCGAAAAGGGTGTTTAGTAAACGAAATCCGCTGTGAATTCAACCTGTTGCCTTAGGTTTTCCTGTTTCGCTCTCGGAGGATTTTCCTGTAAATATTGTTTTTTGTGTAGCGAGAATTTCAAATTAAATGTTGATATTCTCTTGAATATTTATACGCACATAATTAAAAGTATTGTTAGTTTGATGTATAATTATAAAACGGTATAAGAGAATGGAACGTGGAAAAACTCTTACCCTCCTGATGGATACAATATTGTAAGAACATTTCATTACATAGAATGGCGACTTTAACAATACACATTGCATTGAAAGTGGCAATTTAAATTCAATAGTGTAACCGTTTGTGATGGGTGATGAAACTTTGTCCGTAGTGTTTGTATAGTGCGACTGAGCAAACAACGCATCATATTGTAAGTGAATGCGGCGAACTTGCTTTTGAAGAAGACCTTACTCAGCTGTATGGGGTGACACCCGCTGCCCTTGGATGATTACGACAATTAAGAGTAGATCTTTAGTGCAAGTTTTGGTGTGTTATTATTTTACTGATTTTCTTTTTACGACGCTGTCTTACACCAATAACATTCGCACCACATTTAGTACAATTAGGACTCAACACAAACATTCACAAAAACATTCAGAAGTCAGTGATTTTGAAAACATGTAACATTCTCAGGTCATTCCTTAATACGGAATGGTAATAGCGTTTGTGCTGACTTGGTTTGCGCCCGTCAACCAAACATGGAACCACATTGACCAAATGTGAGAAAGAAAAACAAAAATAATAATAATAATAATAGTCAGTAGATATTTCTATTTACTTTATTTATGGGGTAAAATTGATATATTTAGCCGACTAAAAATGACGATGGAACTGCTTTCTAGAAGAAATCTTGTTATTTAGTGTTACTGTAGGAGCAAATGTATATATTAGTAAGTATACAAGGTAGATTCTGGCATAACTTCATACACGTATTCACTTCATACGTACCAATTACTCCACAAACGAAAAGTAAGGTCATGTTATGAATTTTATGCCAGAATCTGTCTAATGTATCTACTTACATTTCTGCTTGTTTTGAGAAAAGACGGAAAACATAAATTATACTTTCTCCTATATTAAGCCTAGATGAAATAGTTTAGCTAATACGACTAGTTTTCAATAATTCGAGTGTTGATCAAAAGTGAAACGATATGAGTATCTATGAAACCTATTCGACAATGTTTACAGTTTCGAAGCAGTATTCATCACATAAGGACTGCTTGTCCTTTTTTGCGGAAGCAGTAGATTTTTTAATACTGTTGGCCAAACCCGAAATTGAGAGGACCAATATGATTGCATGTTGAAAACTCCAATGGATAGTTATTCCTTGTACACAATCTATGTACAAAGATTCATTATCTATAATATATATAAAATGCAACGTCTCTCTCTCTCTGTCTGTCTGTCTGTTAGTGCGCTTATCACTGGAGAACCACTTATCCGATTTACGTACTTTTTTTTTTAAACATACATATGTTCTCTGGCCAGGTTTTTTATAGGCTATATTTTATTACGATAAGTAACATAAGGAATGAGCAGTGACGATAATAGTGAATGAAGTCGGAAAAATGTTTGCCGCTAGCGCGTTCCCTTGCAATACACAGCCTAAACCATTAAATATGCAACAATATTATGTAGCAGAAAATATCTATAATCTGTAATATATATATAAAATGCAATGTCTCTCTGTCTGTCTGTCTGTCTATCCATTAGTGCGTTTATCACGCGAGAACAACTTATCCGATTTACGTGATTTTTTAAATTCATACATATGTTCTCTGACAAGGTTATAGATATATATTTTATTACATCTATAATATATATATAAAATGCAACATATCTCTGTCTGTCTGTCCGCTAGTGCGCTTATCACTGGAGAACCATTTATCCAATTTATGTATGTTTTTTTTTTAATTCATACATTTGTTCTCTGGCCACGTTATCTATAATCTTGTACCTATAGTATAGATAAAATGCAACGTCTCTCTGTCTGTCTGTCTGCCTGTCTCTCTGCCTGTCTGTCTGTCCGTTAATGTGCTTATCACTTCAGAACCACTTAGCTCATTTACGTGCTTTTTTTAAAAACATATATATGTTCTCTAGGCAGGTTATAGGATATATTTTATTGCGTTAGGTAACATAAAGAATAAGCAGTGACGATAATAGTGAATCAAGTCGGAAAAAAGGTTACCGCTAGCGCGTTCTCTTGCAATACACTGCCTAAACCATTAAATATGGAATAATATCACGTTGCAAATATATAAAATGCTTATCGCTGGAGAACCACTTATCCGATTTACGTGTGTTTATAAATTTATACATATGTTCCATATAATTCGATATAAGCCTAGATAATGGGAAATAGGGTGACATAATGGGAGATAAGTATAAAAAATGGGAGATAAGTAGAGATAAGTCTATATAATGGAAGTGGTGGTGAGATAATGGGAGATAAGGAGAAATAATGGGAGATAAGGAGAAATATTGCGAGATAAGTCGAGATAAGCCTAGGTAATGAGAGATAAGGCGAGATAATGGGAGATAAGGAGAAATAATGGGAGATAAGGAGAAATAATGAGAGATAAGGAGAAATAATGGGAGATAAGGAGAAATAATGGGAGATGAGCAGAGATAAGCCTAGATAATGGAAATTATGTAGAGATAATGGGAGATAAGGAGAAATAATGGGAGATAAGGGGAAATAATGGCAGATATTTTATTACGTTAGGTAACATAAGGAATAAGCAGTGACGATAGTAGAATCAAGTCCACGCGAGCGGAGCCGCGGGCACGGCTAGTCTACTTATAAAAAGAAATTTAAACTTTATTTTTGGCAAACAGTACGGTATGCCAATTCAATTCAATTCAAAATCTCTTTATTATACAGGAATAAATTTACAGTACTTGGATATACATTTTTTAAGTTACTTACTTATACTATTTATTAGTATATTCAATTGTTGAAAAGTGCCTTGCGGCTGGCCATTGTTCTGCCTTTTTGGTTATCCTTGTACCATTTTTCTTAGGTTTGTGACGTCATTTCCGTTTCCTTCTAATGATGGTTGTGCAATTTGATTTTATGTTTGAGACAATTATTTATTATTTTTTGTTTGTACTTGAGAGTATTTTATATTTGTTTTTACAAAGAAAAATAATACTAAAAAACTCTGATTTTAGGCCGGTACGAGAATGCCCAAAGGCCTTGTTATTTTGTTTGTTTCTTTGCTTATTCTAGTCTCTGTCGCTCTCTCTTAACCATTCTCTCTCTCTCTCATGCATTCTTGTCATTCATTTATTCTTCTCATTCGCTCTTTTGATCTTGCGCTTATTGCTAAATTACGTTTCATATATAGTTACAGTTATATGTACATATTTACACCGAATTGGCTCATTTAAATTTATTTTTCACACTTTTCACTACATTTCACTGATTTAGTTTACACTTTTTGATTTAATCTAATACTAATAATAATAATAATCCTAATATAGACTCATTAACTAGGGATTGTAGCTAGTTTATTAACATTTCTTTGGGTGAACTGTTTAACGTGCCCTTCGTTGCTTCTGTATGCATTTTTTACCAGTCCAGAATACGCTTCAGAATGTAGTCGCATCACAGGTCAGGCTTCAATACTCATTGGTGGCCTACACGCGACCTGTGACGCGCCAAATTCCTCTACGAGAGTATTTTTATTTGAGTGTATAAACTGGACTGGTTTTTGATTTTATTGGTCTAGGTTTTCAGAATAAATTGGTAATTTAAAGTATAGAGGTTTGTGTGTCGGATTGTTAACCTCTCGCGTTGCTGTTATGTCGTGAGTTAGTGTTGAAATTTCTTGTCTTGTATCTGTAAAAATTTGTCTGATATTTCAGTTATGTAGTCGCTGATTTTTTGTGTTTGTTATGTCATCTAAATCATCTATTCCAGTATACCGTAGTGCGGAGGCTACACATCTGAGAATCTTGTTTTGCATTCTTTGAATGCGTCCGACTTGTCCATCTGATATACTGCACCAAACTGTTACAGCATACATCAGCACAGACTTTATAATATGTTTATATCAAATCTGAAAACCAAGACTTGAATATAGTGCAAGTAATGCATATAAATTCTGCATGGCAATGAAGGCCTTTTGCAGTATATATTTCAGATGCAGATGAAATCTTAGTCTTGTATCAACGATGACACCCAAGTAACTCAGACGGTTTCTGAATGGTACTGGGGTGTCATTGATTTTAATAGGTTCATTTATTCTAATATTGGTAATTTTTTTGGTTAGAACTATACTTTCGCATTAATTCTCGTTAAGTTTTATTTTCCATTTCTGTAGCCATGGGGTTATTTTTTTTAAATGCTTGCTACCTTTGCATAGAAAGTACGGTATGCGAAAATTGCTATATAAATGTATAATTAAAACAAATTAGTCAATAATTCATTTAAATTAATTTCGGTAATTATCTCTATTTAGCTTATTTACGTGGTGGAGTTCGAACAACGATCGATTGGTGTCCTGCTGCTCGATGTAACATCGACATGAACAGTTATGAGAACCACTCCAGAGAGAATTGCAAACGGAAATTATTGTGGGCAATAATTATACGCTGGACAATACCAGGCTAATTGATTTGTTAGATATTGAGGGATTTGTGTACAAATAAATTAGATTTTATTTTTAACTTTGTGAAATAAATATTAAATTAAATTTCAGTTACTATCAATTAATATTTCTTAGACTGACATTATGTCAAATTAGAGTAATTTGGACGTTTCGCCTTTTTTTATGAGCATAGCACACGTGCCGTAGGGATATCCTTAACGCTCTACAGCAGCGACGCGTTTGCGGAAAAAGCGATTCACGTTGGTCTTGAATCGCTGTGATTTAAACTCGGTGGGAAGAACAGCCGTGGGCAAATCATTCCAAAGGGATGAGGTTTTCCATATAAAAAACTTCTTAAAAAGGGTTATACGAGGTGTTATAAGCTGAACTCATACACTTCTGTCAAAGGAATTAAGCAAGCTACATACATCGAACACTTAAAATAAACTTAAGTCGTCAACTGTTCTTCGATCAAGGTTGGTGGTGAGTCGTGTATCTCTAATCAGGCAAAAGCTTTTTTCTGAATAGGAGCCAACAAGGGCAGTGTATGTTTGAGAGCAGAGCCCCACACATGGGAGCAGTATTCCATCGTTGGTCGAATTTGAGCTTTGTACAGAATTATCAGTTGCTGTGGAGTGTAAAGCTTTCTAGTTCGATATAATATTCTCAGCTTTTGGGAAGCTCTCATTTTTATGCATGCTACTTGTTCATGCCAAGTCATATTTGCTCCCAAATCAACGCCCAGTAAATTAAGTGACGATGCTAGAGGAATGGAGTGCCCCGACATATCGAGTTTAGCAACGTTAAGGGGTTACAAACACCAGGAATTTTCAAAAATTCGATTTTATTGTCTACTTCTAAAAATTATTCAAAAATTTTTTTTAAGAAAATTCCATTCCATTACAAAGTTATAGCATTAAATGTGACCTGGCGTCGGATTGGGACCGCTACCTGTTTTCAGACACTGTCTGCAATATTACTCAGTCAATTTTTTAATATTTTTTGATTTTTTTTTTTTAAATCTAATAAATACTTTTTCTACAAAATGTCTAGAGGTTTTTGAAAAAAAAACACAAGATTATTTATTATTTTTGCAGATTGGAATATTTTTTGTGAAGTTATCCTGAAGATAAGGAGACGCCATAGTTTTCATCGGTGGTCCATTTAACCCGAAAAAAATATTGTTAACATTTAAAACATATTTTTTAAAAAAACTTATAATTTAAAGTACAATAAAAATATATAATCGCCATTCTTTTGTTTTATTCACTTAATATTCTCTAAAATATATTTGTTTTAAATATTCATACTTTTTCAGCGCCCAGGTGTATATAACTTTAAAAAAAAACTGCCGTCTGAATTTTTGTAACGTTAATGTTTGCTTTATTACTATCACCCCAAAATAGAGTTTCTTTCAGGCCTTTGTTTAGTTGAACGACTTCCTGCTGTATGCAGTTAGTTGCGTGAGTTTGATCCTCTTCAGCAGATCGTTAAGGTAAATGAGAACGAGAGCAGAAGACAGAATGAAGCCTTGGAGCACACTGGCGTTGGATATATGAAAGAAATCCATCGACTGCCACTCGTAAACAATGCTTTCTGAGAAAACACGAGAGCCATAAACAAAACTGTTCAGACATACATACATAAACGTAGCTTAGCCAACAATCCTTTATGCCAAATACGGTCGAAGGCCAGGGATATATCAAGTGCAACTTCTCGAGATTTTCCTTAGGTTGGAAGATCTTCTGTTAATTCTTGCTTACCAAAGCCATATCGATGGTCTGTAATAATATTGAATTCTTTTAGATATTTTAGAAGATGCCGATTGACAGCACAGCCCCACAAAAAAAATTGAAGTTAATTATCACAAACCAAAATACATGGGTCTGATGTATTTTTCGACGCTGAATTCGAATCCGTAGTTAAAAAAAGATTTAGCGTGTCATTTTTTTTTGCCAAAAACATCCCTTGAAATGGGCTAAAACTATAATAATAATGTAATGACTCTTAATGGAGTGTGAAAAATGATAGATATTTTATAGTCTAGAGAAGAGAATATGCATTCAAACCACAGCAAGCTATTTCTATTAATTAAACCAAAATCCACCCATATAAGGTGTGAAAAGTACTTCTAAAACTAAAATAACGCACGTAAGTTTAAATAACTTGTACAAAGGACAAATTTTTGTAGCTCTTAGGACAAAATATCTGAATCTGGTGTGACAACCAAACGTTACTCTTAAAGGGTTGAGACTCACCCCTACAGGATACAAAAACCACCTATGGAGGTATCTCATAAGTTTCAAGAACGACGAAAAAAAGTTCAGACGTTTGTAGTTTTAGGCAGGGTGAACAAATATGAAGTAGATTTGCTTGAAAAACACCCATACACGACTATAAACTGCCCTGGGATTGATGGATCTTAGAACTACCCCCTGGGATGATGGATCTTAGAAGTTCTGAGAAAAAAAATACAGGCTGTATTTTTTTTCGCAAATGCTGGAACTTTTATGATCCATCAATCCCAGGGGGTAGTTCCCCCCCCTCCTAGGGATGATTTATTAAAATGAGGTAAAAGTACTTAATCCTTTCCGAATTTCAGTAACATCCATGTGCATCATTGGAGCGTAGGGGTAGTTTCTACCAGTCTCTAAGGGTAGTTTATAGTCGTGTATCGGTGGTTCAAGCGACTTTACACCATATTTGTTTCTTCTTCTTCTTCTGCAGCTTATTCTGTCCATCGTCGGACATAAGCCTCCCTCAAGTTGTTCCATTCTTCTCTATTGTGTGTTTTCCAATCAAATCGTGCCCTGCCATCCATTTTATGTCGTCCGTCCACCTGGTCTACGGTCTTCCTCTCCATCTCTTATTTTCTCTGGCTCTCCATTCTATGATCCTACGCGTCCATCTGTTATCTTGCATTCTTCCTACGTGTCCAGGAATCTTCTGCGAATTTCAGTATTCTGTATAAGATCTCGTAGTTTATCTTTTAGCATCTTCCTTTCCACGGACCTTTGTGCTACCTGGAGCTTATACACGATATTTTTATTGAGGGCCCAAATTTCTGTGCCATATGTTAAAACTGGCAACACGTATTGGTCAGAGGTCTTTGCTTTCAGCGTGTTTGATATTTCCGACTGGAGTACGTCTTGTAGTTTTCCGAACGCCGACCAAGCCAGTCATATTCTTCTTTGTAGGTCTACTGTCAGATTGTTTTGTTTACCCTGCCTAAAACTACAAAAGCCTGAACTTTTTTCGTCGATAATGAAACTTATGAGATATCTCCGTAAGTTGAGGTGGTTTTTACATCTTGTATGGGTGAGGCTCAAACCTTTAAGGGTAATGTCTGGTTGTCACACCAGATTCAGATATTTTGTCTTTAGAGCTACAAGAATTTGTCCTTTGTACATGTTATTTAAACTCACGTGCGTTATTTGAGTTTTAGAGGTACTTTTCACCCCCTATAAGGGTGGGCTTGGATTTAATTAATAGAAATAGCTTGCTGTAGTTTCAATGCCATATTCTCTTCTCTAGACTATAAAATATTCTTGATTAAGAGTCATTACATTATTACTATAGTTTTAGCCCGTTTCGAGGGATGTTTTTGGCGAAAAAAAAAATGACAAGCTAAATCCTCCTTTTTTAACTACAAAGTCGAATTCCGTGTCTAAAAATACATTAGATCCATATATTTTGGTTCGTGGTAATGAACTTTCATTTTTTTTGTGGGACTGTGTAGGCTTTAGAAATTATTGAAAGCAATATTACTCGTCGGTATTTGTTTAGCAAGATCTTTTTTCCTTTTTTAGGTATCGGCTAAACTGTAGCGCGTTTCCAGCAAGAAGGAAATATTCCCTTTTTGTAGGATAGGTTGAGAAGTCTGCAGAAAACTGATGTTAATTCATTCACGCATTTTTTGAGTACCATGGCAGGTCAGTCCACAGCTTTTTGAGTAAGATGTAAGTAGCGCCAAAAGCTTTTTTGGTGTCAAGCTTCATTAAAATATATCTTATGATACCCTGTCTGAAGACAATATCGGGCATCCTTGACTGCACTGTGGGAATAATTGGTGGTGTTTTTCTTTGGAAATTGACAGTAGAATACGAAGAAAAGAGTTCAGATAGCAAGTTGGCTTTCTCAACTGGTTTGTTGCAATAACATTATCTGGTGAATGGATTTTGTCCGTTTTTGGTCAAGAGCACTTTGTAGGAACCTTATTATTTTGGAACGAACCGCCGAGCAAAAGTTGCACCGATTGAAGACTAACGTGAACTGTTACTCCTCTGTACGCATGACTCTTGTAACTCTTGACTGATTTCCCTGTAGCGTGTATACTGTACCAATTAAAGTTCTCGTTGTCTAAACAAACATTTTATACTCTTATTGCATAAACAAGTCTTATTTGTATTAAAATCATAAAAAAGAGATGATGATAATCATAACATTAGTTAGAATTGGCAGACATGACTGTTTCAGAGCAGCTACCGATTTTCTCGATTTATTTCTATGAAACAAACTGAAAAGTACGTTAATCGCGACCAGGGATATATTTCCTCAGTATAGAAGGTACGTCCGCTAAATCCTTTCCTGCAATAACCAGCCTTCGGAGAATATTTGCTTTATACAGAGCTATTTATCGAAATTTCTCAAGCACGTTTCGTCGATGTTGATCTTGATCCAAATAGTGTACTTAATGAGTTTGTTCCTATTTAGGAATTTTTCCCTTGTGTTTACTGGAAACCGCTACTCGCTGGAACTAATAACTTACTGCTGTAATATCAATTTTAATTACAAAGAACATAATAATTTTTGTAAAGTATAGGTGTACGGAGAGTTGTCTATAAATATAATAAAATTCTAATCCCAGTGATATTTCAAAGTTTACGCATTTCGCCAGGTATTATAAATAATTAAATTAAACCTACATTTTTTGGTCGAAAATTGCATACTAAAGTTTGAAACACCGTAAATTTTTTTTTATTTTTGAAAAAAAACCGTTCGACAATTTGTAACTACTACATTTTTGTCTAACAGTGGCTCGTCAACAGCTTCTCATGGTCTGAGTTGTATGTATCAGAACGTCAGAGGACTTAACACAAAGACGGATTCTTTTTATCGTTCGGTATGTGGAAGTGAATATGACATCATCGCTATCACCGAGAGTTGGATTCAAGATAACATATCTTCAAGTGAACTTTTCGACGATAGATACTCTGTATTTCGGTGTGATAGAAACCTTAATGGGATGGGCGTTTCACGGGGTGGTGGTGTGATACTGGCTATGAAGAGAGAATTGAAACCAATACAGGTTGATCTCCAGGTTGTTCGCAAGAGGGTAGTGAAAGTCGACATGGTATGTAGCAAACTATTTTTAAATTATAATACATTATATGTTTTAGTATTGTACATACCTCCGCATATAACAAATGCGGAATTTTCGTCCTTATTGGAGTGTGTTGAGGCGCTCTCATTTACGTATGGTAATAACCTGTTTATTATAGGTGATTTTAACGATCCAAATTTCACTAAGGGTGCAGTTGGGGATCAGAAAGCTGAGATGTTGGGAAATTTTATGAACTTACTAGCTCTGGAACAGTTTAATAATATACTGAATGGAAATGATTCAGTTTTGGACTTAGTTTTTTCTAACATCAATTGCACGGTACATAGGGAACAATTTCCACTGGTTGATGAGGACAGCCATCATCCACCCTTAGATATTTCATTATCTCTCAAAGTTAAATCCCATAATGTTCCTGTCAACTTATCACAAACTAAGTACAATTTTTCAGGAAGGCTAACTTTCCGAAGCTTTATGAAATGATATTGAATATTGACTGGTTAGATCTTATATTCTGAAGGATGTTGATGAGGCGTGCGGTTTACTCTACCGAAATTTGTTTGGTATATTTGATGTGTGTGTACCTAAATCGGTCATTCGTAAAAGAACATTTCCTGTATGGTTCACAGCTGATATCATTAAAGGCATAAAGCGTAAACACAGAATTTTTAGGAATATTCTCATTCAGATTGTCATCGTAGAGAGTTTAATGAACTACGAGGTAATGTTGTTATTGATCGATTTGGCGTATAAAAACTATATCTCTAAAGTAGAGGATTCCATCACTGTGACGTTTTAGTGGTTTATTAAAGCTAAAAAATCGGCAACTTATTTGCCTGATGTGCTTAAATTAGGCAATCTTCAATTCTCGAGCCGGATAAAATTGCTGATGCATTTGCCGGCTTCTTTGGGAGTGTATATAGTGCACCGTCAGATCGCGTCCCCAAAAACGAGGTCTTCACCTCTAATTTATGTATCGCTCTTGATTGTTTGCAGGAGCAAACTATACTAACGGCATTGAAAGGATTGAGAGATAAACTTACTTGTGGCTCCGATAATATTTCCAGCTTTATTGTGAAGGATTGTGCTCATGCTTTGTTGTTACCTTTATCTTATATATTCAATTTATCTCTAAAAACGAACAGATTTCTTGAGGTCTGGAAGAAGGCCAAAATCATTCCCGTATTTAAAAAGGGTGACGCAAATGATATATCTAATTATAGACCGGTATCTTTATTACCGATATTCGCCAAAGTCTTTGAGGTGTCAGTATATCAGTGTATTTTTGCACAGGTTAAAAGCCTGATTTCTGTAAATCAACATGGTTTTTTTAGCAAACGTAGTACAACAAATTTGGCTTGTTTTGCTCAATTTACAGGCAATGTAGACAAACAAATGCAAGTTGATGCTGTGTACAATGATTTCTCGAAGGCCTTCCATTCCATATTTCTATATAAGCTGGATAGACTGGGTTTCAGCAATAACCTAATTACTTTTTTCGAGTCCTATTTGTGTAACCGCTTACAGTATGTCGAAATTCATGGACATAAAATCCTCAATGTTTAGTGCCACAAGTGGTGCACCACAGGATAGCAACCTTGCACCTTTAATTTTTTCACTCTTCATTAACGACATTGGTGATAACATAACTAGTAATTTTCTTTTGTTTGCTGATGACCTAAAGCTTTTCCGTGCCATACGAGACTCTAGTGATTGCCTTTCATTGCAACATGATATGGAGTCGTTACAGCAATGGTGTGGGTTGAATAGGCTGCCATTGAATGCCGGAAGTGCTTCTTCTTGACTTACTCGAATAAATTTAGCACCATTGACTTCCAGTATAAATTAGATAATGAAGATATTACACGTTGTAACACCTTCAAGGACCTTGGAATTATTTTTGATCCTAAACTTTCATATGCCCATCATATTAATTGGATCTGCACTACTGCGATGAGGACGTTGGGTTTCATAATACGTAATGCGAGTGGTTTTCATAACAGTAAAACATTAAAAACTTTATATTCCAGCTATGTGCTTTCACGGCTTGAATATGGTGCAATTGTTTGGAATTCCAATACACGCTAAGTATATTAAACAGACAGAGAATGTTCAAAGAAAGTTTGCCAAATTTCTTATATTAAAATATGATGGTGGTGTGTACCCCCATAGGGGTGCCGATGAGGTCATTATAACTGAACGTTTTCAGCTACCTTTATTGACGAATCGAAGAAATTACCATCTGGTCTGTTTTCTTATAAAATTATGTAAATCTCTTATTGACTCTCCTGACTTACTATTTCAAGTAAACTTTCACATTCCTAATAGATTGGTCAGAACCTCTCCTGTTTTCTATTTACCTACTGCATCAACTAATTCTCTCATCAAAACACCATTGTTTCAAGCTATGAGCGTTTTCAACAGTACTTGTAACGACATTGACGTGAACAACTTGTCATTTGCGCAATTTGCCAAATGCTTAAAAAATAAATTGTTGCATGTATAGGTATTTATTCCAAGTGTATCATTTTAATTTTAATTTTCCAGTTTTATTTAATTTCTATGTGATTTCTGTGTTATCTGTCTCTTTTGTTCTATACTAGTACTTTACTTTTCTTTTTTATTTCTATCTCCTATACATATTTTTGCAGTGCCCTAGTGTATGTAATCCCTTAATATACTATTACACCTATTTCTTGATATATATTGAAAAACCCACACAGAAATGGTATTAGGAAAGTAAATTCATTAAGGGTGAATTTACACTGGAGAACAAAATCGAACTTTTATTTTGTTGCAAGATATCTGTCAAGTATTGCTTGCTAATTTGACGTCGATGATTCTGAATCTGCCCTCAGATTGTATCTAGCAGTTCTAGTTTTTGGGATACAGGTACCGTGTTAACATTGCCATCAATAGAGTGATTAAATAAACTAGTTTCTGTGCGTGTGTAGTGATGTTTTCGTCAAGAAGAACATGCGTAAACAGTCCAAATTGTTTTTATGTCATTTGTGGCGAATATATGTTTAAAGAATTCCGTTTGAATGTGTCGGACTTTGTAAAACAAGCATATGTTGACTACTCTAAGTTTCTATTAGAGACAAACCTCAAGCCCTGGATTCCTAGTTTGGTGTGTAAAAGCTGTATTGAGTCTTTACATTTATGGGGCAAATAAGAAAAGACCATCTTTCTAGTTCTAAACTCCAATGATCTGGCGTGAACCATCAAATCATCATAATGACTGTTCATTTTTGTACTGTGAAAATTACTGGTATAAACCGCAACAATCGTTCTAAGTGGATTTATCCTACCTTACAATCTGCTACTAGACATATTGTAAATTGTAGTGATGCATTAGTACCACAGCCATCTACAACTCAGGAACATCTAAATCAGTTCAGCCAACAAATCGATGATAGAGACTATAGTCAGGATAGTGACTTTGATTGCCCCCGAGATCCTAGACCACTCAACCAAAGTCACCTAGATGACTTGGTCACAGATCTTGCTCTGTCTAAAAAGGCATCAAACTTTTTGGCTTCTCGGTTAAAAGACTTCTGTTGACAACAGAAACGAATATTTCGTATTACCACATTAGGGAAAAGAATTGACTCTCTTTCTTTTCTGAAGAGGATGATTTTGTATTTGGAGTGATATTCCTAGTCTAATGGCTGCAATGAGATTACAAGAATATGACTCAAATGAATGGCGTTTCTTTATAGACTCGTAAAAACGTAGTCTTAAATGTGTACTCTTGCATAACGGAAACAAGCTAGGCTTTTTGCCTATTGCATATTGAACCAAAGTCAGTTCTACAATATCTTTAGTTATGAACAAGATCAAGTACAACGAACATAAGTGGATTTTATGTGTGGATCTGAAAATAGTCAATTTCCTCTTGGGCCAACAAGGCGGTTATACGAAATATCCCTGTTTCATATGCTTATGGGCCAGACGTGCTAAAGCTGAACACTGGACTAGGAAAGACTGGCCTTCTAGGGAAGCTTTAATCCCTGGGAGACTGAATGTTATAAATCATCCACTCGTGCCCAGAGACCGCATAATACTGCCTCCTTTACATATCAAACTGGGGCTAATGAAACAGTATGTAAAAGCGCTCAGCAAAGACGCGGAATGTTTTCAGTACATTTCAAGAATGTTTCCAACATTGAGTACTGAAAAGTTAAAGGCTGGCATTTTTGACGGCCCCACAGACCAGGAAATTAATAAATGACAGAATTTTCCCCAGTTGTATGATAGATAATGAAAAATATGCGTGGAATTCGTTTGGGTAGTGAAAAATTTCTTAGGAAATAAAAAGTCTGACGCTACTCTCAACACATTGAGCAGCTAATGCTGCACTTCCATCGACTTGTATGCAACATGAGTATAAAAATTACACGTCCTCCACAGTCATCTAGTCCGTTTTCCCGAAAAGCTCGGTGATGTAAGCGAGGAACAAGCGGAAAACTTCCACCAGGATATTCGCACTATGGAGGAGCGATACCAGGGTCATTGGAATGTAAATATGATGGCTGATTATTGTTGGAGCATTCAGAATAGTACTCGTAAGTCAGCTCATGCGAGAAAATCGTATGAAAGGAAATTTCATTTAAGTTAGGTATGTTTAATAAAATGTTCTAACTCGACAAATTGTATTTTGTCATCAAAAGTTCCTCCACTCACATTTATAAAACTAGAGCTTCTACAAGAAAACCGACTAGATATTTGAAATAAAGGTGAAAAACACATTCAGAATCAGGTATAACATTTTATACACCAGAAATGCTGTTGGACGATCTTATTTAAATCTACCTGGTCGTTAAAAGAGTACCTGTGGTTCTTAATCGATTTATTTGCACTGTTTTTAAAAGGTTTAGTTTTAAACTTTTTTGTCGTGTATATAAAATGTTGAAATTCTTATTAAATGTGTGATTATCAGTTAAAAGATGACTTGCATAAGTTAAATTAGACTTTTTATGGAGGAAACTTTTTTCGTCTTCTTTAATTCTTTGTATAAAAGTTCATCCCGTTTGTCCTAAGTATGTTTTAGGACATGACCCACATGTTAACTGATGTTCCCCTGATTTATTATCTTTATTTTTGCGCTTTGTCTTGTAAGCTATGTTGAAGTTTTTTGATTTAAAAATTTTGCCGAAATAGGTTAAGCATTTAAATGAGGATTTCTTTCCTGAAAACATTGGTATATTTCTGAGATTGTCTTGTGTCTAAGTTTTTTTCTTAAAAATCTTTTCGATTAAAGTGTTTGAATAATTGTTGTTAACGGCTACTTTGTTTTATGTAGTTTAATTCTTTAGTAAAATTGTATTCTGATAAGGGAAAATTAATTAATCTGTGTATCAAACTATATAACATCACCGTCCGAAATTTTGTTTTTCTTCACATGATGCAATAAATTAAAGCTTCTTCCTTCATGAACGATTATTTTTAAACGAAACTTTGTAAATTGCTTGCTATCATATCGTAAAACGAAAAACTTCACTTCAATTTTCCAACATTCTAATCCTATTCGCCGTAACCGATCTGTTTTCGTCTTCCTGAAATGGAAAAATTGTGTACGCGTTTGTAGATTACGGGGACGTACTTTGTTAGAAAATGTGTTTTAAAGTGAATAACGTTTCCTTCCATACGCTGCTTCTTAAAGTGGGTAATTTTGTGTGAAAAGTTTGGATTTGTGTGGGATTTACGTTTCAAAATTTGCATGACGAATGGGTATGCAAACTTTTTTTAATTAATAGAGATGTTCAATATTGACGGCCTAAAAAAAGTTAAAACTTTTTGCCAATATGAGCACGTAAAGTAGCTTTATTCCTCTTCGCACATGTTTGGATAACACAGATTTTTTAACGCGATGGAAATTATTTCATTCGTGATAAAATATCGAGGCGCATAAATCTAGTGCCATATTTGTTCCGCAATGGATTCAAGATAAATATATACAGAAAATTCAGACCTCTAATCTCAATAAATAAAGATTCCTGCTCCATATTCACGCATAACCTCAAGACTATGACTCCTCATCTAAGCTCCAATTTTTTGAGGTCATGGAATAAATTTCCACAAGAATCAATAACGAAATTCTAAAAATACCAGAATTAAAACTTTTCTATTCTCAAAAAATCACAGAATTATCCTCACAATACGATAAATGTATTGTTCAACTTACCGCAATGCAACGATGAACAAGAAGTGAATTCCCTTTTCGTGTCCTAACCTAAAAAAAAACGATCAAGTGTAAGTGTTCCTACCGTGATTGCTTTTAAAATAAAATAAAATTATTATCTAGGCTAAGTTAATTAGGTTCTTGGCATCCTAAAATCCAATATGTATTTTCACGTTTCATGTCTATAATGTATAATAGTTATAGCATTTTAGCTACCTAATAACCAATAAATCAATCTAGGTCAGTCTAGATTCTAGTAATAAAAGTGTAATTATAAATAAATAAAATAAAATTATTTTGTCTCTAGAGGAGCGACGCGCGGTACTGAAAATATATTATCTCCTGTCGTGAAACCTACTCGATATTGTCCAGGCACAGTTTTTTTTATATCAGATAAATTATCAAAAGTAATGCAGTCACGATAATTTTCGCTCAATCTACACTTCATGAAGAATATTCCGGAATTTTTTTCAACATTTTCTGATCAGTACTTTACGAGATAGGGTGAGGGGACAGGGATTCTTTTAAAAAATAATGCAAAGAAAAATGTGCGAAAGTATTACACCACATAACACGTAAGCTGATAAGTTTTTGGTCTAGCTACTGAAAACACATTTTTTTTTTGCAAAATTGGACTTTATTCATCAACATAGTCTCCTTCAAGAGCGATAGTCTTTATCTTCAAAATATGCCTCAGTTTCGGTGATAACATCTTCATTGGAGCCAAATCTCTTTCCCCGCGAGCATTTTTTGGGGTCTGGGAATAGATCATAGTCGCTGGGGCCAAATTTGGAGAATATGGTGGATGAGGAAGCAATTCGAACTTCAATTCATGCAATTTTGCCATCGTAACCATTGACTTGTGACACGGTGCATTGTCTTGATGAAAGAACACTTTGTCCTTGTTCATTTGGAGCCGTTTCTTTGCGATTTCTGCCTTTAAACGCATCAAAAGCTTTATATAATATTCGTTATTGATGGTTTTTCCCTTCTCAGCCTAGTCGATGAAAATTATTCCATGCTCAACCCAAAATACAGGGGCTAAAACTTTCCCAGCCAACTGTTGTTGTCTTTAGTCGCTTGAGACGGCTTTCACCGGCTGCTGTGCACTCAGCACAATGCTGATTTGATTTCGGTATGTAGTGGGGATCTATGTTATATCCATTGTCACATATCGCATGAAAAAAATCCTTTTTATATCTATTTCGAAAAGAGCTTTCTCATGCCACCTCACTTGAGCGTCCGGAGCGTTCAGCATCATTTGTGTCTGTACGACCGCGTTTAAATTCAGCATATCAGTAAATGATGAGTGACTTTTCAGGGGCAGAGTCTCCGTAACATTTATCAAGCCATTTCTTTGCTTCAACGGTATTTTTTTTCCCATCAAAAAACAGTATTTAATCAACACACGAAATTCGATTTTTTCCGTTGTTTTCAAAATATCAAAAGTAGCTCACTTAAACCACTGTAACTTGTAAACTAATCGTCGAAATGTCTTGAAATTTTAACAAATAGCGTTTCAAGGTTGGTACTGCCTAAAAATCGTGTTTTTTTTTTTTTTTTTTAAAAAAAGGCGACATCTATTTTTCAGACCAAAAACTTTTCAGCCTACGTGTTATATTTTTGAACTCGTGTTTTTACAAGGTTTCCTTTGACATCCCACTCTATCACATGGTAATTTTTTTTTTCACTTTCGACTTCACCTCCCATATACCAGAAAAATTATTAAACTTAATGCACTCGCAATAATTTTCGCTCAATCCAAACTTTATGAAGAAAATTTCGGAATTTTTTCAAAAATTTTTTGATCAGTACTTTTCAAGATAGGGTGGAGGAACAGAGATTTTTTACAATAATACAGAGAAAAGTGTGCGCAAGTCTTACATCACATATATTTTTGAACTCGTGTTGTCACAAGTTTTCATTTGACATCCCACTCGATGACCTTAGATTTTTTTTTTTTTTTCATTTTTGCTCTGCAAGCTAACCCCTCAAGTCAAAATTTAACTTTCAAAATTACACTGCTTTGATTATGCCATCAATTCCTATATTTATGCCAAATTTCAGCTTATATATCGCATTGTTTCGGATAAAATCGGGTGTGACGGACGGACCCCGAAGGGATCCCATAAGTGTACGGAACACTAAAAAGTAGAATTGTTTTATTTTTCTGTTACACATAAAAAGTTATTGGTCGTTAGTCTTTGATTACTTTCGGATTCATTTTCTTTATGTACCTCAAAAGACAACATGGAAACAGTAGCAAAAGCCAACAGAGCGTTATAATAATTTTATGTTATTTCTTTTATGTATTTAGTAAAATTTTTTAACTGAATGAAGTAAGATAATTTATATACGAAATTTTCACTACATTTGTTTGAATTGAAATTAAATATTTGATCTCAAGCATTATTCAATTTTCCTGCAAGTGTTTAACTATAACTATTCAGAAAACAATTAAGCATCAAAAGAAGAGCTTTCTAACAGGTTTATATAGTTATATGAATATGCTGGACGTTGTATTCAGGTCGGAGGAGACTATCTGTAACAGTTACATCTACGAAACTTTATTTCTTCTTATAATTTAGTTTTCTCTGGTTTTTATCATGGCATTCCGGAAACTATAGACAGACGGTATACATAAACAAATGTATGTAAAGTCTTCTTGTTAGTGTTCCGTATCAAAATTGAAAAACGGAACACTTATGTTTGGTTATCTGTTTGTCACAGCCGATTTTCTCCGAAACCATTTGACATAGAAAGTTAAAATTTGTCGCAAATATAAGAATTGATGGCCTAATTACAGCCGCGTAATTTTAAAAGTTAAATCTTGGCTTAAGGCGTTAGTTTTAGGGGATGAAATTGGAAGTGAAAAATACAAATTTCAAAATCATCGATTGGGATGTCAAATGAAAGCTTGTGAGAACACAAGTTCTAAAATATACGTGGTAGTGATGGCTCATTATTTTTAAATAAATACATTATTTACTATATAAGAACCCCCATTATACCTCTTGTGTATATTCTTACTTTTGAGATTATATTGAATGGATATTAATACTGGATTTATTTAAGGAACAAAAATAAGAATAACTGCTGTCTCGTTTTACTGGTAGAGATATGGGGAAGAGGTAATTTTTGTACACTTTTGAAGATGATCTCAAGCTGCTCAAATCTTAGTTGTACTGTTTTGGACACCATTAATTTTACAATAAAAGAGAATTTAAGCCCAGCTGAAAAAATACTGAAGAGATATTTAGTTGTACGTAGGTAATAAGGTACTACTTATACGTCCCGTAAAATAGAAACAGAGTTCAGTGAAACACTACGTTAAAACAAAGTAAAATATATTAACAAACATAGAGAGACATTTTTACATTAAATCCACCCTTATGAAATAGTTTCTCTTATATCACTTTATTTTTTACTTTAGAGAACGGCTTTAAAATAGTACTGTGTTAAAAGTTGGTCTCAAATTTACTTCTGATGAAACTAGTCTGAGGAACACACGTGTAAAATAGTTTTCAGGAACACACGTGTAAAATAGTTTTCAGGAACACACGCGTAAAACAGTTTTTCAGAAGCACACGTCGAAAACAATTTCAGAAACTCACGTGGAAAATAGTCTTCAGGAATATACTCTTTGTGAGAACGACGTAAGTTAGTTATACTTGCCGACTTTCAGCTTGGCCTTTTTCCGTGGATTTCTTATCGCAATACTACCCTACACACTGCCCCTGGCTTCCATTTGGGTGACCGATCACGACTTGACCGTAAATGTCTTAAGGTGGGCAGAATATTTTGTTGAAAACGGAAAAATAAAAAAGGCGCGAGTTCAACAAAATGTCGGTTTTTATTCAAACCCTTCACCTCCCGTCGAAGCGAAATCTTTAAAATCGACTAGTACACTTAAGGAGTATAAAAATGCACACGTATTCAAGGCAAATGAAATGACTTACATCGAAGACTTGCACGTACTACAAGTTACACTGCTCAACTTGATATGAAAAAATGTAATAAAATTCAGATAAACTACACTGCTAAACTTAAGTTAACAATCATAGCATGTATTTAAAAAAAAAAAAACGGTTTAGTAATATGATTTAATAATTTAAAACAAATGAATGTTACAATATGATGTAATAATCGCGCAAACTTTTTTTAAAAAAATTGCCAAAAACCGCTGTTTCTCTCCACTCGATCTCGAAGAATACTAACCAAAAATTTCGAAAAAATTCTGGAATATTCTGCATAAGATGTATATTCAATCAAAATTATCACGAGTGCGTTGCATTTAATAATTTATCTGGTATCTATAATATATATAAAATGTAACGTCTCTCTGTCTGTCTGTCTGTCCGTTAGTGTGCTTATCACTGGAGAACCACTTATCCGATTTACGTGCTTTTTTTTTTAAAACATACATATGTTTTCTGGCCAGGTTATAGACTAGATTTTAATACGTTAGATAACATAAGGAATAAGCAGTGACGATAATAGTGAATTAAGTCAGAAAAAAGTTTGCCGCTAGCGCGTTCTCTTGCAATACATTGCCTAAACCATTAAATATGGAACAATATCATGTAGTAAAGAATATCTGTAATATATATAAAACGCAATGTCTCTCTGTCTGTCTGTCTGTCCATTAGTGCGCTTATCACTCGAGAACCACTTATCCGATTAACGTGTTTTTTTTTTAAATTCATACATTTGTTCTCTGGCTAGGTTTTCTATAATCGTTTATAATATATATATAAAATGCAATGTCTCTCTGTCTGTCTGTCTGTCCGTTAGTGCGCTTATCACTCGAGAACCACTTATCCGATTTACTTGTTTTTTTTTTTAATTCTTAATTTAATATATATCAAAAAGAATCTATAATATATATTAAACGTAACGTCTCTCTGTCTGTCTGTCTGTCCATTAGTGCGCTTAGCACTCAAGAACCACTTATCCGATTTACGTGTTTTTTTTTTATATAAAATACAAAGGGAATAAACAAAGACAAAATGCTAATATGTAGGAAAAAAGATGAAAGTTGAGCAGTAAGCTTGACAGAAAGACTGACTAGATGGGCGGAATACTTTAAAGAAACATTAAATGGAGATGAAAATGAGGAGTTGAATGAGAAATAAAAAGCAAAACTAACTGAAGTGCAGGAGAGGACAAACAAACCCTGCAAAGAAGAAATAAGAGAAATATTCAGAACCCAAAAAAGAATAAGGCCCCGGGGGAAATGGTATAACAGCAGAAATGATAAAAGCTGGAGGAGTAGATCTGGAAAATGAAATATGCTGGTTGGTGCAAGAAATATGGGAAACAAAAAAGATGCCAGTGAGCTGGAGAGAGTCGCTCATTTGTTCAATATACAAAAAAAGAGAAAAAACTATATGTGCTAATTATAGACCAATAGCCTTACTGGATGTCGAGTACCAGATAGTAGCGGTGATTATCAAAAACAGACTAGAAGAGAAAGCCGAGTCTGTTCTGGGAGAGTACCAGTGTGGATTCAGGAAAAATAGATCGGTTACAGACCAAATATTTTCGATTAAGCAAATCCAAGAAAATGGCTTAGAACAAAATTTGGCACTACACTTGGTTTTTGTAGATTTCAGAGAAGCATACGACTGTGTAAATAGAGAAGGGCTCTACAAGATAATGAAAGAACTAAACACACTCCAAGTAAATTGATTCGCATGATGAGAATGACCCTGAATGACACGGAAAATAGAGTGTTGGTTGAGGGCAAAGTATCAGACAATTTTAAGGTGAAGAGAGGATTAAGATAGGGAGAGCCAGTGCCGACATGTCTATTTAATTTGGTACTAGAGAAGATAATCCGGGAGTCAGAAATAAAAACAAATGGAACGATATACCAACAAACCTGCCAATGCTTGGCTTATGCGGATGATGTAGCAGTGATTGCAAGAGCAAAAGAGAATCTCCAAAAAGCCATAAGTAGGATAGAAGAAAGGGGAAGGATGAGAGGACTAAAGATAAATGAACAAAATACATGGAAATTACAAAGAAGAAGGATAATAAAAACAACAAATTTTAGATATAATAAACAACATAGGGAAAAGATATGTGTTCGAAAAAGTAGACAAATTTAATTATCTGGGAGTAATAATAACAGAGAGTGGACAAAAAAGGATGGCGATAAAAGAAAGAATAGACAAAGATGTTTGGGGTCAATGAATCCAATATTGAAATCAAAGAATGTATCAAGAAAAGCAAAAGAAAGAATATATACGACAGTTGTCAGACCCACGGTGACATATGGATGCGAAACGTGGAAACTAATTGCAAGAGAAAAGGGGACGTTGGAGGTGTGGGAAAGGAAAGCTTTGAGAAGAATCTACGAAGGCAGGAAAGAAGAGGAACTGTGGAGAAGAAGAACAAACTACGAATTAAAATGCCTATATACGAAACCCCTTATAAGCCAAATCATAAGAAGCCAGCGATTAAGATGGTTGGGACACGTGGCAAGGATGAAGGAAGAAAGACAGGCAAAGCAATCCCGAATAAGTGTAGTGACTGGAAGAAGAGGCAAGGGTAGACTTCGATCTACATGGATTCAGGCAGTAAAGCAAGATCCGGAGTCGATGGGAATCCCGCACTGGGAAAACCTAACAGGAGACAAAAAGAAGTGGAGACAAGTATGCAACCAAGCCATGAGCCTTTAGGGCCCTTCGAGCTATATAATAATATAAACATAACGAATAAGCAATGACGATAAAGGTGAATCAAGTCCACGCGAACGGAGCCGCGGGTACGGCTAGTATATGTATAAGTAAAAATCGGAAACAAACTTTTATGTTTGAAATTTGTATACAAGTCCCCAGCCTGTTGAATAAAAAGATGTTATTTACTGTGTAAAAGTATAAATACACATGTACAGAAATTGTGGAAAAATTTTAACATAAATTTTTTGGATGTGTTAATAATACCTCTTTGAATAGCATAGTTCTACTAGAGACAGCACCTTGATAGACGAAATGTTTTGCAATTTTCCTAATGAGATAGAAGTTCGCGCTCCAGAAAGTTTTTTTAACTATCAGAAACAAGTTTGTGTCCGAATCCTAGAAATTGATTTTTGAAAACTCTTTTTGTGGTATGTTTTGTTAAGTCACTGATCGGTTTATACCTGCGTAAAAAACAATTTTATTTGAAAAGTGTACGGTACGGAACACTAATTGCGCAAGTCTGACTTGCATCTGGTCGGTTTTTTATTTCAAATCATAATTTAGAAAGCAGTAGTTACGTATCTGAATGGTTAAAAAAAAAAAAACAGATTCTTTTTAGTATCTTATAATTTATTTTTACAGTTATTTTTTTACAGAAAATATAGCAACTGTCAGTTTTCTGGTTCGGATATTTTTAGGAAAAGTTATTTATGGAAGAGAAACGTCAGATACACGTACATTCATGTTGTGATTTTACTTAAAATGTTTGTATAGAAAAACAATTTTTATTTTTTTTTTATCATTTTACTTTATTGTTGAAGTACAATTTTGCCTAAACGGTTGTTTATGAAAGTTAAATTACCATTTCATTTTAAATATTTAGATACACTTTACATGTAAATACAATGGTGATCGAAAACTCTGAAGATTCATTTCGGCGATATATATATATATTATATATATATATATATATATATATATATATATATATATATATATATATATATATACCGATAATCAAACACACCCATCTATATATATATATATATATATATATATTATATAAATATATATATAGATGCGTTATTATCGGTTTGGGACTGTAACTAAAAACTCTTTTCTTCTTTAATAATCAATATTTCGTTACCGTTTGATAATTTCTCCAGGAGTAAACTACAATATGAATATTTGGATTATATACGTTAATAATAATGTTATTTTTCGTCTAGGTTTTAAAATGTTAAAATATAAAACAAACAAATCGGAAGAAACGAATAAATAAATAAAACAACGTACGAAAATGCGAGTTAGTCCTGGGAATCAAAACTCAACATCTCAATTTTTCTACACAAACTGAGAGTAAAGAGCCTCGGTGTATATCTACTGACGTGAATTGAACACAAACACAAAAACAGAAATAGAAAAAGACTTTATTTACTTATTTTATACCAAAAGGTGGCAAATTTTTAATTATTAATGTTGTAATTGTAAATGATTAATAAGAATTAAGTATTGTTGCTGTATTAACTAAATTGATTAGTGTCTGATTTATAGTTGATTGAGTTGGGGTCGCTGTTCATGTGGTACATTTTTTTTTTAAATCAGACACTAATTCAGATTAGTAATATATACAGCAACATAAATCAATGTTTTATTTAATTTTATAGCAATTACAAACCATTAACAATCAAAAATTTGCTATGGTAAAAAAACACATAATAAAGTCTTTTTCTTTTTGCTGTTTTCTCCGTTCATAATGGAATTCACGTCAAGACATATGCACCGAGGCTGTTTATCTCTCAGTTTGTGTAGATAAATCGAGATGTTTGAGTTTTTGATTTGAAAGACTAACTGGCATTTTGTGGACGTTTGTTTTTTTATTTATTCGTTTGTTCATATTTGTTTTATTTCAACATTTTTAATACCTGGACGAAAAATAACATTATTTTTAATATATCTAAGTCCGTGTATTAATATTGTAGTTACTCCTGAAAAACGTTATCAATAGCAACAAATATTAAAGAAGAAACGATTTTTGTTTACAGTTTAGACGCGATCCCGCGATAATCAAACACGCATTTAATTAACGTACGGTCGATAACAGATTACCAAAATTATGATATATATATATATATATACTATATATTATATATATATATATATATATATATATATATATATATATATATATGTATATATATATATATATATATTATTATATATATTATATATATATATATATATATATATATATATATATATATATATGGTTTATAGACAATGTTTTTAAAAGGTAATGATTATGAAGCAACCAGCTGCTAATGTGTATGTTGCTCAATTTTGTTTAAGAGCCCGGGCACAACGTGTTCTTTAGATGCATTTTCCCTCAATGCAAATATGAGTAACACTGGCGGGAAGAGCAATTCATGTTGAATCTTGAGTCCTAGCAACTTATACCCAGTTGAAAACACCTTCCTGAGCAATTTGTCTAAAAGGATGAGGTTCTTCTCAAAAAATACGTTCTTGGAAATATAACATAAGGATGACACGCTGATACCTCCATACGGATGTGATGTGTTAGGGAGGGCGACTGTAATCTTAGCATACACCGCTCTGGAAGGAATCAAGCGGGCTCTATCGAAACACTTTCCGTGAAACCCACTTATAGAATAGCTCAGCTCTATAACGTTACCAGAAATCAAGGTTTCTAATCAATTCTGGCTTTTAATCCAGCTTTCGTTTGAGAGAAGCGCCTCGAATATGGGAGCGGTATTCCATCGTGGGTCGAATTGAGCTTGTCTAGGGATTAAAAGTTAATGAGGAGTGTAAAGCTATCAAGAACGAAATAAATATTCTCATCTATTCAAAGCTCTCTTTGCTCAGCATGTAACAATGATCTGTCAATACATATTTGCTCCCAAGTTAACTCCCAGCGGGTTGAAGGATGAGTGTCCTGATGTTTTTTAGCTTTCAAGACAGATGAACAAAACAAACGTACTGTCATCGTAAAAGCTGTAGATTGGATTCCTCCTTATTCGATTGCGATGTTCCCAATAGATGTGACATTAAATTGGCCCACTAATTAAGATGGTGGATTGATAGCTTTGTCGCAATAAATATCCAATATTATTGAGACTAATGCGACTAGTCGGTAGTGGCTTGATAAGATCCTGGTTGGATTATCGCTTAAATTTTGACTCATTTCAAAGCAGGAAGGAAGTATTTTTGTTTTCCTTTACGGATAAGTTAAAAATCGACAAAAAGGTATTCCAACACACGCCAAAAGTTTTCCTTTTGGTGGTCTAGCTGCATTAAAATACCATTTTATGACACGCGCCGCAAATTAGAAATAGTGGCTCGTATTTTCCGCTGTAAATTAACAGTGGGTAGTGTGAAGCAAAGAGGTCAGCTAACAGGTGATGTCCTATTCGTATTCTCTAAACTGTATAAAAGATCATAGAGTGGATTTACTCACCAGACTTGGCTCCTTCCGATTACCACTTGGTTGCATCGATGGGTCACGCACTTGCTGAGCAGCGCTTTGGTTCGAACGAAGATGTGAAAAAATGGCTCGATGAATAGTTCGCAGCAAAAGGGGAAGATTTTTGACTGGCGTGGTATTCACAAATTCCCAAAAGATGGGCTAAAAATGTACAACAAGCGATGGAGCATACTTTGAATAAAGCATTTTTTATCATTCTTCCGAATTTAACATGTTTTTTTAGAAAAAAAAAATCCGCATTTCATACTTGTAACCTGGTAGATAATAGCTCCAAGATGATCAAGATTATTATGACATTTGTTAAGTATTATCTACAAGATGACTTGCTGTGAAGTTCCAGTTAAATGTATTTGGCTGTCTTTTTTGGGTAGCGATCGTGGAAACAAACAAGTTTTTTAACATTAAAAAATGTTATTTAAAATACTTCGCTTTAAAAAGTTTAAACTTCTACAGACATTTTTTAAAAGAGTTAACTTATATTAAGGAGTTATATACACCTGAGCGCTGCAAAAAGTATGTATATTTTACTAAAATATATTTTACAAGGTTTATTAAGAAAGGAGAATGGCGATTACATATTTATCTAAAGGAGATAGACGAAAACTGATCAATGTTTAAGGCTCAATTTTCATGATAAACTCAATGGTGAAAACCGCATATCAATATCTAGTACCATTTCAGATATACAGGCTGTTTTTCAAAAATCTGCATTTTGATAAATGTTGTAAGTAATTCCCCTTTTCCTTGTTGAAAATTTTTGATTTCTGTAAATAACGCTTCTTAAAGCACTTTTTCACGTGGGATTTCAACCTTTGTAAGTTCTCATTTCTTTACAACTAATATTTTCTTACAGTTATTAACGCAAAAACTATATTTTTTTAAATGGGATAACCCTGTTATAATTTTCCTTATCCGAAATAGAGCATTTAAAAATTACTGTTTCTAAACAATATAGTACACACATTTATATTATTTCCTTAAAATATAAAGGTTTTCAGTTTTTTAACGCGAGTTTTAAATGCACCTAGTTTGTGTAGGCTTTGGACGGAGCGGGCAATAATCAAATGCTTCCATCATCACGCTTAAGTATCTGTCACATCATAACGAAAAAATCCCAGAATTAAACTCTACTGAGTCACTAGCTACAATGAAATTTACTCAAAGGATATAGTACTTAAACTATGTAGAAAAAAAAACAAAACACCAATATACATCAATTTTATTCCCGTAAGCCAAACTAAAACAAACAATTTTCTATAAAAGAGATTTTCGCAATTCGACCAGTTTCATTTACACATAGGCGTTTCGTCACACCCTTTCTTTACTACTTCTTACCTAGAGTTGAATAGTTCAAGAGGAGTGGAGAGTCAGCAAGAACTTTGTATCAATGTCGACATCTAACTCTTTCCTGGTGTTTGTTCGGCAATTAAAAATTAGTAGTCTTTCAATCTTCCCATAGATAGAGAGTCCAGTTGTAACATCCGGTGACCGTGGCCGGCAACGTTTACGACGCATGTTTTGACTATCCAGTAATTGTCGAAATTGCCGATAAAAAATTAACTGATAACAGCATCGTTACTCAGGGGTTTCCGCCTCGTGTGAAAAATTATTATTTATAAGGTCCATTAAGCGCCAAATCTGCCTTAATGTTCCTTTTGCTCCACAACTCAAGCTAGGGATTCTTCGATAGTGCCCGAGTGATTCTGCAGATTGATAACGGTTAAGAATATCTTACCTTGTGCTTCCATAAGCTTCGTACTGTTGCAATATCAATTTAATTAAAAAATTGGTAACTTAAGATTTTACGCAATTCTCCAGAAACCATTAGGCAAATAATACATGATCGCCGTTGAAAATCTCCATCTCTAAGGTTGATCGAAACTTATTATCTATCCTAAGTTATGGCCTGAAATGTTGTGCTGTCTTCAAAGTACGACTTACGTTAGTTCTTGGTAGTCCAGTGTATTCTTTTAAACTGTGGTGTTGAAGAGTTGGGATTAATTTCCGATAGATTCACAAAACTACTATTTCTGACTAACTCCTTATCCCTGATTGATGGCATATATTTTTGGTCCGTTATCTTTTCAAAACTGTGAGCCACTAATTCCAGGTTAAGATTCCCAATCGAGCGTAATTTATCCTTGATAGAGGGTTGGATCGCCTCTCTGGATACGCCTTCGTGGCACAAATTTGACTTGCCCGCTATCCGAATTTTCCTCTCGTTTGTATGAAACACACTAATCTATAAGCTCCATATTTTTCTTATTTTTCAAAACTTCATTGCGATTAATTTTGACCTTCACTAACTGTATTACTGAAGGAAAATTTAGACAACTACGAGTAAACTACATAGACTATTAAACCCATATTGCGCGCTTCGTCCAAAGTCCTACTTCCACAAACTGAGTGTCATATTTAAAAACCGCTTCGCGGTAAAAAACTGAAAACAAAATCATATTTTGAAGTAAATTTAAGCAAAATAGTAAAGTATGTTTTTTTTTAATTTTTCCTGTTTTTATAGAACTGGTAATTTAAAGCTCGAGTCGCGATAAGGGAATAATATACAGGGTTTGTTCCCATTATTAAAAAAATAGATTCATACGTTTACTCTAAACTAATAAAATATTAGTTTTATCAAAAATGTAACATGACACTGTTGAAAACTCCACGCTACAAAAAGTGCTTTGAGAATGTCTTTTACAGAAATCAAAAGTTTCAAGAGTGGAAAGAAATTACAAAACATTTTTTCCAGAATTGACAGATTTTTGAAACTAATAACTTGTATATACCGAAATTCGCCTAATAGATATCGATATGCGGACTATTCACCATTGAGTTTAACCCATTCAAAATTGAGCCTCATAAATACACTGACATCAGTTTTGCCGCCCTATCCTCCTTTAGATTAAAGTGGCCAATTTAGTACCTCCCTGTACTTTTTTTTATATAATTAAATGTTTAATATTATTTTTTTATCAGGTTAAATGTACGCACCTGATAAAAAATTATTGCGCCACCCTTGTTGGTTAATCTTGTAATAATGTATTACTTAAAAAATGTCGAAGGGTTTTTATTCCAAAAATTACCAAGTTTTTCGAACTTTAGTATCCCAATTTTTCGACCAAAAAATTTATTTTTAATTACTTATATAATAAATTGTTCCATTAGAAAAATTTAAAAAAACCTCTCCACGAGTTGTAGAAAAAGTAATTATTATAATTTATTAAAGAAGAATTAAAAAATATTAAAAAAGTGGGGGGGTACCGAGTAATATTCCAGATGGTATGAACACATGTAGCGGTCCCAATCCGTTTGCCCAGATCAACTCTTAATAATGCTATAACTTTTAGGTAATGGAATTGGCATTTTTTTTTAATTATTTTTTTATTTGAGTAATCCTTGGAAGTAATAGAGCATAAAAAATCCGTAAAA
>CM032456.1:102166139-102171139 GCA_019049505.1 Pachyrhynchus sulphureomaculatus
GGAGGGAGTGTTCTATAGTGGCTGCAATCCAAAGGGGGATCCTTTCTTATGCAAGGGTATAATGCAACTTCATACCAATCTTCTCGCCATCGTCCCATCTTCTATACCACATTACACTGTTTATGTACCATATTCACGACGATTTCTCCTATCATCTTTATTATTTCCGCAATTATCTTGTCATACTTGCTGCTTTTTTCTGTTCTTTAATCTTTATATAGCCTTCCTGACTTCAGATTTAAAACTACATGGCTCCTGTCTGTTCTTCTGCGGCTTCGTCGTCGACATTGCAGTCGTCCACGAGTTGAGGCACAAAAAGTTTCTTTACAATAATCTTTCCAAAGGTTAATGACTGCAGGCATCTCGGTGACTGTTCTACTTTTCTTATCTCTGATTATTTGTGTTTTAGGTTTGAATTCTTTCGATAGATATTTTACTTTTTTCATAATGGTTCTTGTGATCGATTGTTTGTAGCATGTGGGGAGGGTTCTAGCTCCTCACATATATTTTCAAGTATGCGTTTTTGTCTTTTTTTACAAGCCACCTTGATTTCTTTATTGATTGATTGACTGATGATTGACGATCCAATGTGTTTGTTTGTTTAAAATCATATTTTTTCTTGTTTCTATAAACTTTAGGGTATCGTTGGTCATCAAATATTTTTTGAAGGTGTTTTTTTTGTATTTTCGCTAAGCATTGTGTAGCAGCATTTGTTAACCACTTCTTAATATCTGTCCAAGGTTTGTCTGTTTCTTCTGTGACTTCCCGAATGATATTGTTGATTATCGTTTGGAAAAGAGTACTGTCTGACACTGTTATTCTCTTGTTTATTGTTATTTTTTTAAGAATAGCTAGTTTTATTCCCATAGGAGCTTTAATAGCTTGTAATTTGAACAATATACCGTTCCTGGTACGGATTTTACATTCAATATAGATGACCTCCATCTAGAGAGCTGATCAAGATATAATTAATCTGCTTTTTGTAGTGCCCGTCCACGTGTAAACTCAGTTTGCAAATTTTTTAAACAGTGGAGGTTTGCTTATTTGGTTTTCTATGTTATTCATAATATTTCCGCCAAAAGAGGACTAAGTGGATTGCCCATTATGAGACCGTCTAGGCTGCTGTATAGGTCGTTATTAAATTCAAAATAATTTTGTTCTGGGCAAACCTTTAAGCAATTTAAGATGTCTTGTTTATTATTGGGTTAACATTGATTTTAGAAAGAAAGTTTTTCAATTAGTAATATAGTTCCCTACTTGGTGTGCTTGAAAAAAGATTTTGAACATCGAAAGAGATTAATTTTGAATTGTCAGGTAAACTTTAAATGTTTGATGTTTTCAACCAGTTGTTGTGAATTTATTATTGCAAATTGAGCCTTAAATTTAGTGTTTTCTATGAGTATTTGATCAAGACGTTTTGATAGTTTATAAGATGGGGCTGACACGAAAGATACTACTGACCTTTTAGGGTAACCCGTTTTGTGAAGTTTTATTAGTAAATATATTTTAGGTGTTTGTGGGTTCATATGAGGGGGTGAGAATTCTAGAATCTTTTATCATTAAACAAACTTTTACAATTAGAGATCGTTGATTTAATAATTTTCTGATAACTTTCAGTTGGGTTACATTTTAAAACTGGGTATTCATCTGGGTTTAAGAAATCTATTGTTTTTTGGATATAATCTACTTTTTCAAATCGTTACTACTGAATTACCTTTGTCTGCTTTTGTAAATATTATATCTGCTGATTTATTTCTAATGTCTTTTATTAATTAAATATCTTGTCTTTGATAAAATTTGGCGTAAAAATTCTTTTTTTAGTATAGTAGCTGCTTCGTGTTTTTTACTAATATTATTTGAACCCACAAACACCTAAACTATATTCACTAATAAAACTTCACAAAATGGGGTTACCCTATAAGGGTAGGTAGTATCTTTCGTGTCAAGCCCCATCTTATAAACTATCAAAACGTTTTGTTCAAATAGTTATAGAAAACACTAAATTGAAAGCTTAATTTGCAATAAAAAATTGAAAACATCAAAACATTTAAAGTTACCTGACAATTCAAAAATTAATCTCTTTCGATGTTCAAAATCTTTTTTCCAAGCATATACCAAGTAGGGAAACAATATTACTAATTGAAAAACTTCTCTCTGAAATCAGTGTCAACCCAACTAATAAAGCAAAAACATCTTAAATTGCTTAAAGGCCTAGAAAATAATTATTTTGAATTTAATAACGACCTATACAGCAGCCTGGAGGGTCTCATAATGGGCAATCCACTTAGTCCTTTTTTGGCGGAAATATTTATGAACAAACATAGAAACCCAAATACGCAAACACCCACTGTTTTAAAAGATTTGTATACTGGCATAGATATGTTGAATGATATCTTATGTTGTTTTAACAGAAAGTGATAGACAATTTTGCCACATTTCAAAATGTTTTTGAATAATATACACAAAAATATAAAATTTTACCAGTGAAGTTAAAATCAACAATAGCTTAAGCATGACCCTAACAATAAAAAGACATAATAACAAACACATTTTTTCTATTTATCATAAAACCATCACATACTGACATAATTATCCATAATACCTCATGTCATTCTCTACCAAGTCACAAACAATTTGCAGTTTTCCATAATATGGATTCACAGACTAACAAATATTCCTCTGAACCAAGACGGTTTTCAAAAAACAATTAGCAGTAAATAATGACTATTCACCATCCATAATAGATAATATTCTCAAGAAAAAACTTTACAAAAAATCCATTAGTACAGTTTTTTCGAGTAATAAAGAACCTTATAAAAACGTAAAGTCAATAACGTACTATGATAGATGCAGCACTAAATTAAATAGATTCTTGAGAAAATTAAATATTAACACAGCATTTAAAACATCCAACACACTTGGCAAATTTATAAAAAATAACAAAACTAAAACAGATAAAGACAATAAAACAACATAAATGAACAATTAGACTTAAATAATTCACCATTACTAAATCTGTTTTAATTAAATTATTTATTACCTGCCATAAATTGTGAACCAACCATTTATTATAGTAATTTTACCCTCATTTTGTAACAAAACCATCTAAAGAGACTGTCGTACAGCGAAACATGTCATAGTGTTAAAAATATAAAAATTTAGTGGAAATTTAAGTAGTGTTTTAATTCTTGCAAAACTTCTATATTGAAGTTATTATTAATAGCAAAACTGAAGTAGAGACGATCTCCGCGTTCATTTCTAACCCCAGGAGCCCAAATTTTCCATTGATATTCCGAATCTGGTCATTACTATTTCTACAGCCAATTTTAGCATCAAAGTCTCCAGTCACCATTACGATCTCTTTTGATGGGATTTTGTACAAGTTTCTTCAATCTTATTGTAGACTTCCTCAACTGCATCATCATCAGAGAGTGATATTGGCATGTATACTTGTATAAAATGCTTACTGTTTTGCCGTAATGGTTATTTTAATCAGGCAACCAGCTGAAGACAAAAAAGCACTACCCATGGAGATCGCCAATGTCCGGGGGATATTGCACATGAAGAAAAAGAAACTGTTATAAACAGATTATATGACTGTTAAATGGTTATTTTCGCACATCCCAACACATAAATGGTACAACTCCCAACTATTGTGAGTAAATCATTTTCCGTCAACCCTATTATTTCTCGTAAAGAGCAACACAATTCGAAAGGTATCAACTTAATCATATATACAAAAAAATAATGTTGATATCTATTAAAGTTGAATAAAATACACACTACCGCCACCCTCTCGGCTGTAGAGATTTGTATTTTTCTATTTTGATCCGATTTACATCGATTTTTTCCGCCATAAATATAGAAAAAAACTTGTCATCCAATTCAATTTAATTCACATAGTACAGTCAGTCACTTATACATGATCGTGTTGGCACAAAATATATCAGTGTAATAGACGACGGGATCCGTCTGCTAATTGTGGTCTGGACATCGATTGTTAATTGCTATTCAAATGATGTCGGAGAAGTAGAGATAACACGACCAATGAACGTAAACATTATTCGTGAGAGAATACCGCCTTTGTATTTATTTTTTTCTAGATTTCTCCTGTATAGAGTGAATCCTAACGTTTTGCTGTCCAAGCTATCGACTTCAGAGTTTGGTTCCGAGAATTGACTTCTTTGGAATCTTGCATGAAATTAATTTAATTCCGCTTGCACACGCTTTTTATATTAGCAAAACAGGGGTGGAAGTGGGCTGGGGCTTCATGGGTAATCTGTTCCCAAATTGACGAGAGGTACAGATCAAACTCACGATTATGTTTGTTGAGATATTTTAGATGGACTCGTGCATTTTCTTACGATAAAAAAAAGAATGTCTTGCAAGGATCTTTTGATGGGTCAAAGTGAATTTGTTGTTCTATTTCATGCTGGTGTTCCGCAGTACAAGGAAACATACTATATTCTTTCGCTCTAGTACATTATTTCCTGCTCGTTTCGCAGATGTAGGTTTTAGTAGTACTGTATGGGATACTGGATTTTCAAAAGAAATATATATATATATATATATATTATATATATATATATATATATATATATATATATTTGTGGGTCTAGCACATGTACTGCAGGTCCCTAAAAGCACTACAGGAGCGATACATGTGCGGAAAAAGCGATTCACGTTGTTCTTGAATTGCTGTAAATTGTACTCGGTGGGAAACACAGTCCTGGGCAAATTATTCCAAGAGATGATATTCTCCATATAAAAGACTGCTTGAAAAGCGTTGTACGAGCAGTAACAAGCCGAACCTCAAACGGATGTGAAGTATCAGCGCGTCGTGTATTTCTAACATGCACCGCTCTGGGAGGAATTAAACGAGCCACATCCTCCGAACACTTTCATGAAAATACTTGTAGAATAGGGCTCAAGTCGCCAACCGTTCTTTGGTATTCCAGCGAATCAAGGCCGCCAGTCAGTTCCGGGTCTCCAATTAGACG
>CM032456.1:102176139-102429533 GCA_019049505.1 Pachyrhynchus sulphureomaculatus
ATGGTCAAGCTAAATAACATTGTGAGTGACAAACAGAAAATAAAGATTGGTATTCCACAAGGAACAGTCTTAGGACCAGTTCTTTTTATAATATATATCAACTCCTTGTTAAAATTGTGTGTTGATGACTTGACCATATCTTATGCGGATGATACAGCTCTGATTGTTTCTGGAGATCACTGGGAAAATGTAAAACATCAAACAGTTAATAATTTAAGAAAAATTAAAAACTGGCTTCAAACTTATAAACTGACATTAAATTTAGGAAAAACAAATTACATAGCTTTCTCACTTACTAGTGCAAACAGACCACAATACAGTACTATTGTTGTTGATAATCATTCTATTAAAGAAACTTCATCTACAAGATATCTTGGAATTGTAATTGATAGATTCCTTAAGTGGCAACCTCATATTGATTATGTATCCAACAAAATTCGTAAACTTATTCATAAATTTTATTTATTAAGAGAATTCTTAAATAAAAAAACACTTATTACAATTTATAAAACATTTGTGGAATCAATCATAAGATATGGAATATTGGTGTGGGGTGGACTTTATGAGAGCAACCTGTATAGATTGAATATAATACAAAAATATATACTCAAAATTATTTATAAAAGAAATAGATTATACCCTTCACATCTGCTTTTTAATAAAGACATTGTTAATATTAGATCAATTTATATTTTTACGGTATGTTCTTATATACATACTCGACCTGATTTAAAACCTTTTGTTGACCATACTTATGAAACAAGAACCCGGCATAGCAGGCACATTAAACTGCCAGCAAGTACTAATAATCTTAACCTAAGATATATAAATTATTTTGGTCCTAAACTTTACAATTTGCTACCAACCGAAATAAGGAATTGTACTAAGATAAAATGTTTTAAATTATTAAGTAAAAAAGTCATTTTTGAAAATTATCATCAATTTGAGAGGTATTTTAGTTGATTGTATATTTTGATGGGAGATTTTGTTTTGCATATGATTTTGTAAACTTAAGATAAACTGTTATTTTTGCTTTTCTTCTCTTCTACTTATGAATGTAACCAACCAGTGTATTAATAACTAATAAAACATTTCCAAATAATATTGCACATACAGATGTTTCACATCTAGGTGCTTAAAATAAAAGTAGCATGATACATAGGATATAGGAGAAATAATATATTACATTTATTTATATTGTAAGAATAATAGAAAATAAAAGCAATTTCTGGAGGTAGTTTCTTCTAGAAATATTAAAAAAAATATATATATATATATATATATATATATATATATATATATATATATATATATATATATATATATATATATATATATATATATATATATATATATATATATATATATATATATATATATATATATATATATATATATATATATATATATATATATATATATATATATATATATATATATATATATATATATATATATATATATATATATATATATATATATATATATATATATATATATATATATATATATATATATATATATATATAATATATATATATATATATATATATATATATATATATATATATATTATATATATATATATATATATATATATATATATATATATATATATATATATATATATATATGGATTATTCTTCGTCAACTGGATTCCCCATTAGTTCACAATTTCGTCCAGATTAAAGCTTTTGATATGTATTTTTGAACTTTAAGTGGCGTATTAAGAAATTGAGCTGATACTGAGCCAAATCTGAAAGTGGAAAAAATTTCAGAAAAACTAAAGTAAAAATGTAATTTCCTAATATAACCAAAAATTTTCCCTGATAATCTTATTCTACCCCAAAAAACCTACAACTTTTGTAGGAAAAGTTTTTTTTTATGGCTTCACTTTTCGGAGATATTTATTACAGCGTATTTGCCATATTTTGGATATTCAACAATTTTTTACTCGAAAACTAAAACTTTTACAGAAATTATGTTACGAACAAAAATACTTGTTTTTATTCATAGAATCACCATGACTTTTTTTAGAATTTTTGAAACACTTTTAAACAATTCGTTCTAAAACAATTTACCGGTGCATATAGATCAAAATAACGAATTGTTAAAAAGTGCTTCAAAAATTCGGAAAAAGTTTGTGGTCATTTTACAAATAAAACAAGTATTTTTTGTCTTTTACATAATTTCTCTAGAAGTTTTAGTTTTCGAGTAAAAAATTCTTGAATATCCAAAATATGGCAAATACGCTATGACAAATATCTTCGAAAACTGAGGCCATCAAAAAAAACTCTTCCTACAAAAATTTTAGGTTTTTTGGGATATGATAAGATTATCGGAGAAAATTTTTGGTTATATTAGGGAATTATATTTTTACTTTAGTTTTTCTAAAAATTTTTTAAAATCCATTTTCAGATTTGGGTCGGTATTGAGCCAAAATCAGCAGAATTTCTTTTAACCAACCAAACGATACATCAAAGTAACACTTTATAGTACTTCCAAAACTTTAAACACAAAACCCTGAAATAAATGAAAAATCCAAAACTAATCAATCGTCGCTAATTTTTTCCCTAAAAATCCAAAATGGCAACAGTTGTGTACAGAGCCCTTTCCGCTGTATCATTAAAATAAAGTTTTTTCTTCTAAATTGGTGTTTTTTAAAAAATTTGTTTAAGGTGAAAAAAAATATTTATAATTTGCTACTATATTAACTAATTAAAAACTATGATCACATAAATCTATTTTTGTTATCTACTGACTGCAAACCCTAAGGAATCAATTAACAACAGCATATACAACCATGAAAGTTCAAGAAAATCATAATACGACTAATTATATATATAGTATATATATATATATATATATATATATATATATATATATATATATATATATATATATATATATATATATAGAAGATATTGAGGTACTCTTTAAACTTAACTTTCGCTCAATCTACACTTTAAAGAGAATATTCCAGAATTTTTTTCAAAATTTTTTGATCAGTACTTTTCGAGATAGGGTGGAGGACAGAGATTTTTTCAAAATAACACAAAGGAAAGTACGCCCAAGTATTACATCATCCCCCTTAAGCCAAAATTTAACTTTCGAAACTACACGACTCTGATTGCGCCATCAATTTCTATATCTCTGCCAAATTTCAACTTTAAATGTTAAGTCGTTTCGGAGAAAATCGGGTGTGACAGACGGACAGCGAAGTGATTCCACAAGTATTCCGGATGAAACACTAATAAGATGCGTAAACACTTCGAAACCAACTTATATCTTAAAGGATTTTAACCTCACTAAAAAAGACAAAAGAGGAAGTGTTTATGTTTTAGGGCTCTACTTTTACTTATATAACTACTGAGGAATGTCAATTTATACAGAGTTTGTGTTTAAAGTTCCTTAATTGTACAAGATTTATGAATTAAATTATAATAAATTGCTGATGTATTGTTTGCCATTAATAATATTTTGTTCTTTTTTATACAAATCATTTCATTTACTGAAAGTTTACGATAATCTCTCTCTTGAGTGACAACTTTGGTACCTGGAAACTCAGATTCGAGGTATTCATTTGCTTCATTCTTATTTACATTTGCTTCATTCTTATGAGATAGGTACATTTTTTGTATATTTATGTCCATTTAATCTATTGTCTAAGTTTTATATCGTCATTCCAATGAATTTTTTATGGCATTCTAGACAGAGTGCAGAATATACTAGATTTTTTTTGGTTGAAGTTTTCCTTTTTAAAGGAGATATTAAAATTAAAGATAAAAATGTTGTACTTGTGGCAGATAATGATGTTCTTGTTAGAGAATGAATTTTATTTTTTTGGATATCTTAAGTATAATAGCATTGTCATATATTTTTTTGGAGTTAACTGAATTCTGCTTTGGTTTTTGGACTGTTTTGTTGTTTTAAAAAGTTTATAAATTCTCTGTTTAAAGATATCGTATTATATTTCTAAGAAATTTATAATTTTTGAGAATTTTTCTTTCTTTTCTTAAAATTCATGTCTAAATTCAGCTGAAGTTAAGGCTTTTTTCTGTTAATAATCCTGTTATATACCACTGTCTTTTTGAGATTTTGGGTGCGTAAATTGTAATGTTGCCTAATAGGAGTGAATACTTAAAAACTCAATGGTACACAAAGACTATTTCCTTAGACTGATACAATTCACAATAATTTTATCAGTGGAAAAAATATCCAAATTTTAATTCAGCCTTATTATTGCTTGTATTATTTATTGTATTGTCGTTTGCTTTTCAGAAAATTAAATTTTAACTTTGAATTGTATTTTCAAACCACTGGAAACGTGTCCTGAAATAAATGAAGCACAATTTGTATAAGATTGAAACAGAAATGTGGCGCTACATAAGACGACAAAGAATAAAAATGAATGAGCTATTGAAGGTGATACAAATGGAAAATAAAACATGAATTATATGTTCCTAGATTGGTGTAAAGTAAAAACCAGTGTCACAATTAAGGTTGTTGGAATGTTTAAATATTCAGACGGGGTCTCGAATTGTCTTATTATAGAAACGAGAATTTGTTACAACGATTTTTAATTGACCAAGAGAATTTGGTATGGCTGACCCTTTGATGTTCTTTAAATCTAGAACACCTTTGTTCGCCGATATAGGTTTTACCACAGGTACATGGGATATTGTAGACTCCTAGATGTTCAAGGGGAATTTTAATCATTTACAGATCTGAAAATTTGTGAGCGCTCAGAGCCCTTGGAGAAGTACTACAATTCCAAGAGACTTATCTGCTTAATTTCTAATCTTCAGATACACTTGGGGAGATATACGTTTTTGGAATGGACCGTCTTTTTTTCGGTTCCTATCAAAATTAGAATTAAGCAGTTAGCAACATCGAAAATGTTAAAAAAATAACATAGCATATAGTACAACACTTACTATATGCCCTAGAAAATTGCTTATGCAAATACGTATATAGTAGAGGCGCCAAAAATAAAACAAAGGGGATTCTATTCCTTTTTTTATTTTTTAATGAAGTCAATGTTAGCCAATCCACGTGAGAGGAGTAGCAGTCCCATGCTAGTCTATAATAAATAAGTTTATAAAGGGCTAAATAAACTGTGAATATTTGCACGAAAACATTACTTAATATTTTGTTAATATAAATGTATCAAAACCGACAGAAAAAGAATTTAAGATACGTAGGAACAACAAATAAGCCTTTCAGTAATTCCGTTATGTATACTATCAGAAAAGGGTGTTTAGTAAACGAAATCCGCTGTGAATTCAACCTGTTGCCTTAGGTTTTCCTGTTTCGCTCTCGGAGGATTTTCCTGTAAATATTGTTTTTGTGTAGCGAGAATTTCAAATTAAATGTTGATATTCTCTTGAATATTTATACGCACATAATTAAAAGTATTGTTAGTTTGATGTATAATTATAAAACGGTATAAGAGAGTGGAACGTGGAAAAACTCTTACCCTCCTGATGGATACAATATTGTAAGAACATTTCATTACATAGAATGGCGACTTTAACAATACACATTGCATTGAAAGTGGCAATTTAAATTCAATCGTGTAACCGTTTGTGATGGGTGATGAAACTTTGTCCGTAGTGTTTGTATAGTGCGACTGAGCAAACAACGCATCATATTGTAAGTGAATGCGGCGAACTTGCTTTTGAAGAAGACCTTACTCAGCTGTATGGGGTGACACCTGCTGCCCTTGGATGATTACGACAATTAAGAGTAGATCTTTAGTGCAAGTTTTGGTGTGTTATTATTTTACTGATCTTCTTTTTACGACGCTGTCTCCTCACGAAGGTTGGCGATCCATATAGCTAAATGAACTTTTAAAACTGCTGCAACCAAGAATTCTATCGTCTTCCGATCGATCGTTGGCCCTTTATTTTGCCTTCAATAATTAGCCGTAGCAATTCATACTTTAGGCCCCTCATTATACGTCCGAAGTATTAAATTTTTCTTACCACTTGTCATTTATATTGGTTCTCAAATATTTAAATGTAGAGATCTGTTCTACGGGGTTGTCCTTGATTTCGAGAGATTCTGGTGGTAGATTTTTCTTTGTTATTACCATCCACTTGGTTTTTCTTATATTCATAGTTAATCCAAATCTTTCGCAGGCTGTTACGACTCGATTGATCAGTTGCTGGAGATCTTTGATATTATTTGCTAATAGAACAGTATCATCGGCATACCGTATATTGTTCAGTGTACTCCTATTACCTGTTATTCCTTCAATGGATTCATAGATGGCCTCATTAAACACAGCATCAGAGTAAAGATGGAACAAAAACATTTTACTGATACTTGGTTTCATTTATATTTATATATATATATTGGTTACTTATACTGTTCGTATTTATGGATGGATCTGGGTATTGTTTGTTCGTTTATATTTTGTGTGTTTCTATTATTCTATTTTCCTAGTGTTGCGACATACAGTAATAATAATAATAATAATAATAACTTTGAGCTTTTGACACCACAAAACATTGAGAACATTCCAGACCACAGCAGACCAATAAAAGAAGCATCGGGCGAGCGACGTAACGGTCGAGGACGTCGCCGGAAATGGCAGCTCGAGCAAAACGATGAAGACCAGGCAACCGAAAATGGACCCGCCAAAAGTGTTGTGTCGGCGACTAAGCCGACACCTACCAAGGCGGGCGAATCATAGCAGCGCATGAGTTGCACCACAGGAATCAACGAACACGCCATGCGTTGCTGTAATAAAAAGACAAAACCTGACAAAGAAATCACTGAAAAGAGAATCACTCGCCGCTTGGACCCACCACCATCAATCCCAAGCGCAACCGACGTAGATGCGGGACAAACACAACCACCAAAGCCAGGCCAGGGCCCGTATGTTTTGCAAGGAAAAAAACATTCAGAAGTCAGTGATTTTGAAAACATGTAACATTGTCAGGTCATTCCTTAAGACACAATGGTAATGCGTTTGTGCTGACTTGGTTTGCGCCCGTCAGCCAAACATGGAACCACAGAAATATTCACATGTCAATATGGAATTTGGTATAAGTAAATGCAAAGTGCTCCATATCAACAAAGGCCAATGGAAGTGCCACTAGGAGACAGAAACCATCAACAATGAAACACTCGATAACATGTTCGACAAAGAAACATACAAATATCTAGGCTTCCAACAAAGCACCAAACTCAACCACACTCACATCAAAACAGAGCTCAGAACCGAATTCAAAAACAGACTGACGAAACTTTTGCAAACAAAACTCAACTCTAAGAATCTCACTAAAGCACACGTTCGCTATACCTATACTCACATATTCATTTGGTATCATCAAATGGTCACAAACAGACATAGAAAATATTCACATCCTTATACGATCTCAATTCACCAAATATAGGAAATTACACCCCAACGCATGCAAAGAAAGACTTACCATCGAAAGGAAGGCAGGAGGAAGAGGAATTATAGACATTAGATCATTACACACGAAAACAAATACAAGCACTTAGGAAATTCTTTCACAGCAAGCAAACCAGCCTCCACACAGCGACAGTGAAAGCAGACAAAAACTACACACCTCTCGACTTAGCCCGGGCAGACCACTCAGCAGACATACACAGTCACACCCAATTACAACAGGAAAAGATGAAAACCTGGTCAGAGAAAACACTCCACGGAAAACACAGATACCACATAGAACAAGACCACGTAAATAAAAAACAATCATACACCTGGTTACAGGATGGGCAGCTATTCCCTGAAACAGAAGGCTTCTTACTTGCCAGGATAAAGTCATATTAACCAGAAATTACCAAAAGCATATCATCAAAGACCCGACTATTGCAGAGGACAGATGTAGGAAATGCCACTAGCAGAAAGAAACGATCGAACACATAACGAGCGGATGTAAAAATATTGGCCGGAACAGAGTACACAGCCAGGCATGATTCAGCTGCCAAAGTAGTTCACCGAGCACTAGCCACAACATACAAACTCATAGAAAACACAGATCCCTACTACAAATACACGCCAACATCCATACTTGAAAATGAAGATTACAAGCTCTACTGGGACATCGGTATCTATACAGATAAAACAGTCTCCGCCAATAGACCCGATATTACTTTTCAGTGCAAAAAAAGGAAAAGTCGCCTATCTAATTGACATAGCTGTCCCCAACGACACAAACATCCAAACGAAATACACAGAAAAAATTTCCAAATACACAGACCTTGCAACGGAAATAAAAAGGCTATGGAGAGAAGAAAAAGTCATCATTGTCCCCCTCACTATATCAGCCTTACACCAATAACATTCGCACCACATTTAGTACAATTAGGACTCAACACAAACATTCACAAAAACATTCAGAAGTCAGTGATTTTGAAAACATGTAACATTTTTCAGGTCATTCCTTAATACGGAATGGTAATAGCGTTTGTGCTGACTTGGTTTGCGCCCGTCAACCAAACATGGAACCACATTGACCAAATGTGAGAAAGAAAAACAAAAATAATAATAATAATAATAGTCAGTAGATATTTCTATTTACTTTATTTATGGGGTAAAATTGATATATTTAGCCGACTAAAAATGACGATGGAACTGCTTTCTAGAAGAAATCTTGTTATTTAGTGTTACTGTAGGAGCAAATGTATATATTAGTAAGTATACAAGGTAGATTCTGGCATAACTTCATACACGTATTCACTTCATACGTACCAATTACTCCACAAACGAAAAGTAAGGTCATGTTATGAATTTTATGCCAGAATCTGTCTTATGTATCTACTTACATTTCTGCTTGTTTTGAGAAAAGACGGAAAACATAAATTATACTTTCTCCTATATTAAGCCTAGATGAAATAGTTTAGCTAATACGACTAGTTTTCAATAATTCGAGTGTTGATCAAAAGTGAAACGATATGAGTATCTATAAAACCTATTCGACAATGTTTACAGTTTCGAAGCAGTATTCATCACATAATGGACTGCTTGTCCTTTTTTGCGGAAGCAGTAGATTTTTTAATACTGTTGGCCAAACCCGAAATTGAGAGGACCAATATGATTGCATGTTGAAAACTCCAATGGATAGTTATTCCTTGAACACAATCTATGTACAAAGATTCATTATCTATAATATATAAAAAATGCAACGTCTCTCTCTCTGTCTGTCTGTCTGTTAGTGCGCTTATCACTGGAGAACCACTTATCCGATTTACGTACTTTTTTTTTTAAACATACATATGTTCTCTGGCCAGGTTATAGGCTATATTTTATTACGATAAGTAACATGAGGAATGAGCAGTGACGATAATAGTGAATGAAGTCGGAAAAATGTTTGCCGCTAGCGCGTTCCCTTGCAATACACAGCCTAAACCATTAAATATGCAACAATATTATGTAGCAGAAAATATCTATAATCTGTAATATATATATAAAATGTAATGTCTCTCTGTCTGTCTGTCTGTCTATCCATTAGTGCGTTTATCACGCGAGAACAACTTATCCGATTTACGTGATTTTTTAAATTCATACATATGTTCTCTGACAAGGTTATAGATATATATTTTATTACATCTATAATATATATAAAATGCAACATATCTCTGTCTGTCTGTCCGCTAGTGCGCTTATCACTGGAGAACCATTTATCCAATTTACGTATGTTCTTTTTTAATTCATACATTTGTTCTCTGGCCACGTTATCTATAATCTTCTACCTATAGTATAGATAAAATGCAACGTCTCTCTGTCTGTCTGTCTGTCTGTCTGTCTCTCTGCCTGTCTGTCTGTCCGTTAATGTGCTTATCACTTCAGAACCACTTAGCTCATTTACGTGCTTTTTTTAAAAACATATATATGTGCTCTAGGCAGGTTATAGGATATATTTTATTGCGTTAGGTAACATAAAGAATAAGCAGTGACGATAATAGTGAATCAAGTCGGAAAAAAAGGTTACCGCTAGCGCGTTCTCTTGCAATACACTGCCTAAACCATTAAATATGGAATAATATCACGTTGCAATATATAAAATGCAACGTCTCTCTGTCTGTCTGTCTGTCCGTTAGTGCGCTTATCGCTGGAGAACCACTTATCCGATTTACGTGTGTTTTATAAATTTATACATATGTTCCATATAATTCGATATAAGCCTAGATAATGGGAAATAGGGTGACATAATGGGAGATAAGTATAAATAATGGGAGATAAGTAGAGATAAGTCTATATAACGGAAGTGGTGGTGAGATAATGGGAGATAAGGAGAAATAATGGGAGATAAGGAGAAATATTGCGAGATAAGTCGAGATAAGCCTAGGTAATGAGAGATAAGGCGAGATAATGGGAGATAAGGAGAAATAATGGGAGATAAGGAGAAATAATGGGAGATAAGGAGAAATAATGGGAGATGAGCAGAGATAAGCCTAGATAATGGAAATTATGTAGAGATAATGGGAGATAAGGAGAAATAATGGGAGATAAGGGGAAATAATGGCAGATATTTTATTACGTTAGGTAACATAAGGAATAAGCAGTGACGATAGTAGAATCAAGTCCACGCGAGCGGAGCCGCGGGCACGGCTAGTCTACTTATAAAAAGAAATTTAAACTTTATTTTTGGCAAACAGTACGGTATGCCAATTCAATTCAAAATCTCTTTATTATACAGGAATAAATTTACAGTACTTGGATATACATTTTTTAAGTTACTTACAATTACAATATACTATTTATTAGTATATTCAATTGTTGAAAAGTGCCTTGCGGCTGGCCGTTCTGCCTTTTTGGTTATCCTTGTACCATTTTTCTTAGGTTTGTGACGTCATTTTCCGTTTCCTTCTAATGATGGTTGTGCAATTTGATTTTATGTTTGAGACAATTATTTATTATTTTTTGTTTGTACTTGAGAGTATTTTATATTTGTTTTTTACAAAGAAAAATAATGCTAAAAAACTCTGATTTTAGGCCGGTACGAGAATGCCCAAAGGCCTTGTTATTTTGTTTGTTTCTTTGCTTATTCTAGTCTCTGTCGCTCTCTCTTAACCATTCTCTCTCTCTCTCATGCATTCTTGTCATTCATTTATTCTTCTCATTCGCTCTTTTGATCTTGCGCTTATTGCTAAATTACGTTTCATATATAGTTACAGTTATATGTACATATTTACACCGAATTGGCTCATTTAAATTTATTTTTTCACACTTTTCACTACATTTCACTGATTTAGTTTACACTTTTTGATTTAATCTAATACTAATAATAATAATAATCCTAATATAGACTCATTAACTAGGGATTGTAGCTAGTTTATTAACATTTCTTTGGGTGAACTGTTTAACGTGCCCTTCGTTGCTTCTGTATGCATTTTTTACCAGTCCAGAATACGCTTCAGAATGTAGTCGCATCACAGGTCAGGCTTCAATGCTCATTGGTGGCCTGCACGCGACCTGTGACGCGCCAAATTCCTCTACAAGTATTTTTATTTGAGTGTGTAAACTGGACTGGTTTTTGATTTTATTGGTCCAGGTTTTCAGAATAAATTGGTAATTTAATAAAGTATAGAGGTTTGTGTGTCGGATTGTTAGCCTCTCCCGTTGCTGTTATGTCGTGAGTTAGTGTTGAAATTTCTTGTCTTGTATCTGTAAAATTTGTCTGATATTTCAGTTATGTAGTCGCTGATTTTTTGTGTTTGTTATGTCATCTAAATCATCTATTCCAGTATACCGTAGTGCGGAGGCTACACATCTGAGAATCTTGTTTTGCATTCTTTGAATGCGTCCGACTTGTCCATCTGATATACTGCACCAAACTGGTACAGCATACATCAGCACAGACTTTATAATATGTTTATATCAAATCTGAAAACCAAGACTTGAATATAGTGCAAGTAATGCATATAAATTCTGCATGGCAATGAAGGCCTTTTGCAGTATATATTTCAGATGCAGATGAAATCTTAGTCTTGTATCAACGATGACACCCAAGTAACTCAGACGGTTTCTGAATGGTACTGGGGTGTCATTGATTTAATAGGTTCATTTATTCTAATATTGGTAATTTTTTTGGTTAGAACTATACTTTCGCATTTATTTCTCGTTGAGTTTTGTTTTCCATTTCTGTAGCCATGGGGTTATTTTTTTTAAATGCTTGCTACCTTTGCATAGAAAGTACGGTATGCGAAAATTGCTATATAAATGTATAATTAAAACAAATTAGTCAATAATTCATTTAAATTAATTTCGGTAATTATCTCTATTTAGCTTATTTACGTGGTGGAGTTCGAACAACGATCGATTGGTGTCCTGCTGCTCGATGTAACATCGACATGAACAGTTATGAGAACCACTCCAGAGAGAATTGCAAACGGAAATTATTGTGGGCAATAATTATACGCTGGACAATACCAGGCTAATTGATTTGTTAGATATTGAGGGATTTGTGTACAAATAAATTAGATTTTATTTCTAACTTTGTGAAATAAATATTAAATTAAATTTCAGTTACTATCAATTAATATTTCTTAGACTGACATTATGTCAAATTAGAGTAATTTCCGGACGTTTCGCCTTTTTTTTATGAGCATAGCACACGTGCCGTAGGGATATCCTTAACGCTCTACAGCAGCGACGCGTTTGCGGAAAAAGCGATTCACGTTGGTCTTGAATCGCTGTGATTTAAACTCGGTGGGAAGAACAGCCGTGGGCAAATCATTCCAAAGGGATGAGGTTTTCCATATAAAAAACTTCTTAAAAAGGGTTATACGAGGTGTTATAAGCTGAACTCATACACTTCTGTCAAAGGAATTAAGCAAGCTACATACATCGAACACTTAAAATAAACTTAAGTCGTCAACTGTTCTTCGATCAAGGTTGGTGGTGAGTCGTGTATCTCTAATCAGGCAAGAGCTTTTTTCTGAATAGGAGCCAACAAGGGCAGTGTATGTTTGAGAGAGCAGAGCCCCACACATGGGAGCAGTATTCCATCGTTGGTCGAATTTGAGCTTTGTACAGAATTATCAGTTGCTGTGGAGTGTAAAGCTTTCTAGTTCGATATAATATTCTCAGCTTTTGGGAAGCTCTCATTTTTATGCATGCTACTTGTTCATGCCAAGTCATATTTGCTCCCAAATCAACGCCCAGTAAATTAAGTGACGATGCTAGAGGAATGGAGTGCCCCGACATATCGAGTTTAGCAACGTTAAGGGGTTACAAACACCAGGAATTTTCAAAAATTCGATTTTATTGTCTACTTCTAAAAATTATTCAAAAAATTTTTTTAAGAAAATTCCATTCCATTACAAAGTTATAGCATTAAATGTGACCTGGCGTCGGATTGGGACCGCTACCTGTTTTCAAACACTGTCTGCAATATTACTCAGTCAATTTTTTAATATTTTTTGATTTTTTTTTTTAAATCTAATAAATACTTTTTTCTACAAAATGTCTAGAGGTTTTTGAAAAAAAAAAACACAAGATTATTTATTATTTTTGCAGATTGGAATATTTTTTGTGAAGTTATCCTGAAGATAAGGAGACGCCATAGTTTTCATCGGTGGTCCATTTAACCCGAAAAAAATATTGTTAACATTTAAAACATATTTTTAAAAAAACTTATAATTTAAAGTACAATAAAAATATATAATCGCCATTCTTTTGTTTTATTCACTTAATATTCTCTAAAATATATTTGTTTTAAATATTCATACTTTTTCAGCGCCCAGGTGTATATAACTTTAAAAAAAAACTGCCGTCTGAATTTTTGTAACGTTAATGTTTGCTTTATTACTATCACCCCAAAATAGAGTTTCTTTCAGGCCTTTGTTTAGTCGAACGACTTCCTGCTGTATGCAGTTAGTTGCGTGAGTTTGATCCTCTTCAGCAGATCGTTAAGGTAAATGAGAACGAGAGCAGAAGACAGAATGGAGCCTTGGAACACACTGGCGTTGGATATATGAAAGAAATCCATCGACTGCCACTCGTAAACAATGCTTTCTGAGAAAACACGAGAGCCATAAACAAAACTGTTCAGACATACATACATAAACGTAGCTTAGCCAACAATCCTTTATGCTAAATACGGTCGAAGGCCAGGGATATATCAAGTGCAACTTCTCGAGATTTTCCTTAGGTTGGAAGATCTTCTGTTAATTCTTGCTTACCAAAGCCATATCGATGGTCTGTAATAATATTGAATTCTTTTAGATATTTTAGAAGATGCCGATTGACAGCACAGCCCCACAAAAAAAAATTGAAGTTAATTATCACAAACCAAAATACATGGGTCTGATGTATTTTTCGACGCTGAATTCGAATCCGTAGTTAAAAAAAGATTTAGCGTGTCATTTTTTTTTGCCAAAAACATCCCTTGAAATGGGCTAACACTATAATAATAATGTAATGACTCTTAATGGAGTGTGAAAAATGATAGATATTTTATAGTCTAGAGAAGAGAATATGCATTCAAACCACAGGAAGCTATTTCTATTAATTAAACCAAAATCCCACCCATATAAGGTGTGAAAAGTACTTCTAAAACTAAAATAACGCACGTAAGTTTAAATAACTTGTACAAAGGACAAATTTTTGTAGCTCTTAGGACAAAATATCTGAATCTGGTGTGACAACCAAACGTTACTCTTAAAGGGTTGAGACTCACCCCTACAGGTTACAAAAACCACCTATGGAGGTATCTCATAAGTTTCAAGAACGACGAAAAAAAGTTCAGACGTTTGTAGTTTTTAGGCAGGGTGAACAAATATGAAGTAGATTTGCTTGAAACACCCATACACGACTATAAACTGCCCTGGGATTGATGGATCTTAGAACTACCCCCTGGGATGATGGATCTTAGAAGTTCTGAGAAAAAAAATACAGGCTGTATTTTTTTCGCAAATGCTGGAACTTTTATGATCCATCAATCCCAGGGGTAGTTCCCCCCCCTCCTAGGGATGATTTATTAAAATGAGGTAAAAGTACTTAATCCTTTCCGAATTTCAGTAACATCCATGTGCATCATTGGAGCGTAGGGGTAGTTTCTACCACTCTCTAAGGGTAGTTTATAGTCGCGTATCGGTGGTTCAAGCGACTTTACACCATATTTGTTTCTTCTTCTTCTTCTGCAGCTTATTCTGTCCATCGTCGGACATAAGCCTCCCTCAAGTTGTTCCATTCTTCTCTATTGTGTGTTTTCCAATCAAATCGTGCCCTGCCATCCATTTTATGTCGTCCGTCCACCTGGTCTACGGTCTTCCTCTACATCTCTTATTTTCTCTGGCTCTCCATTCTATGATCCTACGCGTCCATCTGTTATCTTGCATTCTTCCTACGTGTCCAGGAATCTTCTGCGAATTTCAGTATTCTGTATAAGATCTCGTAGTTTATCTTTTAGCATCTTCCTTTCCACGGACCTTTGTGCTACCTGGAGCTTATACACGATATTTTTTATTGAGGGCCCAAATTTCTGTGCCATATGTTAAAACTGGCAACACGTATTGGTCAGAGGTCTTTGCTTTCAGCGTGTTTGATATTTCCGACTGGAGTACGTCTTGTAGTTTTCCGAACGCCGACCAAGCCAGTCATATTCTTCTTTGTAGGTCTACTGTCAGATTGTTTTGTTTACCCTGCCTAAAACTACAAAAGCCTGAACTTTTTTCGTCGATAATGAAACTTATGAGATATCTCCGTAAGTTGAGGTGGTTTTTTACATCTTGTATGGGTGAGGCTCAAACCTTTAAGGGTAATGTCTGGTTGTCACACCAGATTCAGATATTTTGTCTTTAGAGCTACAAGAATTTGTCCTTTGTACATGTTATTTAAACTCACGTGCGTTATTTGAGTTTTAGAGGTACTTTTCACCCCCTATAAGGGTGGGCTTGGATTTAATTAATAGAAATAGCTTGCTGTAGTTTCAATGCCATATTCTCTTCTCTAGACTATAAAATATTCTTCATTAAGAGTCATTACATTATTACTATAGTTTTAGCCCGTTTCGAGGGATGTTTTTGGCGAAAAAAAAATGACAAGCTAAATCCTCCTTTTTTTAACTACAAAGTCGAATTCCGTGTCTAAAAATACATTAGATCCATATATTTTGGTTCGTGGTAATGAACTTTCATTTTTTTGTGGGACTGTGTAGGCTTTAGAAATTATTGAAAGCAATATGACTCGTTGGTATTTGTTTAGCAAGATCTTTTTTCCTTTTTTAGGTATCGGCTAAACTGTAGCGCGTTTCCAGCAAGAAGGAAATATTCCCTTTTTGTAGGATAGGTTGAGAAGTCTGCAGAAAACTGATGTTAATTCATTCACGCATTTTTTGAGTACCATGGCAGGTCAGTCCACAGCTTTTTGAGTAAGATGTAAGTAGCGCCAAAAGCTTTTTTGGTGTCAAGCTTCATTAAAATATATCTTATGATACCCTGTCTGAAGACAATATCGGGCATCCTTGACTGCACTGTGGGAATAATTGGTGGTGTTTTTCTTTGGAAATTGACAGTAGAATACGAAGAAAAGAGTTCAGATAGCAAGTTGGCTTTCTCAACTGGTTTGTTGTAATAACATTATCTGGTGAATGGATTTTGTCCGTTTTTGGTCAAGAGCACTTTGTGGGAACCTTATTATTTTGGAACGAACCGCCAAGCAAAAGTTGCACCGATTGAAGACTAACGTGAACTGTTACTCCTCTGTACGCATGACTCTTGTAACTCTTGACTGATTTCCCTGTAGCGTGTATACTGTACCAATTAAAGTTCTCGTTGTCTAAACAAACATTTTATACTCTTATTGCATAAACAAGTCTTATTTGTATTAAAAATCATAAAAAAAGAGATGATGATAATCATAACATTAGTTAGAATTGGCAGACATGACTGTTTCAGAGCAGCTACCGATTTTCTCGATTTATTTCTATGAAACAAACTGAAAAGTACGTTAATCGCGACCAGGGATATATTTCCTCAGTATAGAAGGTACGTCCGCTAAATCCTTTCCTGCAATAACCAGCCTTCGGAGAATATTTGCTTTATACAGAGCTATTTATCGAAATTTCTCAAGCACGTTTCGTCGATGTTGATCTTGATCCAAATAGTGTACTTAATGAGTTTGTTCCTATTTAGGAATTTTTCCCTTGTGTTTACTGGAAACCGCTACTCGCTGGAACTAATAACTTACTGCTGTAATATCAATTTTAATTACAAAGAACATAATAATTTTTGTAAAGTATAGGTGTACGGAGAGTTGTCTATAAATATAATAAAATTCTAATCCCAGTGATATTTCAAAGTTTACGCATTTCGCCAGGTATTATAAATAATTAAATTAAACATACATTTTTTGGTCGAAAATTGCATACTGAAGTTTGAAACACCGTAAATTTTTTTTATTTTTGAATGAAACAAAAAAAACCCTTCGACAATTTGTAACTACTACATTTTTGTCTAACAGTGGCTCGTCAACAGCTTCTCATGGTCTGAGTTGTATGTATCAGAACGTCAGAGGACTTAACACAAAGACGGATTCTTTTTATCGTTCGGTATGTGGAAGTGAATATGACATCATCGCTATCACCGAGAGTTGGATTCTAGATAACATATCTTCAAGTGAACTTTTCGACTATAGATACTCTGTATTTCGGTGTGATAGAAACCTTAATGGGATGGGCGTTTCACGGGGTGGTGGTGTGATACTGGCTATTAAGAGAGAATTGAAACCAATACAGGTTGATCTCCAGGTTGTTCGCAAGAGGGTAGTGAAAGTCGACATGGTATGTAGCAAACTATTTTTAAATTATAATACATTATATGTTTTAGTATTGTACATACCTCCGCATATAACAAATGCGGAATTTTCGTCCTTATTGGAGTGTGTTGAGGCGCTCTCATTTACGTATGGTAATAACCTGTTTATTATAGGTGATTTTAACGATCCAAATTTCACTAAGGGTGCAGTTGGGGATCAGAAAGCTGAGATGTTGGGAAATTTTATGAACTTGCTAGCTCTGGAACAGTTTAATAATATACTGAATGGAAATGATTCAGTTTTGGACTTAGTTTTTTCTAACATCAATTGCACGGTACATAGGGAACAATTTCCACTGGTTGATGAGGACAGCCATCATCCACCCTTAGATATTTCATTATCTCTCAAAGTTAAATCCCATAATGTTCCTGTCAACTTATCACAAACTAAGTACAATTTTAGGAAGGCTAACTTTCCGAAGCTTTATGAAATGATATTGAATATTGACTGGTTAGATCTTATATTCTGAAGGATGTTGATGAGGCAAGCGGTTTACTCTACCGAAATTTGTTTGGTATATTTGATGTGTGTGTACCTAAATCGGTCATTCGTAAAAGAACATTTCCTGTATGGTTCACAGCTGATATCATTAAAGGCATAAAGCGTAAACACAGAATTTTTAGGAATATTCTCATTCAGATTGTCATCGTAGAGAGTTTAATGAACTACGAGGTAATGTTGTTATTGATCGATCTAGCGTATAAAAACTATATCTCTAAAGTAGAGGATTCCAACTACGTTTTAGTGGTTTATTAAAGCTAAAAAATCGGCAACTTATTTGCCTGATGTGCTTAAATTAGGCAATCTTCAATTCTCGGAGCCGGATAAAATTGCTGATGCATTTGCCGGCTTCTTTGGGAGTGTATATAGTGCACCGTCAGATCGCGTCCCCAAAAACGAGGTCTTCACCTCTAATTTATGTATCGCTCTTGATTGTTTGCAGGAGCAAACTATACTAACGGCATTGAAAGGATTGAGAGATAAACTTACTTGTGGCTCCGATAATATTTCCAGCTTTATTGTGAAGGATTGTGCTCATGCTTTGTTGTTACCTTTATCTTATATATTCAATTTATCTCTAAAAACGAACAGATTTCTTGAGGTCTGGAAGAAGGCCAAAATCATTCCCGTATTTAAAAAGGGTGACGCAAATGATATATCTAATTATAGACCGGTATCTTTATTACCGATATTCGCCAAAGTCTTTGAGGTGTCAGTATATCAGTGTATTTTTGCACAGGTTAAAAGCCTGATTTCTGTAAATCAACATGGTTTTTTTAGCAAACGTAGTACAACAAATTTGGCTTGTTTTGCTCAATTTACAGGCAATGTAGACAAACAAATGCAAGTTGATGCTGTGTACAATGATTTCTCGAAGGCCTTCCATTCCATATTTCTACATAAGCTGGATAGACTGGGTTTCAGCAATAACCTTATTACTTTTTTCGAGTCCTATTTGTGTAACCGCTTACAGTATGTCGAAATTCATGGACATAAATCCTCAATGTTTAGTGCCACAAGTGGTGCACCACAGGATAGCAACCTTGCAACCTTTAATTTTTTCACTCTTCATTAACGACATTGCTGATAACATAACTAGTAATTTTCTTTTGTTTGCTGATGACCTAAAGCTTTTCCGTGCCATACGAGACTCTAGTGATTGCCTTTCATTGCAACATGATATGGAGTCGTTACAGCAATGGTGTGGGTTGAATAGGCTGCCATTGAATGCCGGAAGTGCTTCTTCTTGACTTACTCGAATAAATTTAGCACCATTGACTTCCAGTATAAATTAGTTAATGAAGATATTACACGTTGTAACACCTTCAAGGACCTTGGAATTATTTTTGATCCTAAACTTTCATATGCCCATCATATTAATTGGATCTGCACTACTGCGATGAGGACGTTGGGTTTCATAATACGTAATGCGAGTGGTTTTCATAACAGTAAAACATTAAAAACTTTATATTCCAGCTATGTGCTTTCACGGCTTGAATATGGTGCAATTGTTTGGATTCCAATACACGCTAAGTATATTAAACAGATAGAGAATGTTCAAAGAAAGTTTGCCAAATTTCTTATATTAAAATATGATGGTGTGTACCCTCATAGGGGTGCCGATGAGGTCATTATAACTGAACGTTTTCAGCTACCTTTATTGACGAATCGAAGAAATTACCATCTGGTCTGTTTTCTTATAAAATTATGTAAATCTCTTATTGACTCTCCTGACTTACTATTTCAAGTAAACTTTCACATTCCTAATAGATTGGTCAGAACCTCTCCTGTTTTCTATTTACCTACTGCATCAACTAATTCTCTCATCAAAAACACCATTGTTTCAAGCTATGAGCGTTTTCAACAGTACTTGTAACGACATTGACGTGAACAACTTGTCATTTGCGCAATTTGCCAAATGCTTAAAAAATAAATTGTTGCATGTATAGGTATTTATTCCAAGTGTATCATTTTAATTTTAATTTTCCAGTTTTATTTAATTTCTATGTGATTTCTGTGTTATCTGTCTCTTTTGTTCCATACTAGTACTTTACTTTTCTTTTTTATTTCTATCTCCTATACATATTTTTTGCAGTGCCCTAGTGTATGTAATCCCTTAATATACTATTACACCTATTTCTTGATATATATTGAAAAACCCACACAGAAATGGTATTAGGAAAGTAAATTCATTAAGGGTGAATTTACACTGGAGAACAAAATCGAACTTTTATTTTGTTGCAAGATATCTGTCAAGTATTGCTTGCTAATTTGACGTCGATGATTCTGAATCTGCCCTCAGATTGTATCTAGCAGTTCTAGTTTTTGGGATACAGGTACCGTGTTAACATTGCCATCAATAGAGTGATTAATAAACTAGTTTCTGTGCGTGTGTAGTGATGTTTTCGTCAAGAAGAACATGCGTAAACAGTCCAAATTGTTTTTATGTCATTTGTGGCGAATATATGTTTAAAGAATTCCGTTTGAATGTGTCGGACTTTGTAAAACAAGCATATGTTGACTACTCTAAGTTTCTATTAGAGACAAACCTCAAGCCCTGGATTCCTAGTTTGGTGTGTAAAAGCTGTATTGAGTCTTTACATTTATGGGCAAATAAGAAAAAGACCATCTTTCTAGTTCTAAACTCCAATGATCTGGCGTGAACCATCAAATCATCATAATGACTGTTCATTTTTGTACTGTGAAAATTACTGGTATAAACCGCAACAATCGTTCTAAGTGGATTTATCCTACCTTACAATCTGCTACTAGACATATTGTAAATTGTAGTGATGCATTAGTACCACAGCCATCTACAACTCAGGAACATCTAAATCAGTTCAGCCAACAAATCGATGATAGAGACTATAGTCAGGATAGTGACTTTGATTGCCCCCGAGATCCTAGACCACTCAACCAAAGTCACCTAGATGACTTGGTCACAGATCTTGCTCTGTCTAAAAAGGCATCAAACTTTTTGGCTTCTCGGTTAAAAAACTTCTGTTGACAACAGAAACGAATATTTCGTATTACCACATTAGGGAAAAGAATTGACTCTCTTTCTTTTCTGAAGAGGATGATTTTGTATTTGGAGTGATATTCCTAGTCTAATGGCTGCAATGAGATTACAAGAATATGACTCAAATGAATGGCGTTTTCTTTATAGACTCGTAAAAACGTAGTCTTAAATGTGTACTCTTGCATAACGGAAACAAGCTAGGCTTTTTGCCTATTGCATATTGAACCAAAGTCAGTTCTAACAATATCTTTAGTTATGAACAAGATCAAGTACAACGAACATAAGTGGATTTTATGTGTGGATCTGAAAATAGTCAATTTCCTCTTGGGCCAACAAGGCGGTTATACGAAATATCCCTGTTTCATATGCTTATGGGCCAGACGTGCTAAAGCTGAACACTGGACTAGGAAAGACTGGCCTTCTAGGGAAGCTTTAATCCCTGGTAGACTGAATGTTATAAATCATCCACTCGTGCCCAGAGACCGCATAATACTGCCTCCTTTACATATCAAACTGGGGCTAATCAAACAGTATGTAAAAGCGCTCAGCAAAGACGCGGAATGTTTTCAGTACATTTCAAGAATGTTTCCAACATTGAGTACTGAAAAGTTAAAGGCTGGCATTTTTGACGGCCCACAGACCAGGAAATTAATAAATGACAGAATTTTCCCCAGTTGTATGATAGATAATGAAAAATATGCGTGGAATTCGTTTGGGTAGTGAAAAAATTTCTTAGGAAATAAAAAGTCTGACGCTACTCTCAACACATTGAGCAGCTAATGCTGCACTTCCATCGACTTGTATGCAACATGAGTATAAAATTACACGTCCTCCACAGTCATCTAGTCCGTTTTCCCGAAAAGCTCGGTGATGTAAGCGAGGAACAAGCGGAAAACTTCCACCAGGATATTCGCACTATGGAGGAGCGATACCAGGGTCATTGGAATGTAAATATGATGGCTGATTATCGTTGGAGCATTCAGAATAGTACTCGTAAGTCAGCTCATGCGAGAAAATCGTATAAAAGGAAATTTCATTTAAGTTAGGTATGTTTAATAAAATGTTCTAACTCGACAAATTGTATTTTGTCATCAAAAGTTCCTCCACTCACATTTATAAAACTAGAGCTTCTACAAGAAAAAAACCGACTAGATAATAAATAAAGGTGAAAAACACATTCAGAATCAGGTATAACATTTTATACACCAGAAATGCTGTTGGACGATCTTATTTAAATCTACCTGGTCGTTAAAAAGAGTACCTGTGGTTCTTAATCGATTTATTTGCACTGTTTTTAAAAGGTTTAGTTTTAAACTTTTTTGTCGTGTATATAAAATGTTGAAATTCTTATTAAATGTGTGATTATCAGTTAAAAGATGACTTGCATAAGTTAAATTAGACTTTTTATGGAGGAAACTTTTTTCGTCTTCTTTAATTCTTTGTATAAAAGTTCATCCCGTTTGTCCTAAGTATGTTTTAGGACATGACCCACATGTTAACTGATGTTCCCCTGATTTATTATCTTTATTTTTGCGCTTTGTCTTGTAAGCTATGTGGAAGTTTTTTGATTTAAAAATTTTGCCGAAATAGGTTAAGCATTTAAATGAGGATTTCTTTCCTGAAAACATTGGTATATTTCTGAGATTGTCTTGTGTCTAAGTTTTTTTCTTAAAAATCTTTTCGATTAAAGTGTTTGAATAATTGTTGTTAATGGCTACTTTGTTTTATGTAGTTTAATTCTTTAGTAAAATTGTATTCTGATAAGGGAAAATTAATTAATCTGTGTATCAAACTATATAACATCACCGTCCGAAATTTTTGTTTTTCTTCACATGATGCAATAAATTAAAGCTTCTTCCTTCATGAACGATTATTTTTAAACGAAACTTTGTAAATTGCTTGCTATCATATCGTAAAACGAAAAACTTCACTTCAATTTTCCAACATTCTAATCCTATTCGCCGTAACCGATCTGTTTTCGTCTTCCTGAAATGGAAAAATTGTGTACGCGTTTGTAGATTACGGGGACGTACTTTGTTAGAAAATGTGTTTTAAAGTGAATAACGTTTCCTTCCATACGCTGCTTCTTAAAGTGGGTAATTTTGTGTGAAAAGTTTGGATTTGTGTGGGATTTACGTTTCAAAATTTGCATGACGAATGGGTATGCAAACTTTTTTAATTAATAGAGATGTTCAATATTGACGGCCTAAAAAAAGTTAAAACTTTTTTGCCAATATGAGCACGTAAAGTAGCTTTATTCCTCTTCGCACATGTTTGGATAACACAGATTTTTTAAACGCGATGGAAATTATTTCATTCGTGATAAAATATCGAGGCGCATAAATCTAGTGCCATATTTGTTCCGCAATGCATTTCAAGATAAATATATACAGAAAATTCAGACCTCTAATCTCAATAAATAAAGATTCCTGCTCCATATTCACGCATAACCTCAAGACTATGACTCCTCATCTAAGCTCCAATTTTTTGAGGTCATGGAATAAATTTCCACAAGAATCAATAACGAAATTCTAAAAATATCAGAATTAAAACTTTTCTATTCTCAAAAAATCACAGAATTATCCTCACAATACGATAAATGTATTGTTCAACTTACCGCAATGCAACGATGAACAAGAAGTGAATTCCCTTTTCGTGTCCTAACCTAAAAAAAAAACGATCAAGTGTAAGTGTTCCTACCGTGATTGCTTTTAAAATAAAATAAAATTATTATCTAGGCTAAGTTAATTAGGTTCTTGGCATCCTAAAATCCAATATGTATTTTCACGTTTCATGTCTATAATGTATAATAGTTATAGCATTTTAGCTACCTAATAACCAATAAATCAATCTAGGTCAGTCTAGATTCTAGTAATAAAAGTGTAATTATAAATAAATAAAATAAAATTATTTTGTCTCTAGAGGAGCGACGCGCGGTACTGAAAATATATTATCTCCTGTCATGAAACCTACTCGATATTGTCCAGGCACAGTTTTTTTTATATCAGATAAATTATCAAAAGTAACGCAGTCACGATAATTTTGCTCAATCTACACTTCATGAAGAATATTCCGGAGTTTTTTTTCAACATTTTCTGATCAGTACTTTACGAGATAGGGGTGAGGGGACAGGGATTCTTTTAAAAAATAATGCAAAGAAAAATGTGCGAAAGTATTACACCATATAACACGTAAGCTGATAAGTTTTTGGTCTAGCTACTGAAAACACATTTTTTTTTTTGCAAAATTGGACTTTATTCATCAACATAGTCTCCTTCAAGAGCGATAGTCTTTATCTTCAAAATATGCCTCAGTTTCGGTGATAACATCTTCATTGGAGCCAAATCTCTTTCCCGCGAGCATTTTTTGGGGTCTGGGAATAGATCATAGTCGCTGGGGCCAAATTTGGAGAATATGGTGGATGAGGAAGCAATTCGAACTTCAATTCATGCAATTTTGCCATCGTAACCATTGACTTGTGACACGGTGCATTGTCTTGATGAAAGAACACTTTGTCCTTGTTCATTTGGAGCCGTTTCTTTGCGATTTCTGCCTTTAAACGCATCAAAAGCTTTATATAATATTCGTTATTGATGGTTTTTCCCTTCTCAGCCTAGTCGATGAAAATTATTCCATGCTCAACCCAAAATACAGGGGCTAAAACTTTCCCAGCCAACTGTTGTTGTCTTTAGTCGCTTGAGACGGCTTTCACCGGCTGCTGTGCACTCAGCACAATGCTGATTTGATTTCGGTATGTAGTGGGGATCTATGTTATATCCATTGTCACATATCGCATGAAAAAATCCTTTTTATATCTATTTCGAAAAGAGCTTTCTCATGCCACCTCACTTGAGCGTCCGGAGCGTTCAGCATCATTTGTGTCTGTACGACCGCGTTTAAATTCAGCATATCAGTAAATGATGAGTGACTTTTCAGGGGCAGAGTCTCCGTAACATTTATCAAGCCATTTCTTTGCTTCAACGGTATTTTTTCCCATCAAAAAACAGTATTTAATCAACACACGAAATTCGATTTTTTCCGTTGTTTTCAAAATATCAAAAGTAGCTCACTTAAACCACTGTAACTTGTAAACTAATCGTCGAAATGTCTTGAAATTTTAACAAATAGCGTTTCAAGGTTGGTACTGCCTAAAAATCGTGTTTTTTTTTTTTTTAAAAAAGGCGACATCTATTTTTCAGACCAAAAACTTTTCAGCCTACGTGTTATATTTTTGAACTCGTGTTTTTACAAGGTTTCCTTTGACATCCCACTCTATCACATGGTAATTTTTTTTTCACTTTCGACTTCACCTCCCATATACCAGAAAAATTATTAAACTTAATGCACTCGCAATAATTTTCGCTCAATCCAAACTTTATGAAGAAAATTTCGGAATTTTTTCAAAAATTTTTTGATCAGTACTTTTCAAGATAGGGTGGAGGAACAGAGATTTTTTACAATAATACAGAGAAAAGTGTGCGCAAGTCTTACATCACATATATTTTTGAACTCGTGTTGTCACAAGTTTTCATTTGACATCCCACTCGATGACCTTAGATTTTTTTTTTTTCATTTTGCTCTGCAAGCTAACCCCTCAAGTCAAAATTTAACTTTCAAAATTACACTGCTTTGATTATGCCATCAATTCCTATATTTATGCCAAATTTCAGCTTATATATCGCATTGTTTCGGATAAAATCGGGTGTGACGGACGGACCCCGAAGGGATCCCGTAAGTGTACGGAACACTAAAAAGTAGAATTGTTTTATTTTTCTGTTACACATAAAAAGTTATTGGTCGTTAGTCTTTGATTACTTTCGGATTCATTTTCTTTATGTACCTCAAAAGACAACATGGAAACAGTAGCAAAAGCCAACAGAGCGTTATAATAATTTTATGTTATTTCTTTTATGTATTTAGTAAAATTTTTTAACTGAATGAAGTAAGATAATTTATATACGAAATTTTCACTACATTTGTTTGAATTGAAATTAAATATTTGATCTCAAGCATTATTCAATTTTCCTGCAAGTGTTTAACTATAACTATTCAGAAAACAATTAAGCATCAAAAGAAGAGCTTTCTAACAGGTTTATATAGTTATATGAATATGCTGGACGTTGTATTCAGGTCGGAGGAGACTATCTGTAACAGTTACATCTACGAAACTTTATTTCTTCTTATAATTTAGTTTTCTCTGGTTTTTATCATGGCATTCCGGAAACTATAGACAGACGGTATACATAAACAAATGTATGTAAAGTCTTCTTGTTAGTGTTCCGTATCAAAATTGAAAAACGGAACACTTATGTTTGGTTATCTGTTTGTCACAGCCGATTTTCTCCGAAACCATTTGACATAGAAAGTTAAAATTTGTCGCAAATATAAGAATTGATGGCCTAATTACAGCCGCGTAATTTTAAAAGTTAAATCTTGGCTTAAGGCGTTAGTTTTAGGGGATGAAATTGGAAGTGAAAAATACAAATTTCAAAATCATCGATTGGGATGTCAAATGAAAGCTTGTGAGAACACAAGTTCTAAAATATACGTGGTAGTGATGGCTCATTATTTTTAAATAAATACATTATTTACTATATAAGAACCCCCATTATACCTCTTGTGTATATTCTTACTTTTGAGATTATATTGAATGGATATTAATACTGGATTTATTTAAGGAACAAAAATAAGAATAACTGCTGTCTCGTTTTACTGGTAGAGATATGGGGAAGAGGTAATTTTTGTACACCTTTTGAAGATGATCTCAAATCTTAGTTGTACTGTTTTGGACACCATTAATTTTACAATAAAAGAGAATTTAAGCCCAGCTGAAAAAATACTGAAGAGATATTTAGTTGTACGTAGGTAATAAGGTACTACTTATACGTCCCGTAAAATAGAAACAGAGTTCAGTGAAACACTACGTTAAAACAAAGTAAAATATATTAACAAACATAGAGAGACATTTTTACATTAAATCCACCCTTATGAAATAGTTTCTCTTATATCACTTTATTTTTACTTTAGAGAACGGCTTTAAAATAGTACTGTGTTAAAAGTTGGTCTCAAATTTACTTCTGATGAAACTAGTCTGAGGAACACACGTGTAAAATAGTTTTCAGGAACACACGTGTAAAATAGTTTTCAGGAACACACGCGTAAAACAGTTTTCAGAAGCACACGTCGAAAACAATTTCAGAAACTCACGTGGAAAATAGTCTTCAGGAATATACTCTTTGTGAGAACGACGTAAGTTAGTTATACTTGCCGACTTTCAGCTTGGCCTTTTTCCGTGGATTTCTTATCGCAATACTACCCTACACACTGCCCCTGGCTTCCATTTGGGTGACCGATCACGACTTGACCGTAAATGTCTTAAGGTGGGCAGAATATTTGTTGAAAACGGAAAAAAGGCGCGAGTTCAACAAAATGTCGGTTTTTATTCAAACCCTTCACCTCCCGTCGAAGCGAAATCTTTAAAATCGACTAGTACACTTAAGGAGTATAAAAATGCACACGTATTCAAGGCAAATGAAATGACTTACATCGAAGACTTGCACGTACTACAAGTTACACTGCTCAACTTGATATGAAAAATGTAATAAAATTCAGATAAACTACACTGCTAAACTTAAGTTAACAATCATAGCATGTATTTAAAAAAAAAAACGGTTTAGTAATATGATTTTATAATTTAAAACAAATGAATGTTACAATATGATGTAATAATCGCGCAAACTTTTTTTAAAAAATTGCCAAAAACCGATGTTTCTCCACTCGATCTCGAAGAATACTAACCAAAAATTTCGAAAAAATTCTGGAATATTCTGCATAAGATGTATATTCAATCAAAATTATCACGAGTGCGTTGCATTTAATAATTTATCTGGTATCTATAATATATATAAAATGTAACGTCTCTCTGTCTGTCTGTCTGTCCGTTAGTGTGCTTATCACTGGAGAACCACTTATCCGATTTACGTGCTTTTTTTTTTAAACATACATATGTTTTCTGGCCAGGTTATAGACTAGATTTTAATACGTTAGATAACATAAGGAATAAGCAGTGACGATAATAGTGAATTAAGTCAGAAAAAAGTTTGCCGCTAGCGCGTTCTCTTGCAATACATTGCCTAAACCATTAAATATGGAACAATATCATGTAGTAAAGAATATCTGTAATATATATAAAACGCAATGTCTCTCTGTCTGTCTGTCTGTCCATTAGTGCGCTTATCACTCGAGAACCACTTATCCGATTAACGTGTTTTTTTTTTAAATTCATACATTTGTTCTCTGGCTAGGTTTTCTATAATCGTTTATAATATATATAAAATGCAATGTCTCTCTGTCTGTCTGTCTGTCCGTTAGTGCGCTTATCACTCGAGAACCACTTATCCGATTTACTTGTTTTTTTTTTTTTTAATTCTTAATTTAATATATATCAAAAAGAATCTATAATATATATTAAACGTAACGTCTCTCTGTCTGTCTGTCTGTCCATTAGTGCGCTTAGCACTCAAGAACCACTTATCCGATTTACGTGTTTTTTTTTTATATAAAATACAAAGGGAATAAACAAAGACAAAATGCTAATATGTAGGAAAAAAGATGAAAGTTGAGCAGTAAGCTTGACAGAAAGACTGACTAGATGGGCGGAATACTTTAAAGAAACATTAAATGGAGATGAAAATGAGGAGTTGAATGAGAAATAAAAAGCAAAACTAACTGAAGTGCAGGAGAGGACAAACAAACCCTGCAAAGAAGAAATAAGAGAAATATTCAGAACCCAAAAAAGAATAAGGCCCCGGGGGGAAATGGTATAACAGCAGAAATGATAAAAGCTGGAGGAGTAGATCTGGAAAATGAAATATGCTGGTTGGTGCAAGAAATATGGGAAACAAAAAAGATGCCAGTGAGCTGGAGAGAGTCGCTCATTTGTTCAATATACAAAAAAAGAGAAAAAACTATATGTGCTAATTATAGACCAATAGCCTTACTGGATGTCGAGTACCAGATAGTAGCGGTGATTATCAAAAACAGACTAGAAGAGAAAGCCGAGTCTGTTCTGGGAGAGTACCAGTGTGGATTCAGGAAAAATAGATCGGTTACAGACCAAATATTTTCGATTAAGCAAATCCAAGAAAATGGCTTAGAACAAAATTTGGCACTACACTTGGTTTTTGTAGATTTCAGAGAAGCATACGACTGTGTAAATAGAGAAGGGCTCTACAAGATAATGAAAGAACTAAACACTCCAAGTAAATTGATTCGCATGATGAGAATGACCCTGAATGACACGGAAAATAGAGTGTTGGTTGAGGGCAAAGTATCAGACAATTTTAAGGTGAAGAGAGGATTAAGATAGGGAGAGCCAGTGCCGACATGTCTATTTAATTTGGTACTAGAGAAGATAATCCGGGAGTCAGAAATAAAAACAAATGGAACGATATACCAACAAACCTGCCAATGCTTGGCTTATGCGGATGATGTAGCAGTGATTGCAAGAGCAAAAGAGAATCTCCAAAAAGCCAAAAGTAGGATAGAAGAAAGGGGAAGGATGAGAAGACTAAAGATAAATGAACAAAATACATGGAAATTACAAAGAAGAAGGATAATAAAAACAACAAATTTTAGATATAATAAACAACATAGGGAAAAGATATGTGTTTGAAAAAGTAGACAAATTTAATTATCTGGGAGTAATAATAACAGAGAGTGGACAAGAAAGGATGGCGATAAAAGAAAGAATAGACAAAGATGTTTGGGGTCAATGAATCCAATATTGAAATCAAGAAAAGCAAAAGAAAGAATATATATACGACAGTTGTCAGACCCACGGTGACATATGGATGCGAAACGTGGAAACTAATTGCAAGAGAAAAGGGGACGTTGGAGGTGAGGAAAGGAAAGCTTTGAGAAGAATCTACGAAGGCAGGAAAGAAGAGGAACTGTGGAGAAGAAGAACAAACTACGAATTAAAAAGCCTATATACGAAACCCCTTATAAGCCAAATCAGCGATTAAGATGGTTGGGACACGTGGCAAGGATGAAGGAAGAAAGACAGGCAAAGCAATCGCAAATAAGTGTAGTGACTGGAAGAAGAGGCAAGGGTAGACCTCGATCTACATGGATTCAGGCAGTAAAGCAAGATCCGGAGTCGATGGGAATCCCGCACTGGGAAAACCTAACAGGAGACAAAAAGAAGTGGAGACAAGTATGCAACCAAGCCATGAGCCTTTAGGGCCCTTCGAGCTATATAATAATATAAACATAACGAATAAGCAATGACAATAAAGGTGAATCAAGTCCACGCGAACGGAGCCGCGGGTACGGCTAGTATATGTATAAGTAAAAATCGGAAACAAACTTTTATATATGTTTGAAATTTTTATACAAGTCCCCAGCCTGTTGAATAAAAAGATGTTATTTACTGTGTAAAAGTATAAATACACATGTACAGAAATTGTGGAAAATTTTAACATAAATTTTTTGGATGTGTTAATAATACCTCTTTGAACAGCATAGTTCTACTAGAGACAGCACCTTGATAGACAAAATGTTTTGCAATTTTCCTAATGAGATAGAAGTTCGCGCTCCAGAAAGTTTTTTTAACTATCAGAAACAAGTTTGTGTCCGAATCCTAGAAATTGATTTTTGAAAACTCTTTTGTGGTATGTTTTGTTAAGTCACTGATCAGTTTATACCTGCGTAAAAAACAATTTTATTTGAAAAGTGTACGGTACGGAACACTAATTGCGCAAGTCTGACTTGCATCTGGTCGGTTTTTTATTTGAATCATATTTTATAAAGCAGTAGTTACGTATCTGAATGGTTAAAAAAAAAAAACAGATTCTTTTTTAGTATCTTATAATTTATTTTTACAGTTATTTTTTTACAGAAAATATAGCAACTGTCAGTTTTCTGGTTCGGATATTTTTAGGAAAAGTTATTTATGGAAGAGAAACGTCAGATACACGTACATTCATATTGTGATTTTACTTAAAATTTTTGTATAGAAATAACATTTTTTATCATTTTTTTTTATCATTTTACTTTATTGTTGAAGTACAATTTTGCCTAAACGGTTGTTTATGAAAGTTAAATTACCATTTCATTTTAAATATTTAGATACACTTTACATGTAAATACAATGGTGATCGAAAACTCTGAAGATTCATTTCGGCGATATATATATATATATATATATATATATATATATATATATATATATATATATATATATATATATATATATAGATGCGTGTTTGATTATCGGTTTGGACTGTAACTAAAACTCTTTTCTTCTTTAATAATCAATATTTCGTTACCGTTTGATAATTTCTCCAGGAGAAACTACAATATGAATATTTGGATTAGATACGTTAATAATAATGTTATTTTTCGTCTAGGTTTTAAAATGTTGAAATATAAAACAAACAAATCGGAAGAAACGAATAAATAAATAAAACAACGTACGAAAATGCGAGTTAGTCCTGGGAATCAAAACTCAACATCTCAATTTTTCTACACAAGCCTCGGTGTATATCTACTGACGTGAATTCAACACAACACAAAACAGAAATAGAAAAAGACTTTATTTACTTATTTTGTACCAAAAGGTGGCAAATTTTTAATTATTAATGTTGTAATTGTAAATGATTAATAAGAATTAAATATGTTGCTGTATTACTAAATTGATTAGTGTCTGATTTATAGTTGATTGAGTTGGGGTCGCTGTTCATGTGGTACATTTTTTTTAAAATCCGACACTAATCAGATTAGTAATATATACAGCAACATAATCAATGTTTATTAATTTTTATACAATTACAACATTAACAATCAAAAATTCGCCACCTCTTGGTAAAAAACACATAAATAAAGTATTTTTCTTTTGCTGTTTTCTCCGTTCATATGGAATTCACGTCAATACATATGCACCGAGGCTGTTTATTCTCAGTTTGTGTAGATAAATCGAGATGTTGAGTTTTGATTTGAAGGACTAACTGGCATTTTTGTACGTTGTTTTATTTATTTATTCGTTTGTCCATATTTGTTTGTTTTATATTTCAACATTTTTAATATATCTAATCCGTGTATTAGTATTGTAGTTACTCCTGAAAAAGTTATCAAAATCAAAAAGGTATTAAAGAAGAAAAGATTTTTTGTTTACAGTTTAGACCGATCCCCGATAATCAAACACGCATTTAATTAACGTACGGTCGATAACAGATTACCAAATTATATATATATATATATATATATATATATATATATATATATATATATATATATATATATATATATATATATATATATATATATATATATATATGGTTCATAGATAATGTTTTAAAAGGTAATAATTTATGAAGCAAACCAGCTGCTAATGTGTATGTTGCTCAATTTTTGTTTAAGAGCCCGGCACACGTGTTCTAGTGTGTGTGTAATTTTCTCAAATGCAATATGAGTGACACTGGCTGGGAAGAGCAATTCATGTTGATCTTGAGTCCTAGCAACTTATACCCAGTTGAAAACACCTTCCTGAGCAATTTGTTCTAAAGGGATGAGGTTCTTCACAAACTTCTTGGAAAGATAACATAAGGGATGACACGCTGAACCTCATACGGATGTGATGTGTTAGGGCGACCTGTATTCTTAGCATTCACCGCTCTGAAAGGAATCAAGCGGGCTCATTCGAACACTTTCCGTGAAACCACTTATAGAATAGACTCAGCTCTATAACCGTTCCAAGAAATCTAGGTTTCTAATCAATTCTGGCTTTTTAATCCAGCTTTCGTTTGAGAGAAGCGTCTCGAATATGGAAGCGGTATTCCATCGTGGGTCGAATTTGAGCTTTGTCTAGGATTAAAAGTTAATGAGGAGTGCAAAGCTATCAAGAACGAAATAATATTCTCATCTATTCAAAGCTCTCTTTGCTCTGCATGTAACATGATCATGTCAATACATATTTGCTCCCAAGTTAACTCCCAGCGCATTGAAGGGTCCTGACATAACTTCCTGACACCTTAAGATAGAATTTCTTCTAGATCTTTGAACAACTTTCCACTGGGCTCAGATATCTGCATGAGTAGCTGATGTTTAAACTTTCAAGACAGATGAAAAAAACAAACGTACTGTCATCGTAAAAGCTGTAGATTGGATTCCTCCTTGTTCGATTGCGATGTTCCCAATATGTGTGCCATTAAAATGGCCACTAATAAGATGGTGATTGATAGCTTTTTCCATAACTATCAATATTATTGAGACTAATGCGACTAGTCGGTAGTTGCTTGATAAGACCTGGTTGGATATCGCTTAAATTTTGACTCATTTCAAGCAGGAAGGAAATATTTTATTTTCCTTTAGGATAAGTTAAAAATCGACAAACAGGTATTCCAACACCGCCAAAAGTTTTCCTTTTGGTGTCTAGCTGCATTAAAATACATTTTATGACACGCCGCACATTAGAAATAGTGGCTCGTATTTTCCGCTGTAAATTAACAGTGGAGTGTGAAGCAAAGAGGTCAGCTAACAGGTGGTGTCCCTATAGTATTCTCTAACTGTATAAAAGATCATAGAGTGGATTTAGCGTAATAAGTTGTCATGTGCACTCGTCAGTGTGTGTTTTTTGTTGGATTTTTATTACTTTATAAAATCTAAAAAGGACCACAGGACTAAGCTTTTAATTTTACAGATTTCAGTAACAATAAAATCAAATAGACATCTAATCTTATTAAAGGCATTTTATAGGGATGCTATACTTAGATTACATATCATTATCTAAAAATAAAAGCTTTAATTTTATTTAATCGTTTAAATAAAATTATTTAAATGAAGGGCAACAAGAACTTTTTTTTTTTAATTATAAATGTTTTAACTATTATTTCCAATTTATATTTAGTTTTTGTATCTACGAGGGTCGTTTTAAAAGTACTCGGCCCCTGACATAGATATAGCTCCAAGATGATCAAATTATTATGATATTTGTTAAGTATTATCTACAAGATGATTTGCTGTGAAGTTCCAGGTACATGTGTTTGGCTGTCTTTTCGTAGCGATCGTGGAAACAAATAAGTTTTAACATTACAAAATGGATAAAATTGAATTGCGAGCGGTTATAAAATACTTCGTTTTAAAAGGTTTAACTCCTAAAAAGAGTTAACTTATATTAAGGAGTTATATACACCTGAGCGCTGCAAAAAGTATGTATATTTAAAAAAAAAATATTTTAAAGGTTATTAAGTGAATAACACAAAAGAATGGCGATTACATATTTTATCTAAAGGAGATATACGAAAACTGATCAATGCCTGAGGCTCAATTTTCATGATAAACACAATGGTGACAACCGTATATAGTTATCTAGTACCGTTTCAGATATACAGGGCGTTTTTCAAAATCTGCATTTTGAAAAAACGTTAGTAATTCTTTTCCTACTGAAAATTTTTGATTTTTGTAAAAACATTCTCAAAGCACTTTTTTACGTGAATTTCAACAGTGTAAGTTACATTTCTTTACAACTAATATAGTTATTAACGCAAAAATATATTTTTTAAATGGGATATCCTGTATATTTTTCCTTATCCGGATAGAGCTTTAAATTACTGTTCTAAAAACATAGCACACTTTATATTTTGCTTAAATCTACTTCAAAATATAAAAGTTTTCAGTTTTACTCGAGTTTAAATGCACATTTTGTGTAGGCTTTGGACGGAGCGGCAATATCAAATGTTTACCGATAGCAGTCAAATCGTAAAAAAAATTCCCAGAAGTAACTCTAAGAGTCATAACTACAATGAAATTTACTAAATGATATAGTACTTTAAACTATGTAGAAAATAAAACAAAACAACAATAAAACAATTTATTCCGAGTAGAGCAAACTAAAACAAAACAATTTTCTATAAGAGATGTTCGAAATGTCGACCAGTTTCATTTACACATAGGCGGCACCTTTTCTGGACACTTCTTACCGAGTTGATTAGTTCAAGAGGAGTGACAGCTGCAAAACTTTGTATCAATGCGACTTCTAACTCTTGCCTGGTGTTTGTCGGCAATTTAAAAATTAGGTCTTTCAATCTTCCCCAGAGATAGAAGTCCATGGGTGTTAAATCCGGTGACCTTGCCGGCCAACGGTTCGGACCTTGGTTGGCTATCCAGTTATTGTCGAAATTGGCCGATAAAAATTACTGATAACTGCAGCGTTAAGAGGGGGTGCCCCATCGTGTTGAAAAAATATATTTCTAAGGTCCATTAACGGTCAAATCTGCCTTGATTTCTTTGCTCCACAACTAAATCAGGATTTTCTTGTGCCCACGTATAAGAATTGTAACGGTTAAAAATACCTACATTGCTTACATAAGCTTCGTCTGTGCAAATGCAATTTAATGAAAAATTGGGAACAGGGTTACAATTCTCCAGAAACCATTGGCAAAAATCCATAGGCCGTTGAAAATCTCCATCTCTAAGGTGATGAACTTTTCTTATCCTATATGGCTTGAATTTGTGCTTCTTCAAAGTACGACTTACGTTAGTTCTTGGTAGTCCAGTGGATTCTTTTAACTGTCGGGTTGAAGTGTTGGGATTATTTCCGATAGTTTCTAAAACTACTATTTCGTCTAACTCCTAATCCCTGTTTGATGCATAATTTTTGGGTCGTTTCTTTTCAAACTGGTCACTATTAATTAGGTTATGTCGTAATCGAGCAAATATATCCTTGAAGGGTTGACGCCTCTCTGGATACCCTTCGTGGTGCAAATTACTTGCCGCTTTTGAATTTTTTCCGGTTTGTATGAAACACACTATCATATCTCATTTTTCGTAATTTTCAAACTTCATTGCGATTTATTTGACAATTCAATAACTGATCCTGAAGTAAAATTTGACAACTACGAGTAAACAATTGAATTAAACCATATAGCCGCTCCGTCCAAAGCCTACTTCACAAAATGTGCATTTAAAACTCGTGTAAAAACTGAAAACCTTTATATTTTGAAGTAGATTTAAGCAAAATATAAAGTGTGCTATATTTTTAGAACGGTAATTTAAAGCTCTATTCGGATAATGAAAAATATACAGGGTATCCCATTTAAAAAATATATTCTTGCATTAATAACTATTAACATATTAGTTGTAAAAAAATGCAACTTACACTGTTGAAATCCACGTGAAAAAGTGCTTTGAGAATATTTTTACAGAAATCAAAAATTTTTAATCGGAAAAGAATTAGAAACATTTTTCCAAAATGCAGATTTTTGAAAAACTTGTATATCTGAAATGGTACTAGATATCGATATGCGGTTTTCACCATTGAGCTTATCATAAAAATTGAGCCTCAGACACTGACATCAGTTTTCGTCTATCTCCTTTAGATAAAGGGGTTTACTTTTAAAAGTGTCCAATTTGGACCACACTGTATTCTAAATTATAGGATTTTTTTTTATTATTTTTAATCTGGTTAAATGGACCACTGATGAAAACTATGGCGCCACCTTGTCTGTATTAATCTTGTACTTAGGTAGTACTTAAAAAATGTCGAAAGGTTTTTTTTAAAAAAAATTACCATGTTTCGAACTTTAGTATGCAATTTTCGACCAAAAAATTTATGTTTTTTATATAAAAAATTGTCTATTAGAAAAATTAAAAAATCCTCTCCACAATTTGTAGAAAAAGTAATTATAAAAATTTTTAAAAAAGAGTTAAAAAATATTAAAAATTGACCGAGTAATATTGCAATGTCTGAAAACAGGAAGCGGTCCCAATCCATTGCCAGATCACCTTTAATGCTATTACTTTGTAATGGAATGGAATTTTCTTAAATTATTTTTTTTTTTTCAGTAATTCTTGGCAGTATAGAGAATAAAAATCCGTAAAAAAAAATCGAATATTTGAAAATTCGAGGTGTATGTAACCCCTTGAATGATACTTCTCCTTTTTTTTCGAAGATTAAAAAGTGAACTGCTGAATTAAACTTTATTCAAGGTTATAAACGCTTAGGATGCAGGAAAACCTCTACGACCGACGAGATTGTGACAAAAATTTACAATAGCGTATATATAGACGCGTACTTTTTAAAATGTATCTTAGAATTTCGCAAAAAAATTAACAGCTACAGCTTCAAATATCTAAAACTCGAGAAACTATATTTTTAAGTAATTAACCCCGAAATCACATGCAAAAACCAGACATTCTATTTTACAGAATCTTTTCTACAGAAGATTCTTAAGGCTTTTCCTATAATTCTTATACGTATGTAACTTGACAATATTTTTTAGATCTTTCTGCTTTCTACTTATAGAAATGAAGGATAGTATAATTTTTCGCTTAGGTTTCTGAAAAATATAAAAAAGTCTGGTCATACTTTAACAATAAATAAAATATTTTAGAAGAAAATAGGCTTTTACAGCAGGCTTACTGGGTACGTCATATGCCTAAGTATTCTCTCAGCCCTGCAGACACCTTACACTCAACTTTATTCAGCGGGCAGAGTTCGGTAAAGAAAGATATTAATTAATTTTCTAAATAAAATTAAGCGCTGTTATATATAAGGCCTGATGAAATTCCTAGTCAGCTTCTTTACTTGAGCAGATTGGATGATTTTGTGAATGATCGTCGACTGAAGGTATACGAGCTCGTCGACATTGTAAAACATCGCAATAGACCGTGTCCACCACATTTTAAACACCATTGTTTTTGGATATTGTCGGTTTTTAGGTGTCATGTTTGTTGACAATTGACCAAAAACGCGTTCGAATGAACATTTCGCAAGAGTATTTAAACTTGTTTAAACATAATTCCAGTGAATTTCTTTGACGGCTAATAACAGTGGATAAAGCATGGATTCATTATTATACACCAGAGGTGAAGGAGCAGTCGTAACAGTGGGTGGAAGCAGGTGAAAGTGCGCCCAAGAAAGTAAAAATGGTTCCATCTGCAAGAAAGCCATTGCTACGGTTTTTTGGTATTCTCATGGTGTTATGCTCATAGACTACCTGAACTAAAAAATGTAGAGCCATCACCGGGAAGTAATATGGTTCACTACTGGACCAATTAAAGTGTGCTATTCGAGCGAAACGTCCATATTTCGCAAAAACGAAACTGATTTTTTTATCACACAAGTCTCGAATTGTTCGAAGTGCTTTCGTATTCACCCTAATCGCCAGATTTAGTTTCCAGCGATTACTTCTTGTTTTCAAACCTGAAAGAATGACTGATTGACCAAGATTCACTGCGAACAATGAAATTAAAGCTGGAGGAATGCTTATTTTGCCGAGTTTTTTTTTATCGCTCACCTCCCGCCTGAGTAGGGATTTTACCTATTTTCATATCCTAAGGATATCGGCGAGAATGTCGTAATACCCGTCAACGTTGTCCAAATGCTAAAACATACATTTTTGTATTTCACAGCACCTTTTAGAAAACGCGGTAGTGCTGCCACGGACCTTATTGCATTTCTGCGAATAACTATTGCCTATGTTCGTGGCCAGGCCAAATATACTTAAATAAATAATAAATAAGTATACCGACCTGCGTGATTGAACTCTCGACCTTCTGCACCGTAAGCAAGGTACTACGCTACCGAGCCACGGGCCGCTGGAGTTGGATAAATCTACAATAAAAAAAAACTCTTTTTAACTTGCATTTTCTTTGTTAGACCGAGAACGTTTTTAAAGACCCTCGTATGAACTAAATGTGATAGAGCAACTGCGTAAACAGTTTTTCGTTTTCGAATCCAAACAATTTTTTTTTTTTTTTCCTTCCTCTAGCACATGTGCTGCAGGGAAATCCCTAAAGCGCTCCAGGAGCGGCAAGTGCGGATAAATGCGTTGCCTTGATTTTCCCACCTTGGTGGGTGTCGGCTTACTCGCCGGCACAACACTTTTGGCAGGTCCATTACTTACATTACATTACATATACCTTATAGGCCTTTTAGATTTTTACAAACGACCAGTAGATGGCGCTTTTGTTGTAAAATTTGACATTTGTCATTGTCAAAACAGTGGCAGCTCAGAAATTGGCCGAGTAGTTTGTTTAAGGTGAGCGTTTTGTGAATAAATGGAAATTCCACGTAAAGATTTTCGTTGGATGTTTTTTTACGATTTTAGTAAAGGCCTGACTCAACAACAATGCCTCGAATCGCTACGTTTAACTTTTGGTAATGAATCACCATGAGAAAAGACTCTTTACAATTGGTTTGCAAAATTTCGTCATGGTCGTGCTTCCGTCAGCGAAGAATGTCGAGAAGGTCGACCAAAAACGGTTGTTGTTCCAAGAAACATCGATGCTGTGCGCAACATGATTAAAGAGGATCGGCATGTGATTTACCGTGAGGTAGAGGCATCCTTAGACATATCGAATACAGCAGTACATTCGATTTTGCATGAGCATTTAACTGTGAAAAAGATCTGTTCTCGATGGATTCCGCATAATTTGATCGAAACTTAAAAAGAGGCTCATGTCAATTGGTGTAAGGAAATGCTCAAAAAATTCGTCCGACGACATGCAAAATCCGTATACAACATTGTAACAGTGACGAACTTGTATATATTCGTACGAGCCGGAAGCTAAGTAACAATCAACTGTTTTGGGTATTCCAAGATGAAACCAAATCCAACAAATGTGGTTCGTTCGCGAAGAACTTCCAAGAAAATGATCGCTTGTTTCTTTAGTTATACTGGACATGTTGCAACAATTGCTTTAGAAAATCGAAGAACAGTTAATGTTAAATAGGATACAACAATTTATTTGCCAGAAGTCATCGATGCAATCAGGAAAAATAACCGAAAACGCCACATATTCTTCATCATGACATTGCCAGCTCTCACACAACACATCAAACGATTGATTATTTGACGGAGAAAAACATCGAATTAATGTCTCATTGCCCGTATTCACTTGATTTATCCCCTAACGAAGCGTTTCTCAACCTGTGGGGCACGCCCCACTAGGGGGGGCGTGATTACACTATTGGGGGGGGGGGGGCGAGCGTATCAAAAAGAAATTATTATTAAAAACATTCATTAAAAACATTTAATATAATTTTTGAAAGGAAAGGAAAACAAAATACATTCTAACATAATAAAAAATAAAAAACACATTTACACTGATATAATACACCTGTAAATAGGATTGTATTAGTACTGCACAATGTATTTACCTAATAATTAATCAATACTAAATTAAAAACAAGTTTAATAATTATTAGTGACTCCCTTGGGCCTGTTTTGCAGAGCAAAGATTTTCGGAGGATGGTTTAATATTAGAAATAGACACTCTGAATTTTTTTCTATATTTACTTGAGATCCATATTTTGTTTTCAAAGCAGCCAAGCAGAAAATCCGGTTTCGCAAAGGTAGGATGTTGAAAATGGTAATAGAATACGAAATGCTCTTGTTTTCAGTGCAGAAAACTTATAATTCACCGCTGCCCAAAATTCAAAGAGTGATTTATTATTAAATTGTCTTTTGATTTCGCCACTTGCCGTGAAGTCTATGAAGATTTCTTCTTCGGAAGTTGAGAGCCCTTCGGGAGTATTTTGAACTGAATCGCTAACCCACTCGTAACTAGCTACCAAGTTGCCGTCAGTAAGAAAATACTTTTTAAATTCTTTGTTCTACTGAAAGATGATTTTCAACTTTCACATATTGTTCTTCAGCCTTGTATGTTTTAACACATTTGCAAACATTTCTAGGTTTTTTTACTTTACATTTCTGCTCCACAATTCCAGTTTTCTACAAAAAGCATTAATTTTATCACTTGTATCTAATACATGTGTATTTGTTCCTTGGAGTTGAAGATTTAAGGTATTTAGTTTCTCGAATATATCAACCAAGTAGCTCAATTTCATCACAAATTACCTATCTCGAAACTTATCGGCTTCCGGTCGGTTTTCCTCTTCTAGAAAAATGGCGATTTCATTTTTTAATTCATAAACACTTTGCAAATATTTCCTACGTGATAACCATCTTGCCTCGCGATAAAATAGTAACGCTAAATGTTCGGCACCCATGTCTTTATAAAGTGCAGAAAAAATTCTAGATTTTAGGGGTCTCATTTTAATATAATTCACTACGGTTACAACTGTAGTAAGCACAATATTCAGAGCAGGACTCATTTCTTTGGAAGCCATACATCATAGATCATACAATGTGTCTACACACACAGCACTTGTAAAAGAGATTTTTCTTTTACAAGTGCTTGTACCCTTTGAAATCTTCCAGACATTGAATGGGCACCATCGGTACATATTCCGACGCAATTTTTCACCTCCATATTTACCTCGTTTATAAAATCATTTAAGATACCAAATAATGCGAGTGATGTTGCTTTGAGTTCTATGGGGTTGCAGAAAAATAGTTCTTCTACTGCTGACATACCGTCACAAAATCAAACATAGGCAATGAATTAAGCATCTTTATTGCTATATGTTGCCTCAGCAAGCTGAATTGAAAACAATTTGTCACGCAACTTACCGAAAAGCTGATGCTGTACATCTTCAGCTATATCACCAATTCGACGGGCAACAGTATCATTTGATGTAGGTATGGATTGCAATTGTTTGGCAAAATTATCTCCAAACATAGTTTCTACAATCTCAATTGCTGCTGGCAAAACAAGCTTTTCACCAATGGTGTGAGGCAAGTAAAGCTTTTTCATTCACAGACAAAGTTTTTTTAAAAAGTGATTGCTGCTTTACAAATAATATTAATTATAATTCGCAGAGTTCTCGGGATTTGTTAAGGTAGTCACTATGAAGCGTTTCCAAATGTTTAAGTTTATTTAGTTTCATGCTATCTGCTGCCAAGATTTTTGAGCAAATAACACACAGGGGCCTTTCTTCTTCATTTACTTCAGTACTGGTAAACCTTAAATTTAAGTATTCTTGAGAATATTTTCTTGATTTTATTTTAGGAATCACGCTCGTCTGTGCACTTGTTGATGCTTCACTATCGTCTAATGCTCGCTTATGCCCACTTAAAAATTTATCCATGATTCTATATAAATTTACTGCCGTGAATACTTAATACCTTGAATTTCAATTAACACGTAAATTACAACATACACATTCACGATAAATCCGATAGCAGTAGAAGGATCAACTCGACTGAGGCGGGTTATAATTGAATGAGGTGCAGCATTTATACATTTTGGGCAGACTTTCCGAATGTTCGAGACAACTTGGAACTTCTCGCGAAGCCGCTACCGATATGGTGGACGTGACAGAGAGCAATAGAGAGGCATCGATTCTAGTTTTGTCAACGCAGCAGATATGTGTTGCCAAATATGAATAAATTTACTTATTCTTGGTAGTTTGTAAGGTTTGTAATTAAAGTCATAGTGTAGCTTTAGCATCAAAATACTGAAAATATGTTATTTTTGCATGCATTGTTATTGTATGGGAGGGGGGGGGGGGAGGCGCGATGGAAATTATGTTTGAAATTTGGGTCGCAAATATTGAAAGGTTGAGAAACGCTGCCCTAACGACTTCTTTTTGTTCCCAAATGTCAAAAAAAATTCGTGTACAGCGATTTATATCACCTCAGGAAACTGTTGAATCCTTCCAAAATCATGTTTTTAAGGTACTGACTTCGAGAATTGGTTCGAACCTATGCAAAAGTGTATAAATCTTAAAGGCGATAATTTTGAGAAACAATAAAAAGATTTGTACCAAATTTTTTTTTTTTCATTGTTTTTATAAAAATTTAAAAGCTGGCCCTCGTAGTACAAAACATTATTTATTTTTTTGAAATTACAAATTTTCGTAATTATTCCTCTATTGTGTTAGTTATACAGTGATTTAATTTACAAATTGCGTATATATTTGGATTATATACAAACCTTGTGTGATTGATATGTAGGTCTATTTGAGTTGTTAGTTCATTTAAATTGCAACCCCAAAATAAACATTACGTTTTTTCAACTGTCCATTTACATTTAGGTGAACCCCAAACCAGAATGACAACAAAAATAAACCGTGGTTTCGGTAAAAACAATTCTATTACTATTCAGGTTACATAAATATCACACGGATACAGGTATTTATTTTTCAGTTGTCTATATCTGCTGTTTAATTTATTTGGCGCATATTTGAAAAAACATTGTATTTGACCATTAGTGAAATTGAATGCATTCAAATCCTGGCAAACTTCCACAAAAGGCTATAAAAGGCAACAAATCTTGGTACACATATAAAATAAAAAGCAATTTTTTAAAAAGTTCCTTGCGATAGTCTTTTTCGTTTTCTACTACTGATATATTTGCTTTTATGTTTGAAAGTTTGCAATACTTTTATTGAAAAGCATCGAATTGTACTAGTTTGCACAATTGCGAAGAAATTGAAATCGTTGTTCGATATTGTATAATATAATATATTGGTGTGTATGAATTTTTACAGCGTGACTCAAAGAATTTCTCGATATGATTTTTATTTTCAATCTGGATATTAAACGCGTGTTAATGCTTTCAACACAAGAGGAGAAATCGGTAGAATAATTTACCCATTACTGTCCTTGTTAATACGCATTTGTAAAATAACTGAATTCGGCTCCCTCGTATTAAAAAATAACTTAATACAAACACTACAAGCCGATATTTTAAATTACACAGGTATACAAAAAAAATCTCTCTGTGAGACATGTGTTTTCTTAAGTATTTTTTTATGTTGAATTCAAAAAAATCATAAAATAAGACATCCACCGTGAGGTTTTTTCAGAAAATACACTTAAAGTTGTCAAAAATCCATTTTAATAAATAAAATGTAAAACTGTACAGTCATTAAAATTATGGAATAAAACTATTATTTCGGACAAATGTTCTGAATCTACATTTATCATAAAAACTTAAAAATATTAGGTTTTAGTGTTCATGCTTCACACAAAAAAACACGCATACACCACCTTTAACTAAGCTACGTAGCCAAATACCGTTTAAAATAAATTTGTGCATCCGCTAAATTAAAAAATTGTTTTTAATTTTTATTAATAATGAACAAAACTCTCGCTCGCTCAGTCACACACTCATTCACACACTCACTCACTTCTAGATTCGCTCACTCGCTCACTGACTCACTCCTTCACTCACTCACTTACTCACTCGCTCGCTCACTCACTCACTACCTCACTCACCCACTCACATTCCCCCATATTCACTCAGTCGATCTATTCACAAAATTGACTTCTAAAACTGTCAAGGAATATACATTAGACTGCATTTTACAACCTTTTGTTCCTAGATACTAAACGGATATATTTTTTTTCAACACTAATCACTATTCCACATGTTTTGATATCAAATTTGGATTTGAAACTTAAAAAACTATTAGAAATGATAATCTTGTTCGAAAAAAAATTCTTGTTTAGCTTTAGCATTTATTTACTTAAAAAAGCATTTTACCAACCATGACCCTTGTTGTTAAAAGCGAGTTTTTTGTTTAAACTGAACATAAAACTTTATGTATATATATATATATATATATATATAATATATATACATAATATATTTATATATATATATATATATGTAGTGTAGTGGTTTTTCGGGTATTCCGTGTTAGCTTAAAGTTCCTTGATGGACAGTTTCGCTGACGTTTCGATGGAATCATCCATCTTTATTAAAGCATTGATCACTACACGATATCTTGGCGATCAATGTTGAGACTGGCTCCGAGGACTCCGATTTGTGTGCTGGGGGCGTGGTTCTATTGGTCGAATGGTTCTGGCCAATGGAAGCTCGTCTTTGACTGCGCGTTTTCGGTCCTGTTGTTCTTTGAGAAGTTTGTGTTGGAAGAGTAGGTACCATACAGTTGAAGTTTTGTATCTCTTGGTTTGACTTGGTATTGAGATAGGATATATTTCCAAGAGTTTGGTAAACGTTGGCTAACATCCCGGTTGCTTAAGTTGTTGGGCGTCTTCTCTATTTCTATGGCTTCTTCGATTATCCTACTAGATAGGTTTTCACTTTTTTATAGGATTCTAATTTTTTCAAAATAGATTTTGTGGCCGGTGTTGAGCCCATGTTGTGCTGGAGAAGAGGTGATGGATATTTGTTTATGGCTCGTCTCTTCTAGCGCTGATTTTCCTGTTTGTTTGTCTTATGTATGAAAAGCCGCAGTCCCGACACGGATTTCATACACACCTTGGTCTTCTAAGGCTATAATATCTTTTGGTGTCGGTAGAATATCTTTAATTTTTTGATCCGTTGCGTGTTCTCATTTTGTCCGTGATGCCTCTTATATATGGAAGAAATACTTTTGAAGTATACGTCTTTATTTCTGGTTTTTGTTGTTTATTTCAGGATCCGCCGGATCGTGTTTTGATTTGAAAAGTAAAACGTTTCGAACGAGTTTAGTTTCTTGTAACAAATGTTCCTTGTCAGTTAGGGTTTGCGAGCTAAGGATTTGGCAACAGAAAAGAGTGGAGGTGGGTGGTGATGTGAGCTGACATTTAGATATCTGTTTGTATGTATCGGTTTTCTATATACTAGATGAGACAAAGAACCATCTGATTTTCTTTGAAGCAAGACATTTAGAAATGGTAGATGTTCGACTACTTCCCTTTCCATTGTAAATTTAATTTGTGGATGTATATTGTTGAGGTGCTCCAGGAACTTGTTTAAGTTGTCTGCACCGTGTTGCCATACCACAAATGTGTCATCCACGTCATCCATGTATATTCTCAGTTTATGTGTAGCAGTTTCTAGAGCTGGTGTTTCGAAATGCTCCATGTACAAATTAGTTAGTGATGGTGATAATGGGGAGCCGACCGGGGCATCTTCTGTTTGTTTGTATCTTTGGTCTGAATATATGAAGTATGTATTTGCGAGGCAGTGTTTTGAAAGATGGACGACGTATTCGGGCAGGTTGTATTTCATCTTTATGATAGACAGTGTGAAAAGGGATGTGGCATCAAAACTAACAAGTAAATCATTTTTCTCTAGCATGTTTTTGATGATATGGATAAAAATTTCACATAAGATGCGGCTTTTTCCACATGAGGTTACAGGGTCATGACAAGGTGTTTGGCTACCATTGGTCTTAAGGGCGCTTCTTGTTTGTGGACTTTCGGTAATCCATACATTTTTGGGCATCTTGATGATTTCTCTCTAGGAATAAGTTTCTTTTTTGTTTCTTCACTATGAAAGAAGGCTTTGATTGAGGACTTAGTGGATTTCTCTAGGTATGTTGTCGGAGCATATATATATATATATATATATATATATATATATATATAATATATATATATATATATATATATATATATATATATATATATATATATATATATATATATATATATATATATATATATATATATATATATATATATATATATATATATATATATATATATATATATATATACATATATATATATATATATATATATATATATATATATATATATATATATATATATATATATATATATATATATATATATATATATATATATATATATATATATATATATATATATATATATATATATATATATATATATATATATATTATATATATATATATATATATATATATATATATATGTATATATATATATATATATATATATATATATATATTTATATATATATGTATGTATATATATGTATATATATATATATATATATAGATTTATATATATATATTTATAATATATATATATATATAATATATATATATTATATATATATATATATATATATATATATATATATATATGTATATATATATATATATATATATATATATATATATATATATATATATATATATATATATATATATATATATCCTGCAATGTGTTCCTGTCCAAACATTTTCATGTGTAGCTCTGTCTTTCATTATGTACATATATATTTGTGCTGATTTTCCTTTCTTTCTTCTACTTCACGGAATATATTGAAAAACTCTTTTTGGCCATCTAGTATCGGGCACTCTTTTCACGTATCTGTACCAAATTAACTGTCTATTTTCTATTCTTTCTACTGTTGTGTGTATTCTTCCTGTCCGTTTTCTGATTTCTTGGAAGTGCTTCTGTCTAGGTAATCTACATGATCTTCTTAAACAAGCCATTTTTAAGGCGTCTATCCTTTGCTTATCTTTTTTTGTCATTTGCCAGCATTCTGATCCATACGTCAATATCGGTTCCACAATTGCCCTGTAGATTGAGTGTCAGTTTTGTTTTCATTGTTATTCGGTTTTACCAAAGTAAAGAGTTTAGAATCTGTACTATATATATATATATATATATATATATATATATATTATATATATATATATATATATATATATATATATATATATAAATATATATATATATATATATATATATATATATATATATATATATATATATATATATATATATATATATATATATATATATATATATATATATATATATATATACTAGCCGTGCGCGCAGCTCCGCTCGCGTGGAATTGATTCACTACTATCGTCACTGCTTATTCCTTATGTTACCCAACGTAATAAAATATCTGCCATTATTTCCCCTTATTTCTTCTTATCTCCCATTATCTATACATAATTTCCATTATCTAGGCTTATCTCTGCTTACCTCCCATTACTTATCCTTATTTCCCATTATTTCTCCTTACCTTCCATTATTTCTCCTTATCTCCCATTATCTCACCTTATCTCCCATTATTTAGGCTTATCTCGACTTATCTCGAAATATTTCTCCTTATCTCCCATTATTTCTCCTTATCTCCCTTTATCTCACCATAACTCCCATTATCTAGACTTAGCTCTGCTTATCTCCCATTATTTCTCCTTATCCCCATTATTTATACTTATCTCCCATTATCTCATCTTATCTCCCATTATCTAGGATTATGTCGAATGATATAGAACATATGTATAAATTTACAAAACCCGTAAATCAGATAAGTGGTTCTCAAGTGATAAGCGCACTAACGAACAGACAGAGAGACGTTGCATTTTTATATATATTATATTCTTTGCAACATGATATTGTTCCATATTTAATGCTTTAGGCAGTGTATTGTAAGAGAACGCGCTAACGGTACCCTTTTTCCGACTTGATTCACTATTATCGTTACTGCTTATTCTTTATGTTACCTAACGCAATAAAATATATCCTATAACCTGGCCAGAGAATATATGTATATTTTAAAAAAAAGCACGTAAATCGGATAAGTGGTTCTCCAGTGATAAGCGCACTAACGGACAGACAGACAGGCAGAGAGACAGGCAGAGAGACAGGCAGGCAGACAGAGAGACGCATTATATATATATATATATATATATATATATATATATATATATATATATATATATATATATATATATATATATACAGAGACATAAAGTAAAGGACTCAATAAGGAAAAAAATGCGTAGAGATTCTAAACTCTTTACTTTGGTAAAACCAATCTTCATTAACCTGGTTACACTTGTCTCGGCTATTGCTTCCAAGCCGTTCAGCGAACTCTCTTTGCTAGCTTCTATAGATTCAAAACGATGTCCATGGAGTATTAATTTTAGCTTAGAAAACAGAAAAAGGTCTCCGGTGTCAGTTCTGGCGAATACGGTGCTTGTGACACTACCATTGTTTCTTTTATATATATATATATATATATATATATATATATATATATATATTATATATATATATATATATACAGTGTGCCCCAAAAAGTTTTATACAAATGGAGAAAGAGTTTATCTTACATATTACAAAAAGGTTTATTCTTGATTAAAAGTTCTGCATCACATGGAAATCCATAATCAAGCATCAAAAGTTTAAAATATTTTATGGTACTTAGGCCAAATAAAGAGTAATGTTTTATAATGAAGAGTAAAGTGTATTTAAATTTAAATACAGAGAAAAATATTAATTAAATATATTAATAGAAACTAAAAAATTATGGTCACGTTTAGATTTGTGGCCTTCCTAGTTAAAAATTCGAAAAAAACTGCAGTAAACACGTCAGTAATTGTTGGATTATTTATTGAATAAAAGAAAACGATATCACTACCAATTTTAGGCTGAAAGTAAATGAACATATCTTTGAAAATACCTAACAACTGTCAATAAATTTCAAAGCTAACGTCAGTCAGTATTTGCAATAATTAGAAATGCCAGTAAAATTGAGTGTTGTAGATAAAATTGAAATTGTTCTCATAGTTGGGGATAATTATAAAACTTTTAGAGAAGCAGCAGAAATCTTTAATAATAGACATCCTGATAAAACTGTACACTTTATAATTGTAAGGTATCTAATAAATAAATTCAAGATTTATGAAAGTGTTGAAAATAAATTTAAAAAGAAACAGCGTGCATGAGTTTCAAATGAAGATAATCAAAATCAAGTAATGCTGTCGGTAGTAGAATAGCCACAAGATTCACTTCGGAAAAGATCAACTTTATTGAATGTGAGTAAAACTCTAGTTGCGAGAATTTTAAGATCAAATAAATTTAAACCATACAAACCCAAATTTACACATACTTTAAAAGCAGGAGGTTTTGAACGAAGATTTGAATTTTGTGCTTGGTTTCAAGGAGAGCTGGAAGATAACAGGTTTATAACAAAACAAATACTTTTCTCTGACGAAGCAACATTTACGTCTTATGAGACAGTAAGTTCTTAAAACTATCGCTGGTGACGCGATGTTAATCCTAACTTCAATATCCCAATTCGAGATCAATACTCGTTTAAAACCAATGTATGGTGTGGAATTTTTAAAGATAGAATAGTTGGACCATTCTTTTATCGAAATAATATGAATGCTGAACGTTACCGAGAATTTTTAAATACGCACACGCGTGCCGCTTCCGGAGCGCTTTAGGGACTTCCCTGCAGCACGTGTGCTAGACCCATAACGAAAAAAAAAAAATAAAAAAAAATAACGCGTTCCCTGAGTTTCTTAATCGCCTACCAACAATTGAAAGACAAGGTATATGGTATCAACATGATGGTGCATTATGTCTCAGTACGAGAAATGTTCGAGATTATCTCCCCCACATTTTTAATGGTAGAGTAATAGAGAGGTATGTGTAGTTTACTTGGCCTCCAAGATCTCCGAACATCACCCCTCTAGACTTTTTTTATGGGGCTACTTAAAAAAAAAAGGTTTATCTTAACAGGCCATTTCAAGATGTTGATCATCTAGAGAGTCATTAGGGAAACATGTGAAGCTATAACTCCTGACGTAATTAGAGATGTAATAAAAGATTTTTCTCGAAGAACGATCACCTATTTAGAAACGGACGGTGTGTACATTGAAGCAATTGTGCAATCAAGTTAGAATTAATCCAAATGTTTAGTTGTTATGTTATGTACGTAGTAATTAAGTAATGTTGCAATTTTAAAATAAAATGATATTAGCACAAATTTAGTATGGATGTAATTGTTGCAAAGCAGATAAAAAGGTTATCAAATTTTTAACAAAAATATAATTCAATCAAAATCAGAGCACTAGTTTTTAATTAATTTCGTTTTTCTTTATTCAATAAATAATCCGACAATTACTGACGTGTTTACTGGAGTTTTTTTGAATTTTTAACTAGGAAGGCTGCAAATCTAAACGTGAGCCTAATTTTTTACGAGGCTGGTTTGAAAAGTCCGTGCAAAGTCCGAGAGATGGCACCACCGGCGCGTATCGAGGTCATGTTTAGTTAGTAGCATCTCTTGAATGAATGCACACCAAGTTTCAGCCATATTGGTCTATTTCTTTGTGTTTGGCATTCGTGTGAATCAAGGAAGTCGAGTGATTTTCAAGAAATGGACGAAAAAGAATTTCGTGTGGTGATTAAACATTACTTTATGAAAGGCAAAACGCCTCAGGAGACTAAAGAGAAGCTTGATAAACATTATGGTGACTCTGCACCTTCGATTAGAACAGTTTATAAGTGGTTTCAAAATTTTCGGACTGGCCATATGGGCACAAGTGACGCTGAACGTTCTGGACGGCCTGTGGAGGTTACGACTCCAGAAATCATTGATCAAATCCATGATATGGTGATGGATGACAGAAGAGTACAGGTGCGTGAGATTGCTAGTGCTGTGGGCATCTCGACTGAACGGGTACATAATATTTTGCATAAACATTTGGACATGAGAAAGCTATCCGCAAGATGGGTGCCGCGATTGCTCACGCTTGACCAAAAACGGAATCGTGTGAAGTGTTGCAAGGATGGTTTGTAGCTGTTCCAGAAGAATCCGGAGGACTTTAAGCGTCGTTTCGTCACTGTGGATGAAACATGGTTACATTACTATACTCCTGAGACCAAACAACAATCTAAACAATGGGTTACCAAGGGGGAATCTGCACCAAAAAAGGCGAAGACCGTTCCTTCGGCCGGAAAGGTTATGGCGACTGTCTTTTGGGATTCGCAAGGGATAATCCTCATCGACTATCTGGAAAAGGGTAAAACTATTACAGGTGAATATTATTCATCGTTATTGGACCGTTTGAAAACCGAGCTGCAAGAAAAACGCCCGCGATTGACCCACAGGAAAGTCCTTTTCCATCACGACAACGCACCAGCACACACCTCAGCAGTTATGGTCGCAAAATTAATGGAAATAGGATTCCAACTCGTTTCACATCCCCCCTATTCTCCAGACTTGGCTCCCTTGGACTACTATTTGTTCCCCAATTTGAAGAAATGGCTGGCGGGACAAAGATTTTATTCAAACGAGGAGGTGATTGCAGACACTAATGGATATTTTGCAGACTTGGACAAATCCTATTATTCGGAAGGGATCAACAAACTAGAACATCGTTGGACGAAGTGTATAAGCCTAAAAGGAGACTATGTCGAAAAATAAAAAAGGTTTACCCCAAACACATAAGTAGTTTTTATTTTTGCACGGACTTTTCAAACCAGCCTCGTAGTTCCTATTAACATTTTTAATTAATATTTTGCTCTGAATTTAAATTTAAACACACTTTACTCTTCATTATAAATCATTATTTTTTATTTTCCCTGTATACCATCAAATATTTTAAACTGTTAATGCTTAATTATGGATTTTCATGTGATGCAGAACTTTTTATCAAGAATAATTTTTTTTGTAATATGTAAGATAAACTTTTTCTCCATTTGTATAAAACTTATTTTTCAAAATAATCATTTATTTTAATTACCCATTGTTTTGTATCAAAGTAAAATCTCCATGAAATAATGTACTATCAACATAACGCTTTGCCTATTATTTCCTTCCACTTCATCTGTTTAAAACGTAACATAAAATAACCTAAAAATACCTCAGGGACAACAACAGACGTATATGGATTACGAAAGACCACACAAGGTCCATTTAAAAGACTGTCGCTCATGTTGTTTTAATACTATAGGAAATTGACACTACTAGAGTGTCAACCCACATAATTAGGAAAAAGGGATCGATCGGTGATATTTCGGCAGGATTAGGGTGGATGGTAATGAAGTGGAACGTTATATAATAAATATAGTTTTAATTACTTGTAAAAGGGGACTAATGGATTGGTTTATTTATATTTAGAGAGTACATTTTTTGAATTTATAAACACAAGTTAGTCATAAAAGCTGTAAATCGCGCGCCGCACTTTCTCGAGCTTGGCAGCAGGGCACTAAATCGGGGCTATAGAGTGACTATTTCAACTTAATGAATCCAACACTCTTTAGTAATGGCTCGAACTCTACGAGCCTTCTCAACCTTGCAGTAGTCATATCTATAATATGTATAAAATGCAACATATCTCTGTCTGTCTGCCTCTCTGTCTGTCTGTCTGCCGTTAGTGCGCTTATCACTGGAGAACCACTTATCCGATTTGCGTGCTCTTTTTTTGAACATATATATGTTCTCTGGCCAGGTTATAGGATATATTTTATTACGTTAGGTAACAAAGGAATAAACAGTGACAATAATAGTGAATCAAGTCGGAAAAAAGTTTGTCGCTAGCGCGTCCTCTTGCAATACACTGCCTAAACCATTAATATGAAACCATCTCATGTAGCAAAGAATCTATAATATATATAATATGTAACGTCTCCCTGTCTGTCTGTCTGTCTGTCTGTCCGTCCGTTAGTGCTCTTATCATTGGAGAACCACTTATCCGATTTACGTGCTTTTTTTAAACATACATATATTACGTGTTTTTTTTTAATTCATATATATGTTCTCTGCCAGGTTATCTATAATTTATAATATATATAAAATTCAACGTCTCTCTGTCTGCCCGTCTCTCCGTTAGCGTGCTTATCACTAGCAAAGAATCTATAATATATATAAAATGCAACGTTTCTCTGTCTGTCTGTCTAGCATAAGGAATAAGCAGTAACGATAATAATGAATTAAGTCTGAAAAGAGTGTGCCGCTAGCGCATTCTCTTGCAATACGCTGTATTAACCATTAAATATGGAACAATATCATGTAGCAAAGAATATAATATATAGAATGCAACGCCTCTCTGTTTGTCTGCTCGTTAGTGCGCTTATGACTCGAGAATCACTTAGCCGATTTACGTGTTTTTTTTAATTCATACGTATGTTCTCTGGCCAGGTTATAGGATATATTTTATTACGTTAGGCAATATAAGAAATGAGCAGTGACGATAATAGTGAATCAAGTCCACGTCAAGTTTTTCTCCAGTTCAGGTCCCTTCAGATTATGAATTGTCCTTACGTAAACCTCACCATTAATTGTGGTTCTTTTTTCCATATACTAAATGTCTCAAAAACGTCAGCAGTGGATAGAACTTCGATATTAACTGTTGCATTTCGAGCTTGAATGGAATCATTGACTATGCGAAAAATACATGTTAAACACGCTTCAATACCTCTGTGTGTTATTATCGTATCTATTTATACATTTTACCTCTCTAAGCTGAGTGAATTCCATTCTTACGTTAAGCTACATTCTAAATGGCGGTAAAATAATGTCCAAAATATTAGCTATGATATATAACATAGACATTTAACGCCTCTCTTTGAAATAAATAAATCATAAACTGTAGATATAGTTAAAGGTATACTGTACACCCTTTTAGTAATATACCGTCGTTTATTAACATTATCCGGTAATATACATACGAGACCACTGGACAAGCTGGGTGGTTTTGTTAATGGTTAACCGCATTTCCTGTGCATATGTACGCTCTACATAGTATATTATTTTTTCACGGAAATTAATATCTAAAAATAAGTAATTGTGATTTCTGCGGGTGACTAGAATGGACTCTGTTAATGTGAGTTATACAATTATTCCTTGAATATCATTAATGGGGCAGGTTCAAATGTCATAAACAAAGTCCTTTAGTAAATCCGTGGCCTTCTTAAAAAAATATTATAACTTCCTCAAGACACACACACACACACACACATATATATTTATATATACATACATATATATATATATATATATATATATATATATATATATATATATATATATATATATATATATAGTGTAATGGAATTTACTACATATATTGAAACCGGCGCCTCCTTGTAGCAAGATTGATTGTCGAAAATTCATCAACAAAGGACTAGTTGTCGGTGTCTCACGCCAACAACAAAGGATTTGTTTTCGGCGTTGAGTGACATTGTCGATAGCTTTTTAGTGCCTCTCTCTTGACAGTGGCAGTGACCACAGCCTTTACCAAAACGTCAAGTTCATGTTTAGTTTGTTTATTTACAGCGAACGCTAATAAATTTTTCATTATGTCGTGGGCAAAGTAAGGTAAATATTCAATGTTATAGCATGTTTTTCAACGATATCCAGAAACTAATATAGTGGTGTTAATTAAGAAATTTGTAGAAAGTGTAGAATATAACAGCAAGTGTGATAGTTTGTGTCTTTCGGTACAGTCGATTTAGTTATAAATATATCCCGCACGACCTAGGACATTTTATATGATGATCTACTGCACATTTAAGGTACAAAAATAAAAATAAATAAATAAGTTTTAAACCTACTTTATTTTTTCACTTTAACAGTAAAAAAATCTTAAATTTCTTACAGGAAAGTCGTTTACCATTTTGGTATTAATCTTGGAAGAGTTAAGAGAAAAACATATCTGAAATTATGTTTTCATCTTGCCCAAAACCAAATCTAAGCAGCTGTTAACATAAAAATCAAAATCAGTTTACAATGATCTAGTTGTTTTTGCATTTTACCAAAAAGTTATTTTTTTTCCAATAATAGATAAGTAGTAATTTATTACGGTTAAATATTATTCTCACCAGCTATGCGATGTATTATCTATTATTATTTTCATTTCTTAGATTAATTGTACCTAAATTTTAAAAATCTATAATTGTTGAAAAAAATTGTCTGTTTGGCCACACAACTTCCAGGTGCCGTGTTGGTTTGACGGAAAAATCCAGTTTGCCCTTTTTTTTAATGTTTCAAAAAGTTTTGAATTTGAAAAAATTCTTAAATGTTCTTTTACATGACTTCACGAGTCACCAGTACTATATATATATATATATATATATATATATATATATATATATATATATATATATATATATATATATATATATATATGGTTCCACAGCGAATGAGGTTACATTCCGGTGCCCAATCTTTAAGCCTTTCGATTGTTCCATTCCATTCTCTTTCATTAAGGTTTCTTTCTGACATGGCTCTCCTCACTCCTATCGTCCAGGTACTGTGGGGTATATCTTTACATTTTCTCTCTGCTGATTCCCACTGCATATCTTGCTTTGATATTCTACTCTCATCCATTCTATTAATATGTCCGCATCATATTAATTGTTTCTGTTGTATGTGTTCTAGAATAGTTTTATCTCTACTCATACGTAGTATTATTTCCTCATTTTGTATTATTTCCCGTCTAGAAACTCTAACTGCTCTTCGAAGGTAGTCCGTTTCTGTAGATAAAAGTTTTTTAGCCATACCTCACTTCCGTACGATAAACTGCTTTTTACTATGGTATCATATATTCTTAATTTTGTTGTCTTTGAGATATTGTTTTACCATAGAATTGAGTTAAGCATTCCGATGATCTCTAGTTGCACTCTGTTTTGGATTGTTTTATCATGGGGACCGACCTGTGTTACGTTAATGCCCAATATATATATATATATATATATATATATATATATATATATATATATATATATATATATATATATATATACCCGTCACATGGTTTCATTGCGCTGCCTACTTCTATAGCTTCTCCAGTTACATACGGATGTTCTGCTTTTTGAAGGTTAATTTCCAATCCCCACTTCAGAAATTCTTTCTTACAACTGTTTGTCCAGTGTTCCAGTACGGTATCTAATTAGATATTGAAGAGTAAGGGAGACATTCAGCATCGTTGTCTTAGACCCTTTGTAATTTTAAAAGTTTGATTGACGTTTTTACTTAACTCTACTTGAGGTTCTGCTCCTTTATATAAATCTTGTATGACTTTTATTACAGCGGTATTGATGTTGGTTTGCTGCAGTACTTCAAACAATCTGTTAATTAATATCGTGTCGTACGCCTTTACCAAATCATTAAGAAGTAATTGTGTGATTCTTTGTTCTTTTTTTAAGTAGTTGGGTAATGCAGATGATATTATTAATTAGCTGGTTCAATATTTTGACACACAAAGGGCTGACCGTGCCGATTACAAAAAAATCTCTATAGTTTGAGCAGTCGGCTTTTGCCCCTTTCTTATATAGTAGGTTAATCCATACTACTTTCCATTCAGAGAGCACATCTGTGCAATAAGTACACTTATCATTGATAAGCTGGAATTTCACCAGAACTTAGTACACTTTTGCTTTTTAGTTTTCTTATCTGGACATATTTATTTTCTTCTGTTTTTAACTCTGGTGTTGTGTCTGTAAGCATATTCTCAAAATAAGTCTTACTTTGGATTAATTTTAACATTACCTTTATTTATCCTTAATGTTCTTAAAAATTCCGATGTTTCCGGCCTCCTTCTTCCACCTAACAAGTCTAGTAACAACACGTCTTACATCAAAACCTTCACATAAAATGCTCTGAAGGGAATAAATAATATTGAAATCTCTTCTGCTATTTCATAAATAGTATGTTTCTTGTGTCATTCTGTCACTGTTTTGATTTCGTCAACATTTTTTCTTCAGTTTTCGATATTGATAGTCTTGGATCATTTTTTACTGATTTATGACAATTTTGAAAGCGCGAATACCACTCATTTGTTTTTGTATACGATAAAATACTTAGGTAACGTTTTCTGTGTGTCAGAATGGTTAATTTCATTTTTGAAGCAGATATATGTTATGTTATTGGTTAGGTAGTCAAGGATAAAGAAATCTTTCAAAGTCCGGAAGTACATCCGTTGGTCAGTGTTATTTTAATCAAAAAATCTCTGACGTTTCGTCAAAGTCTCATTTGGCATTAATCTCGCTTACTGCTAGATGGTTAAGGCTAAAAAGAAAAAATCTACACACATATTTAACAATGGACACGGGAGTGCCTAGAAATGTACTACTTGCAAATATAGTATATTTATGGCACATCAAGAAGCCAAGTTATTTTAAAAATGTTCGTTTTAACTGCTGAAAACATATACAGTAGAATCTCGATTATCCGAAATAATATGGACCAAAATATTTCAGATAATCGAAATTTCGGTTAATGCGAATTTTTTTATAAAATAAAAGTTTAGAATGAATACAACATTGCAGATTGACTCAAAAGCATTTATACGATATGCTATTACGTACATAGGTACTTATTAAAACAAAGAATAGAACAATTAGTTTACTTATCCGTATATAACATATGTACGGAAAATCGAAAATAAAACAGTTTCATTCTTAACTTTAATGTCTTAAAAATGAGGTAATTTTTAACTGCACTCGTTTCGCGTTAGTTCTGTTTTTGACTGCAATGTCACTCCAACGTTTGATAAGCAAAACGTTCGCGGCGGTTGCATTTTCTTGTTGTTCTACATAAGTTAACACTTTTTCTAGGGCTTCTAGTCCTTCTGAATGTGACATTTTTACTGGAATATTGTCAGTGGTTTCTACTTCGTTATCATCACCGTCATCACTGTGTATTTTATTAGCATTTTTACATACCCTTTTAATTAATTCTTGGTCAGTCATTTCATCTTCCCCACTATCAATGTTTAACCATTCACAAACATCGATTTCCGTAATACTTTCACGTCCTGATATTTTATAATTAAATAATAAAAATCCTTCTGAATGTGACATTTTTACTGGAATATTGTCAGTGGCTTCTACTTCGTTATCATCACCGTCATCACTGTGTATTTTATTAGCATTTTTACATACATTTTTAATTAATTCTTGGTCAGTCATTTCATCTTCCCCACTATCAATTTTTAACCATTCACAAACATCGTTTTCCGTAACACTTTCACATCCTGATATTCTTATAATTATTTGATGTAAACTTTCATTATTTTCTGTTTCTGCCTCTGAGTAACGTCTCTCCTCTTGTGGAATCAATTTTGACCAAGTTTTTTCCAGAGTACTACTCTTGATTCCAGGCTAAAGCTATCCAATATATAACATTTTTCAAATTTATCTTTTTTAGACATTCAGTAAGATTACCACCTTCATCTACTTCTTCTAAAATATGCTCCAATAACAAACACCTGTAATTGCGTTTTAAATTTTCCAGTACACCCTGATCCATAGACTGAATGAGAGAAGTTACAGTAGGAGGCAAAAACATTGCTTTTATTTCCACACTTTCAAGTTGCTCCGCACGCGTTATCTAGTAACAGAATACATTTTCTAGGATATCCATGTTCGTTTAAAAAAAGTTCCACTTTGGGAACAAGACCTCCAAAAAACCAGTCTTTAAATAGAGTCGCGTTTATCCAGGCATTGTTTTGATTTTTATACAAAACAGGAAAAACATTGCGACGAATATTCTTAAAGGTTCGTGGATTTGCTGACTTACCAATACATAATAATAGGAGTTTGTGTCTTCTAGAAGCATTACTGCATGCAAGAACAGTAATACGTTCTTTGCTACGTTTGTAATCAGGTGCTCCAGCTTCCACTTTTAAAGCTGAGGTATTTGACGGCAACATTTTGTAGTTCAAGCCTGTTTCATCACAGTTATAGATTTGGTCTGGTTGTAAACCATGTTCTTTCATAAGCTGCTCAAAATTCTCTGCAAATTTTTTTGTAGCAGATACATCAGCCAACAATCTTTCTCCACAAACTTTCAGTTGACGTACACCATGTATTTTTTTCCACCTGTGTAGCTATCCATCACTTGCAGAAAAATTTACAGGCGCTTCAATAACCGGCAACTCTTCGCTTAAATTCACTGCTTTATGTTTTAATATTGTTCCTGAAATTGGTATTCCACGTTCTCGATTCTGCGTAAACCATAAAAATAAAGAATCATCCACTTTTTGGTATTCACCGCTTTTCATACTTTTTCGTGCCTGTGTGGGCGGTGACAAAACACTACACCATTTTTCAAGTTTTTGGCGATTTTTTCTCCACTCTAAAACAGTACTCGCGGCTACACCTAAATCCTTCGCTATATTTTTTAAGAAGTTCACCATCGTTGAATTACTTCAAGTTTCTCTTTTAAGGTAATAACAACACGTTTACGCTTATTATTATGACGACGACACTATTACCTCTGCGATAATAATAGAGGTAATGAGTAATTTATAACACTTGTCGACTAACCCAAACATAGACAGCGGAGAAATTCTAGACGTCGGGGAGTCTCCGACGCGTTAAGGAGACCACTCATCGTCTGTGTAGAATAATGGGAATTTTTTCGTTTAATGGGAATACAATTTGCTTTTTAACAGTTTGTTTCGGATAAGCCGGATTTCAGATAATCGCGATTCGGATAATCGGGATTATACTGTATATGTGTGTATCTTGTTTATAAATGTTTTAATACTAAATTAACTATACGTATTCCTGATTGTAATATATTTTACTTTTCTTTCTTATTGTGTGATTGTTTGTGTGTATAATTACTATAACTACTATCACTTAAGGATTGTTAAATTTTATATTACAACTTTTAAGGGGTTATATACACCTGGGTGATGGAACAAAAAGTATGTATATTTAAAAAAATATATATTTTATAGGTTATTAAGTGAATAAGACAAAAGAATGGCAATTATATATTTCTATTGTACTTTAAATTATAAGAAAAAAATATTTTTTAAATATGTTTTAAATGTTAATACTATTTTTTATCAGGTTAAATGGACCACTGATGAAAACTATGGACTTTCTTGTTTGCAGGATAATTTCACAAAAGATAATCCAATCTGCAAAAATAAAAAATAATCTTGTAAAATAATGTAGTAGTTAAAAATTGTCGAAGGTTTTTTTTTCAAAAATAAAAAATTTACAGTGTCTCAAAATTTAATATACAATTTTTTCGACCGAAAAATTTATGTTTAATTATTTATAAAAAAATTGTCTATTAGAAAAATTAAAAAAACCTTTTGACATTTTGCAGAAAAAATAATTATTAAGATTTTTTGAAAAAAAAAGGTAAAAAATATTAAAAATTGTCTGAGTAATATTGCAGACAGTGTCTGAAAACATAGTTTTGAGAAAAACTGCGTTTAAAGTTTTGGGTAAATAAAAAGTGAACCTACGACTAGCCTCCCATCGCAGCTTCGTACGGTATGCCTTCTTCCTCTTGAATCTTGGTGTTATTTATAGTAGTATAGGGAATAAAAAATCCATAAAAAAAAAAACGAATTTTTGAAAATTCGAGGTGTACGTAACCCCTTAACACACACATATTAATCAATATTGATAAAAAAAAATGGTACAGACCACGGAATATCGTCGATGCAAAAATAACTATCAAAACAATTTTAAAAAATTTTCCTTCCATCTAAAAAAAGTACATTACAATGTTCCTGTTATTTTAAAAGGTCTTATTTCAAAATCTCTCGAATCACTCAAATCAATATTGCGATAAAAGTGATACAAAATACACTTCTATACCAGGAGAAAATACTTAAGCCCTATGTTTACATTTTCTTGTGATATAAAGGAAAATTGAATTTTCTGCCTGTCTTCGCTAAAAACCTCTAATAAAACAGCCTAAAATTACTTTTATTTCCTTTCAGAAATAATGAAGCATTAGCGATGTCCAAGTATTTAATTAAATCGGATTAACCGAAATTTATAAGAGAATTTTAAAAGTTTCTTTTTCATTTACAAAAGGTGCATTAGAATTTCTTTTTCAAATTAATCTATTGTCTCTGTTAATTTAAACTCTTAAAGAGGTCTTAATAGTATAACTGTTATAAAAGAAATTTAACAACGTTAGACGTCCAAAAATTTAATTAGGGGTTAATAAATAATTGGTTTAAAATATTAAAGATTAATTAATGCTCATAATTATTTACTACCACAGTAAACCCCGGTAATAATGGAATATTAAAGGCGTATACATTTGAAGGATGTGCTTTGAAACCACGCTTTGTTCTTGCTGATAATTACAAACAATGCTACATGAGACACCAACCAGGAAGGAGCTTGCTTTATGGAGAGTCACATAGCGACATCTTTTACACTAACATTAAATAAATATGTTGGTTTTGACGCATCATCCCTAATATTCGTAATATATATATATATATATATATATATATATATATATATATATATATATATATATATATATATATATATATATATATATAGGGTAAGTCAACGAAAGATTAAAGTTCATTATCTCATTTGCTTGGGAAATGACGAAAAAATGTTAAAAACAATAGTTTTAGGGAATGTTAAGGTGTTAAAATTATTTTTGAGTATACAGGGTACTTCAAAAAAGTGTGGCCGATGTAATACATGTTTTTTTTAAATAGAACATCCTATTTTCTAATTTATTTTTAAATTCTACGTAAAATTTTATAACTTTTTTATTAATACTGTTATATGCCTAAACCTTTTAGTTTTTCTAATATTTCAATTTAAAAAAAAAAATACTAGTTTTCAGTTTTGTAAAAAAATTGCCAGTAGCGCCATAATTGGTACGAGCGTTCTATAGAGATGAAAAAAAGATATATGTAAAGAAATTTGAGTAAGATGCTACAGGGTGTTCAAAATAAATTTATACATTTCGACTATTTTAAACTGAAAAATCTCAAATATATCCTATATATTATTATTTTTTCTAATAGATTTTACAAAACCCTCCTTTTATTAAGTATGTCATATACCTATTTCTAATAGTTTTTTCGATTTATTTTGAATTTTTCAATTTTCACCCTTGTTTTTAATACACTTACGCTATAGCATCATAGTTGCCAAGACAAAACAAAAATGTAGGCATTGTCCAATTTTGACATGTCTATTAAGCAAGTAAAAATAGTTTAATGTATTGTAGTAAGTGACGTATAAAGCTAATAGTTATGAGTTTTCCTAAAAACGAATTAATTGATATGGTTTTTATACTGGGCGAGGCGGGAAAAAATTGTCTTCTGGCAGTAAGGCTTTACAGAGCAAAGTACCCTAATAGACAGACGTATACCATTTAGAAAATCTTTTCAGTGCTTAATGGAACGGCTTGATGGTAGTGTTAGCGTTGAGTATACGAAACGGAAAGTAGTAAACCAGAATGCTACCAATGAGGAAGAAGAAATGGAGATTTTACTTCATGTTGAAGATAATTCCCAGGTCAGCAGCGGTCAACTAGCTGACTTATCTGACACATCCCAATCTACGACTAATCGCACCACAAGAAAATACAAGTATCATCCCTTTCATATGGAACTACACCAAGAACTTCAAGGCCGTGATTTTGAACGACGAGTAAACTTTTGTCCAAAATAAGCTACTTTTCGCAGTAATGGAGTAGTTAACAGCCATAACATGCATTATTATTCAATTATAATCCATTTTGGGCCCGGGAAGTTCAAAACCAAAACCATTGGTCACTTAATTTATAGTGTGGAATATTAAATTTTCGAATTACTGGTCCATATTTTTTCCGCGAACCGTTTAACGGGCCTATATATCTAAATTTTTTGCAAAACGAATTACTTCAGCTTCTTGAAGAAGTTGATAACTTTGGAAGGGAACAAATGTGGATTCAGCAAGACGGAGCTCCTGCTCATTACCACCGGGAAGTTCGGGAATTTTTAAACGATCGTTATCTACAAAAATGGATCGGTAGGGATGGATTCATTCAGTGGCCCCCTCGATCATGTGACATAACACCTTTAGGCTTCTCTTTTGGGGGCTACATTAAAGATCGTGTTTATGTGAATCCCCCTACAACACCAGTAGATATGGAAAATAGGATGCGGGATGATGATTGTCATGTTTGGGTTGTGACTCTTGCTGCGTTGGTCAAACCTCACAATGGCTTAAACAGAGAATCACACAACATAAGAGTGATTGTTTAATAAGCAAAAGATCATGTGCCCTTGTAGACCACCACCAAAAAACGGAACATCGGTTTAATTTTCCAAATGTAGAAATATTGGAGAAAAAAAGAATTATAAGAGTCGTTTGTTCCTTGAAATGTGCCATATAAATAGGCAAAAAACTGTATAAATTATAAATCTGACACGAATAAATTGAGCGTCATCTATTGTAACGTGTTAAAATTTGATTAAAAGAAATTTTGCCACTACTGACAGGTTGTGAACCATTGCACATATTTTGATGTATACTATTGATATTGAATTTATACCAGCACAACCTTTCAGTTAGTTGATAAATATGAGCCGTGTAGTGTCCCTGTTGCATTGTCTTATTTATTTTAATGTATCTAGTTAGTTAAGTGTTTTTAATGATTTTTGTTATTTTACATATACAGCATACTCTTAGTTAGTAAGTTCTTCTCAAGTATTGATTGTAGTTTACCATTTGTCTGACCCATTGTTTCTTATTTTATTTTAGTTTTTTCCTAATGAAGTCATAATATAATGACGAAATATTGAATTAACAATAATTGAGTGTTAATTGTCTACAGACTGCAAACCTGATATAAATCCCTAATAAGCAAAAATTCCCGAAAAACACCTTGTTTTAACGGTCATACTATTAACCCCGCTTAAGCGAAAGTAATTAATTACCAGCTAAAATTTCATAATTCATCACTGAAAATTAAAGTGTTCGGAAATTGTGATCTTTTCTCTTGCTGAGATAAAACTTTTACGGAGAAATTTAACCAAAGGTTTTGTTCCTCATGACATCTTTTAGATAGGATTAGTTAGTAACGATTGTAATGTCAAATAAACATAAATAAATTGCATAAGGTCTTCTTAGTACGGGAATAATGAAGTCGATATTTAATAGATCGTGCCAGAGTGAAGAAAACCAGTATAACCTATGATTTCTTCACTAACAATGCATGTCCTAACGTGTAGAAAATAGAAAGACGTCTAACAAGTACAAAACCAAGTTTCTTCAGGTTGTTTCACTGTCCAGCATGGAGGACCATACAATCATTGATAAATTAAACTTTCCAGTGGACCATAAAGTTCTAGTTGTTTTTCTTTCAGAGTGGTTCAGACTAGTTCTTTTAAACTTTAAATTAGGAAAAAATGAAACTTAACTATCCAATCTTGCTTAAGTTAACTAACTAATTATATTTTTAAGTTCACTGTTCGGCCGTATGTTACCATATACCATTACAAGGCCGTTACAAAAAGTAGTTCAGTCATCGTACTCTTTCACATAGAAGATACTTAATTGACCATTTTTCGGAGTTCAACGAAGCAATTTCTGTGTCCTCAAACAGACGAATAACGATTGTCTGAATAGAATCTAATCAATAACAATTACTTTCTGACGTAGAGCTCAAACAAGGAAGTGTATCATGGAATGGAAACTTTCATGGCCAGACACGGAGTTAATTTAGTGTTCCAATCCCAAGAAGTAAAGGACCTCCAAAACGCTTCGTGCAATCGTAGCCGAAACTCCAATTTGACACGGTCTAATTCCAAAAATCACAATTTCTCTATTTTTTTTTATTGGTCTAGCACACGTGCTGCAGGGAAGTCCCTAAAGCGCTCCAGGAGCGGCACGAGTGCGGAAAAAGCGATTCACGTTGTTCTTGAATCGCTGTAAATTGTACTCGGTGGGAAACACAGCGCTGGGCAAATTATTCCAAAGGGATGACGTTCTCCATATAAAAGATTGCTTGAAAAGCGTCGTACGCGGAGTAACAAGCTGAACCTCATACGGATGCGAAGCACCAGCGCGACGTGTATTTCTAACATGCACCGCTTTGGGAGGAATTAAGCAGGCTACATCCTTCGAACACTTTCCATGAAAATACTTGTAGAACAGACTCAAGTCGCCAACCGTTCTTCGATGTTCCAGCGAATCAAGGCCGCCGGTCAATTCCGGGTCCCCAATCAGACGGACCGCTCTTCTCTGAACAGAATCCAACAAATGCAGTGTATGTTTGGGAGCGGAGCCCCAAACGTGGGAGCAGTATTCCATAGTTGGTCGAATTTGGGCTTTGTAAAGAATTAACAGTTGCTGTGGGGTGTAAAGCTTTCTGGTTCTAAATAATATTCCCAATTTTTGAGAAGCTCTCCTTGCTATGCCTGCAACATGTTCATGCCAAGACATATTTGCTCCCAAACTAACGCCCAACAAATTGAGCGACGATGCTAGTGGAATGGAGTGCCCCGACATAGCTATGTCGGGTTCAGCAACGTTCACTTTTTTAGAAAAAACTGCCGCTTGGGTTTTTGTAGCGTTAAATTCCACTTGGTTACTGTCACCCCAAGATAGAATTTCTTCCAGGTCTTTGTTAAGTTGAATGACCTCCTGCTGTCTGCGGATATTCGCCTGAGCAGCCGATGTCCGAGCGTTCAAGGTGAATGAAGATGAGGAGGAAGGAAGTATATTATTGAAACTTTGTAGCATTAAGCACTGTTGTGAAATATCTGTAATTTATTTGTTTTTTTTGTGCGATATAGTAAATGTCTTTGTGATCTTCTGTAAATATTGATTCACTAGTTTTATTTTCTTTATTGGCAATGAAATTGTGACAATAGAGTATGCTTAAAAGACAAAAACCTCAAACTGAATGCTATAGGGTAAAAATATTCGATTGCGTCATCATTTTCTAATTATTGGTTGCCAAAGAAGTAAAACATGGCTTGGAATCGACAAATAAATTTTAAAATTCTATCAATTTGACTTCTTCTTCTTCGAGTGTCATTCCTATCGGAGATTAGAAATCATCACAGCTACTCTCACTTTATTTGCTGCTCTTCTAAACAGTTCAATTGAGCTGCAGCCAATCCAGTCGTGCAAGTTACGCAACCACGATATTCTTCTTCGTCCAACATTTCTCTTCCCTTTAATTTTGCCCTGCATAATATTCCGCAACAGTGAATACCTTTCTTCCCTCAACACATGTCCCAAATATTCCAGCTTCCTTTTGTTAATAGTGTTCATTAGTTCTGGGGCTTTGTTTAGTCTTTGGAGAATCTCGTTATTGGTTACCCTATCAATCCATGACACTTTCAGAATGCGCCGATAACACCACATCTCAAAAGCTTCAATACTTTTAGGATTGTTCTGCCTCAAAGTCCATGCTTCCACTCCATAAAGAAGCGTTGAGAAGACATAACAAAGCAATATTCGTAACCACAGTACCAGGCTTAGATCTCGATTGCAAAAGAGTTTTCTCATTCTATTAACGCTTGATCTTGATATCTCTATTCGGGTTTTAATCCCCTTTGTCTGATCTGTGTTCTCGTTCAGCCACGTTCCCAAGTATCTGTGGAAATTGACTTTCTCAACACTTAATGTTATTAACCAGAAGACGATCCTGGTTATTTTGAGATTTTGCCATCACCATAAATTTTGTTTTCTTTAGATTTATCTTTAGACCAAATTTATTGCAGCTGTTATTTAACCCCTCAACAAGATGTGGTAGGTCTTCTAAACTTTCTGCTAGCAGAACTGTGTCATCGGCGTATCTTACATTATTCAGGGTTTCACCGTTTACCGTTATGCCCTCGTCCGCCTCAGACAGAGCTTCCTGACGTACACTCTCGCTATAGATAGTAAACAAAAGGGGTGACAGTATGCAGCCCTGACATACTCCCCGGCGGATCTCTATCTCTTCCGTAATCATGTTCTCCACTTTTACTCTCGCTGTCTGGTTCCAATATACGAGTAGATTGCATATGATGCGGATATCTAGATCATCGATATTTTTATTTTTGAGGATTCTCTTTAACTGATCATGTCGAACTTTATCGAATGCCTTTCCAAAGTCTATAAAGCAAACGTACAGCTCCTGATTCATGTCCATGCATCTCAGTGACAACACGTTTATCGCAGACAGGGCCTCGCATATGCCCATTCCTTTTCTAAATCCTATTTGGATCTCACTAATATCCATTTCAAGCTTTTTGTTGATCCGATTGTGTATTATCTTTAGAAAAAGCTTTAAGGTATGACTCATAAGAGATATAGTCCGATGGTCACTACATTCTTTAGCGTTTGCTTTTTTCGGGATTGCCACAAAAGTGGACTGAAGCCAATCCTTGGGATTATACCAGTTTTATATATTAAGTTGAACAGTTTTAGGAGAATTGAGATTGAATCGTCATTCATCAGTTTTAACAGCTCAACCGGTATATCGTCAGGTCCGGCTGCTTTACGCTTCTTTGCATGTTTTAGGGCGTACTCTAATTCCTCTCTCATTATATCCGGGCCAGTATCGTCCAGGAGATCGTCTAATGTTGCACTTCGCTGTTCATCATTAAAAAGGTCTTCAATATATTCTTTCCATTTTTGTACTTTTTTATTCATATCTGTTATGAGAGCACCGTTTTTGTCTTTAAGTTGTCTAGAGTGATTTGATCTTCTTACCCCTGTCATTTCCTTTTTCTTCTTGTGTACGTTCAGCGAGTCGCATTTTTTGTCCAGTTCCGGAGGTAAAATAGCCCCCCGTTCGGATCTCCGGGTGGGGGCTGGTTCAGGGGCGTCGTCATGCAGAGAACAGAATTTCAAAATGGATTTTTGCAACATACGAGGTTTAAATTCGAACATAAATTCAGTGCACCAACACCTGCAATCAAATAAACCTCATGTACTCGCTCTCTGTGAAACTAAGGTCAGTTCATCGACCAGCACAGTAAACTATCTTTGTCCTGGGTACGATTTCTATTCCCGATTTAGGCGTAACTTTGGAATCTGTCTTTATGTCAGAAGCGACCTCTCTTGCCAACGAGAAGAGGCTCTGGAGCCCCCAAACTTTGATGTTATGTGGTTAAAAATAACGACTCAACCATCCACAAGGTTCGTCTGTATCCTCTATCGACCACCAAGTGATACAAACTTTAGAACACTTTTCGCTTCTCTTGCAGACACCATAGATCATTTACAAATTAACTATCCAAATGCCGAAATTGCCATTCTGGGCGACTTTAATGTCCACAACATCAACTGGCTTAAATATTCAAATACTACCGACGAACAAGGTCGTGAAGCCGAATCATTTTCAATCAGTTGTGGCTTGACTCAGCTTATTGATGAACCAACACGGATCCCTGATCGAGACGGAGAGTTCGCCAGTCTTCTTGATCTGTTTTTAACCACCAATCCGGAGATTTACACGGTCAGCGTAAATCCGCCGTTAGGTTCTTCCGACCATAAACTACTTTCGACATCGAGTATTATACCAATCAGTGACAGAGAGGCGCCCAAACCGCGCAAGATTTGGCACTACAAATCTGCTAAATGGGAAGATCTCATGGAATATTTTCGAACTTTCCCTTGGTTGGACGTTTGTTTTCGATCCGACGACCCATCTGACTGCGCCAGGGAGGTTTCCGATGTTATTTTGGCCGGTATGGATGCTTACATCCCTTTTTCGAAGAAATGCCCTTCCAACGGCAAGCCTTGGTTTGACCTAAAATGCAAAGAAGCTGTTGCTTCTAAACATCTTGCATACCGACAGTGGCGTGAAGATCCTAACACCATAAATCGTAACATCTTTGTTCGTGCCAGGAACAGATGCAAAGAAATTATCGACGAAACCAAGGAGGTACACAATCAACGGATTAGAAACAAACTTCTCGCTTGTCCCGGCAATTCTAGGTCCTTTTGGTCAGTCGCTAAGGCAGTTAGTCAAAATTTCACCAAATCCACCATACCACCACTCAGACGGCCAGATAATTCTATTGCAACGACACCTGTTGAGAAAGCGAACTTGTTGGCTGAACTCTTTGCTTCACATTCTACTGTCGATTTCCAAGGAAAAACACCACCTACTATTTCCATAGTGCAGTCAAGGATGCCCGATATTGTCTTCAGACAGCGTATCATAGGGCGTATTTTGATGAGGCTGGACACCAGAAAGGCTTCAGGCGCTGACGGAATACCTGCCATAGTTCTCAAGAACTGTGCGAGGGAACTAACACCAGTTTTCTGTAGACTTTTCAACCTATCCTACAGAAAGGGAATATTTCCTTCCTGCTGGAAATGTGCCACAATTCAGCCGATACCTAAAAAAGGCAAGAAGACCTTGCCAAATAACTACCGACCAATCGCACTACTCTCAATAATATCGAAAGTCATGGAAAAGGCTATCAATCAGCATCTTCTAAAATATCTTGAAGGATTCCACATTATTAGTGATCACCAATATGGCTTTCGTAAAAATAGATCAACAGGAGATCTTCTGACTTATGTGACACATGTTTGGAACAACGCAATTGAACACTTTGGAGAATCTCGAGCGGTTGCTCTTGACATATCCAAGGCATTTGACCGTGTTTGGCACGATGGGCTGTTGGCTAAGCTACGTTCTTATGGTATGTCTGAAAAGTTCTGTTTGTGGCTCTCATGTTTCCTCAGAGAGCGGTCTTTACGAGTGGCAGTTGACGGATTTCTTTCTAACACCTTCACTATCAACGCCGGTGTGCCCCAAGGTTCCATACTGTCTCCTACTCTCTTCCTCATTTATATTAACGATCTGCTGGAAAAGACCGAGAATCCAATCTATAGCTTTGCAGATGACAGTACACTTATCTCTTCATTCACTTTGAACGCTCGGACATCGACTACTCAGACGAATATCCGCAGACAGCAGGAAGTCATTCAACTTAACAAAGACCTGGAAGAAATTCTATCTTGGGGTGACAGTAACCAAGTGGAATTTAACGCTACAAAAACCCAGGCAGCAGTTTTTTCTAAAAAAGTTAACGTTGCAGAACCCGACATAGTTATGTCGGGGCACTCCATCCCTCTAACATCGTCACTCAATCTGTTAGGCGTTAATTTGGGAGCAAATATGTCCTGGCATGAACATGTTGCAGGCATAGCAAGAAGAGCTTCTCAAAAGTTGGGAATATTGTTTCGAACCAGAAAGCTTTACACTCCACAACAACTGTTAATTCTTTACAAAGCTCAAATTCGACCAACTATGGAATACTGCTCCCATGTTTGGAGCTCCGCTCCCAAACATACACTGCATTTGTTGGATTCTATCCAGAGAAGAGCTGTTCGTCTGATTGGACACCCGGAACTGACCGACGGCCTTGATTCGCTGGAACATCGAAGAACGGTTGGCGACTTGAGCCTATTCTACAAGTACTTTCATGGAAAGTGTTCGAAAGATGTGGCCCGTATAATTCCTCCCAGAGCGGTGCATATTAGAAGTACACGTCGCGCTAGTGCTTCACATCCGTATGAGGTTCAGCTTGTTACTCCTCGTACAACGCTTTTCAAGCAGTCTTTTATATGGAGAACATCATACCTTTGGAATGGTTTACCCAGGACTGTGTTTCCCATCGAGTACAATCTACAGCGATTCAAGAACAACGTGAATCGCTTTCTCCGCACACGTGTCGCTCCTGTAGCGCTTTAGAGACTTCCCTGTAGCACGTGTGCTAGACCCATAAAAAAAAAAAAAAAAAAAAAAAAGTTCTTCAATTTCTTCACATCGTTCCGATAACCATTTCTGTTTTGCTTCTCTGATTTTTGATTTTATTGTCCTGTCTATATTCTTACATAACAAACAATATTTCCTCTGTCATCCATTCTATGTGCTGCCTTTTTGTCGGCTTCGGGTGCTGCTTTGCGGTCTCTGTTACTGATTGTTTAAAGTTCTTCCATTGTAGATGGACGTCATTTGAGTCTTCGTTGGCGTGTTTTATGCTATCTATGTTTTTGTTTAATGAATCTGCTGTTTTTATACTTCGTTTGTGGATCTCTCAATCTGTGTGTGTCAGTTTCCTTTTTGTTAGCTGTTTATATCTTCTTGTACTTCATTTTTATACTAGCGCATACGGGATTGTGGTAGTACCCAATGTCAGCTCCAGGGTATGTTTCCGCTGAGATAATCGAATTTCGAAAGCGCCGTCTGACCAGTATGAAGTCAGTTTGATTCCTGACCACTTTATCCTTTCTATTCATAGGTGACTTACATGTATATAGTCTACGGTGAGGTAGTTTGAAAAAGGTGTTTATAATTACAAGGTCTTCCGTCTGACAGAATTGAACCAATCGGACTCCTCGTTCATTTCTCTCTCCTAGACCGTATTTTCCCACAATTGGGTCCGCAGGGTCCTGCCCTACTTTGGCATTAAAGTCGCCCATTATAATGGTTAAATGATGTTTTTCTAGTGACTTTAAAATTTTGTCAAGATCGGAGTAGAACCTCTCTATTTCATCTTCGTCTTTATCAGCTGTAGAGGCATATACCTATACAATATTAGCAAAGTCTTTCTCAGTTTGAAGCCAAAGTAAGATAATTCTGTTGGAATAGGGAGTAAAGGTACGTACACAGTTATTTATCTCGTTCGTGACCAAAATGCCTACTCCGTATCGGTGAGAGGGATCGTTGTTTCCCGAGTAGTACATTGTTCCATTTTTCATGGAGTGTTTGCCTGCATCAGGCCACTGCACGTCACTGATTCCAAGAATGTCAAACTTGAGTTGTCGCATTTCGAGGGCTAGGTTGTTAAGTTTGCCTGCTGCGAATATACTTTTTACATTCCATGTAGCTATCCTCAAGGCTGACCGGGAGATTCTTAGCACCCTCTGATCATTGAAGATCTTCCCGGGACTGCGAGCCATGTTTGAGTTTTCAGCCATGATAATACAACTAGGAAATTAGATAATGAGGTGGTTTTCCGTTGCCTTCCTCATCGCAATCTTTCAGCCGGTGGAGCATCATTTGCTCGTCGCCTAAGAGTATCTGAAGTTGACCCTATTTTGAAACAATTTTTCAATAGCCCCAACCCAGTTATGATATAGCTGCTGCCCTATATCATTTTGTCATATCTGACTACCCTCACTTGGTTTAGCCTGTAGGTCAATACAGTGTACCAGAATGTGGCGCTTCGAGCCAGCAAGTGAGAGTTGGTTGTCTCTGAGGACCAGATACTCTGAACCTCCATCAGTCTCTTTGAGTCTCTTGGAATGACCGTCCAGAATAAAAGGTACTACCTCTCCGATACAGACCCCTACACACAATTTGACTAATGTATTTCAAATTCCAGAAATAATAATCGGCCAAGTGCAAGTTGGACTTGCACAATTAGTGTTCCGTACGCTGATTTCTTTTAAAATAAAAAACGTAATGCACTCTTGAGAGTTTTCGTTCAATCTACACCCTGTGGAGAAATATCCCAGAATTTTTTCAAAATTTTTTGATCGGTTCGTGATAAAGGGGAGACAACGATTTTCCGCGATTTTTTAAAAATAATACAAAGAAAAGTATACGCGTTATATTTTTATTTTTTCAAGCTTTCATTTGACACTCCACTCGATAACCTGGTAATTTTTTTTTTCACTGCCGATTTCACCCCCCAAAACTAACTCCTTAAATCAAAATTTAACTTTCCAAAGTACACGACCCTGATGAGGCCATCAATTCCTATATTAGCGCCAAATTTCAACTTTCTATGGTTACGGAGAAAATCTGGTATGACATACAGATAGACGGACAGACAGTCACCGAAGTGATCTTATAAGAGTTCCGTACGGAACACTAAAAATCTCCTTACGATATTTTTATTGGTCAGAAACTGACAAAATACGATTTTTGTCCTATCGATGTAAAATTTTGTACACTACCATAAAATTCAATTCGAAATAGTTTTTGGACTATAAACTTCAAAAAATTTAAATTCCTCTCCGGACGCATTTTTTGGGTTTCAAGTAATGCAAAATCTACCTATAAATTTACTTTCTGCCTGTCATTGTATAAAGACGAGAATAAAGGATAGTATAAAGCCCTGGGAAACACTGGAGTTGTTAGTGATGGCATCGGAAAGATCTGCATCAATTGCCACTTGCAATTGCTTGAGCAGATCATCGATTTTCTACTTCTTATTAAAGACCTAATAAAGGTCCCTTAGCTTTTCTTTTATTTATCACTAACTATCTTTTACTTCATTATAATACCATTATTAACGTTTGTGACATGCAAAGAGCTTTATGAATGATCTTTGATGGATAACGTTAAATAAATTGGATAGGGTTTCGATATTAAACTAAATTCACCCTTATTTACCCTTCTATATCACTTCACATTAAGGTAACCTTTATCAGCCGATTCATAACGACCTTAAATGATCCCTTCATTTTATAGTTATAGACAAGTCCCTTAAGGGTTTCTCCGAAATTGCTATAGTCGGACATTATGTGACATAATGTTATACAATAATGCACATGTGGTGTTGCCTAAGTCTCTAAAGTTATTAGTTATGAATGTTCGATTTACCATAACTCTGTGTTATACATGTACTGATCAGTCAATAAGTTTTGAAGGTGAAAATGAAACAAAATGAATGAATGAGTCGAAATACATCTATTCTTTAGTATAATCTCCCTAAGCTCAATAAATTTTTTCTTTTAAGGTTTGGGAACAGATAGAAATCAGGTGGAGCCAGATCTGGCGAATAAGGTGGATATTCCAACAATTCGTACTTTAATTCGACTAGTTACTTTGGCAACGGCAAGCTAAAGTACTTCTGTGAACAGGTGCATTGTCATGATGAAAGAGTATTTTTTCTTCTGCAAACAGGGCTTTTTCCCACGAATTTTCTCATCTAGCTGGTCCAACAGGTTGCTATAATACTCTCCTGTGATTATTTTACCGGTTTGAAGGTAATCAATTAATAAAATTCCTTTTGCATCCCAGAAAATTTTATTTTTTTTGGACGACTTTGACCACTTTGGTTGTCGGGCTCAGTCCTCTGTGCGGTTTATTGTCGCAGTTCAGAATCATACTGGTAAACCCAAGTCTTATCCATAGTTACAAATCGACCCACAAAATCAGTTTTATTCTTTGTGAAATGAGCCAAGTGTTGCTTAGAAAGTTTCTTTCGAGTGCGTTTTTGTTCCGATGTTAACAAATGCAACACCCATCGTGTGAATAGCTTTCTCATATCCAAAACATTAGTTGAGATCTCATGTACTGATCCATGTCAGATGTCTATAGCCTCAGCTAAATCATCCACGGTTAATCGACGATCTTCCATTACCATATCTTGAACTTGTACAACAGTTTCTTCAGTTGTTGCAGTTTTTGGACGTCCTGAACGTGGATCATCATTGACGCTTGTACGACCACGTTTAAACTCTAAAGTCCATCTATGAACAGTTGGAAATGAAGAAGCAAACTTCTTTAATACTTTCGCGAACTTTAGATTGATTTCAGTTGCCGATAAACCTCCCAAAACAAAAAATGTTATCGCTGCACGATATTCGATTTTTCCCGTATTTAAAAATACTCAGACACGTCTACTTTAACCAAATGAGAAACAATGAATGACTTGAAATTTAGGGTGTGTTCATATGACAGATGAAGCTTCAAAATGGTATTCAATATTTGGTTCAAGTAATGCTCCATAGGTATCGCTTTCAAAACTTGTTGACTGTTCTGATATATCATAAAAATACGATTTATAGCGTTCAGAGCTTCTGCTTCTTCAGAAAAAAACTTTCGTATGTAGAAATCGGTATTTGTTTATTAAAAATTAATAAAAAATTAGCAACAAAGAAAAATTACGTGTATTTTTTTTAAGAATCTCATGGTTGATTGGATTTAGTTCTTACCATCCTTCCGAATTTTCATTAATTTTTCATCAATATTTTACGAGGAAATGATTTTTTATGAAACGATTGTAAATTAACAAATCAAATTTTCTCAAAAATATTGATGGTATGACATTTTACCACTTGTGGATTATGTTTCAATATTTACTTTCAATTTATCTCACAACGTCAAAAATCATGGGCTCACTTGGGAAATTTTTAACCAGAAGTGACGTCAACTACAAGTATAACATATCCTTTGAAACCCATATCTTCTTCGTTTAAATTTTGGCGGGAAATATTGACATGATACAATATTTTAGTTAACAGTCAAATATTGTCTTCTTCTTCTTTTCATAAGGCAAAGTCTTGGTTCGTCCGTTTTTAAGCTTCTTGTAACGTAGCTTTTGTGCCATCTTTTTGGTGGTCGACCGGGAGGTCCCCCTGTTTCTAGTTTTTCCTCTTTTACCCATCTTGGCCATCTATGGTATTAGCTGACATTTTACCTACGTGATCCCTCCAATATCGACCTCTTGATCTTGCGAAACGAACGATGTCTTGAATCTTGAGTTCTTCTCGTATAGTTGTACTTCGTAGTTGGTCTCTCACGGTTATTCCTTTGAAAGTGCGCAATGTTTTCATTTCTTTAGATCTCTTGAGGATTTTTGTACATTAGAGCCGGTCTTACCACGATTCTATATATACTCACTTTGCTTTCTGTAGACATGTAGGCATTTTTCCATATTAAGTCCCTCAAACAACCAGATATTGTCGATGCTTTATTTACCTGATTTAGTACCTGTTAATATAGATAGCTGTACTCCCAGGTATGTGCAGTGCATTTTCTGTGCTATTCTTTTGTTGTAGACGGTTAATTTACATCTAATGGGACCTTTAGCTACAACCATTAATTCTGTTTTTTACACTGATGTTCTCATGTTGTAAGTTTCTGCTGTTGTTTGGAAACAATGTCTCTTAACTGGGTCCTATCGAATGCTTTTTGTAAATCAACTAGGCACAGAAATAGAAGTTTCTTGAATTCTAATGATTTTTAAATTAATTGTCGGATTGTAAATATAGCATTAACTATCGATCTATTTTCTTTTGCTGTTTTTCACTTATTTTGTGGTTTTTTTTGTTATTTTTGCAGTCATGATCTTGGTTAATAATTTACTAGTGCTGTTTAGCAGGGCAATGGTTCTATAATTGTCGAGGTCGTTTTTGTTTCCTTTTTTGAATATTGCCATCGTAATACTGTTCCTCCACTCTTTATGAATTTTCTGGTTTAGGATTATCTTTTAAAGTAAGGTTGGCAAGACTTTCTTTATTCCAGTACCTACATACTTGGGCATTTCGTTGGTGATGTCATCAGGCCCAGGAGCTTTTCTGTTCTTTGGTCAAATAATATCACTGCCAAAATTATAACATGGAACAAAGATCTGTAATTAAATTACACATCAAGCTTGACACACGTGCACCAAAAGGCAGTTTTCAATCTCGAAGAGTAAGTACAACGGTCAATGACTAGAAATTGACACGCTGTAATCAAAAGAATCACAATTAAAGGTTATATTAGATACAAGTAAATTTATAGTTGATAACAAGTAATTTATTTGTATACTTCACTTGTTGTTACTAGTCTACAGTTGTAAGTTTCTGTTGTTGCTTACAAACTTGTAGTGAAATAGACCTGTTAATAGTAAACGTTTTACTTGTTATTCTGTTATAGTATAAAGGAATCATTTCTCCATCTACAAATAAAGACCATGTTAGTGTCGAATGTCATGAAAGGTTCAATAGAGAATAGGGTTAAATTTAGTTTACATTTGAAATCCTATCAAAGCTTATGGTTAAAGCTATATATCAAGATTGTCAACCCTTTTAGAACAACGTATTAACTCATCATAGAAGGTATTTTGAATTGCATAATACCTGGTTGATTGAGAGCGATACGTGGTTCGATTAATGAAATGTATCTTCAATAGCACTTTAGAATAACGTATTAAAGAGGGTTCTTTTGTCTCTTAATCCCAAATTTTAAGTATCAAAAAAAACTAATAAAAATATTGGAAAACTCTAAATTTGACAATATGTACAATATACGAGGATTGATTGATAAGTCTGGTAAATTTCTACGAAATGGAAGTTTTATTATTCAGAAATATTGTTTATGGTTTAGCTACGGTATAAAGAAACGAAATCCAGTTACTTATAAACTGAAGGAAGCTAAATGGATTGACATGAAGTCAAGACGATATTTGCATGGTTGTACCGTGTATGATAAAATTATCATAAAATTATCTGCACAAAGTCACCTACTTTTTAAAAAAATTCCGTTCAAAACTGACATTCATAATCTATAATATATATAAATTGCAACGTCTCTCTGTCTGTCTGTTTGTCTGTCCGTTAGTGCGCTTATCACTGGAGAACCACTTATCCGATTTTCGTACTTTTTTTTTTTTAAACATACATATGTTCTCTGGCCAGGTTATAGGCCTTATGCTACCTATCGTAATATGTTTTATTACGATAGGTAGCATAAGGAATGAGCAGTGACGTAAAATAGTGAATGAAGTCGAAAAAAAGTTTGCCGCTAGCGCGTTGCCTTGCAGTACATAGCCTAAACCATTAAATAAGGAACAATATTATGTAGCAGAGAATATCTATAATCTATAATATATATAAAATGTAATGTCTCTCTGTCTGTCTGTCTGTCCATTAGTGCGTTTATCATGCGAGAACTACTTATCCGATTTACGTTTCTTTTTTTAAATTCATACATATATTCTTTGGCCAGGTTATATAATAATAATAATAATCTATATCTATAATATATACAGAATGCAACGTCTCTCTCTCTGTCTGTCTGTCCGTTAGTGCGCTTATCCGTCGAGAACCAGTTACCCGATTTACGTGCTTTTTTAAATTCATACATGTTCTCTGACCAGGTTATAGATATATATTTTATTACATCTATAATATATATAAAATGCAACGTATCTCTATCTGTCTGTCTGTCTGTCCGTTAGTGCGCTTATCACTGGAGAACCACTTATCCGATCTTCGTACTTTTTTTTTAAAACATACATATGTTCTCCGGCCAGGTTATAGGCTATATTTTATTAGATAGGTAGGATAAGGAATGAGCAGTGATGATAATAGTGAATGAAATCGGAAAAAAGTTTGCCGCTAACGCGTTCTCTTGCAATACACAGTCTAAACTACTAAATATGGAACAATATTATGTAGCAGAGAACATCTATAATAAATATAAAATGCAACGTCTCTCTGTCTGTCTGTCTGTCCATTAGTGCGTTTATCACGCCAGAACTACTTATCCGATTTACGTGTCTTTTTTTAAATTCATACATATATTCTTTGGCCAGTTTATATAATAATAATAATCTATATCTATAATATGTATAAAATGGAACGTCTCTCTGTCTGTCTATCCGCCCGTTAGTGCTCTTATCACTGGAGAACCACTTATCCGATTTACGTGCTTTTTTTTTAAACATACATATGTTCTCTGGCAGGTAACATGAGGAATAAGCAGTGACGATAATACTGAATTAAATCGGAAAAAAGTTTGCCGCTAGCGCGTTCTCTTGCAATACACTGCCTAAACCACTAAATATGGAATAATATATATATACATATAGCAAAGGATATCTATAATACATATAAAATGCAACGTCTCTCTGTCTGTTTGTCCGTTCGTGCGCTTATCACTGGAGAACCACTTATCCGATTTACGTTCTTTTTTTTTAAACAAGCTAAACCATTAACTATGGAACAATGTCATGGAGCAAAGAATATCTATAATATATATAAAATGCAACGTGTCTCTGTCTGTTTGTCCGTTAGTGCGCTTATCACTGGAGAACCAGTTATGCGATTTACGTGCTTTTTTTTTAAACATACGTATGTTCTCTGGCCAGGTTATAGGATATATTTTATTACGTTAGGTGACATAAGGAATAAGCAGTGACGATAATAGTGAATCAAGTCGGAGAAAAGTTTGCCGCTAGCGCGTTCTCTTTCAATACACTGCCTAAAGCCTTAAATATGGAACAATATCATGTAGCAAATAATATAATATATATATATAAAATGCAACGTCTCTCTGTCTGTCTGTCTGTCCGTTAGTGCGCTTATTACTCGAGAACCATTTATCTGATTTACGTGTTTTTATAAATTTATACATATGTTCTATATAATTCGATATAAGCCTAGATAATGGGAGATAAGTTGAGATAATGGGAGATAAGTTGAGATAATGGGAGATAAGGAGAAATAATGGAAGATAAGTTGAGATTAACCTCGATAATGGGAGGTAAGGTGAGATTATGGTAGATAAGTATAAGTAATGGTAGCTAAGGAGAAATAATAGGAGATATGGAGAAATAATGGGAGATAAGGAGAAATATTGCTAGATAAGTCGAGATAAGCCTAGATAATGGGAAATAGGGTGAGATAGTGGGAGATAAGGAGAAATAATGGGAGATAAGGAGAAATAATGGGAGATGAGCAGAGATAAGCCTACATAATGGAAATTATGTAGAGATAATGGGATATAAGGAGAAATATTGGGAGATAAGGGGAAATAATCGGAGATATTTTATTACGTTGGGTAACATAAGGAATAAGCAGTAACGATAGTAATGAATAAAGTACACGCGAGCGAAGCCGCGGGCCCGGCTAGTATAAATATAAAAAACAGAGGCTTACTTACGCCCCCACTTCATAAAACAGGCATATGTGACAGGTCTTTCACTTACAATTTAGTTAAAACTTATAACAACCTTCCGGAGATTCTGAAATCTAAATCAGTCAAATGTTTCAAAAAGTAATTGTTATTGCAGAATAATTGAAGAATTTATGTGTTGTGTTCCTAAAAATGTAAGTTTTCTAATCTTAAATCATGGCTTTCTGTAACTGACATAACGTTTTTTCTTTTTTTTTTTTTTTTTGTTTGTTATTTGGTTGTGCATCATATAGTGTGATTGTGCGTTACTATTATTATTTGAAGAGTTGATTGGTTGGTCCGTTACTTTGTGGCAGTACATTTTAACAATAAAACTACTTAATTACTTTGTTAACTATCACTAAATATATTTGTAAAGATTTTACAATTGCGTTATCGCGATTTCGTAGTACAACTACATTGTCAAACGCTTAACTAAGACTGAAACAGATTTTTGGTATTTTATCTTTTTATGATGAACAGATGTGGGTCTATTATATGTTAAAACAGTTGAAATAAAACAGAATTTGCTACGTCTAATTGACTATTCAGTAAATTTATATTATGGTCCTTTGAATGTCTGTAAATTTCTATGGATTCTAAGACGTTGAGTTTTGACCCTTTAGGTGCCATATGGAGTATTTGTAAACAATTGATGTTTCTAAGAAATGTTTAGCAAAGTGTGATTTAAAAAATGAAAAATCACACTTTGCTAAACATTTCTTAGAAGCAGACCATACTTTTCCCAACATCAATTGTTTACAAATACTCCATATGGCACCAAAAGGGTCAAAACTCAACTTCTTAGAATCCATAGAAATTTACAGACATTCAAAGGACCATAATATAAATTTACTGAATAGTCAATTAGACGTAGCAAATTCTGTTTTATTTCAACTGTTTTAACATATAATAGACCCATATCTGTTCATCATAAAAACATAAAATACCAAAAATCTGTTTCAGTCTTAGCTAAGCGTTTGACAATCTAGTTGTCCTACGAAATCGCGATAACGCAATTGTAAAACCTTTACAAATATATTTAGTGACAATTAACAAAGTAATTAAGTAGTTTTATTATTATTATTTGGTTGTGCATGTGTTAGTGTGTTGCTGCCTAGGAGCAAGTGTAAAAACAGATGGACATATATTTTGCTTCAGTTAAATTAAGTTTTTTTTTCTTTTATCTTTGTTCAGCTGCACTTTGTCCTGTTCACTGTATATTGCATACTTTGAATAAAATTGTTTATTATTATTATTATGATTATTTTTGTTTTTCTTTCTCACATTTGGTCAATGTGGTTCCATGTTTGGCTGACGGGCGCAAACCAAGTCAGCACAAACGCATTACCATTGTGTATTAAGGAATGACCTGACAATGTTACATGTTTTCAAAATCACTGACTTCTGAATGTTTTTTGTGTATGTTTGTGTTGAGTCCTAATTGTACTAAGTGTGGTGTGAAAGTTGTTGGTGTAAGGCCTGTGGCTGATATAATGAAGGGGACCATGATGACTTTTTCTTGTTTCCATAGCCTTTTTATTTCCGTTGCAAGGTCTGTGTATTTGGAAATTTGTTCTGTGTATTTCGTTTGGATGTTTGTGTCGTTGGGGACAGCTATGTCAATTAAATAGGTGACTTTTTCTTTTTGCACTGAAAAGTAATATCGGATCTATTGGCGGCGACTGTTTTGTCTGTATGGATACTGATGTCCCAGTAGAGTTTGTAATCTTTATTTTCAAGTACGGATGTTGGTGTGTATTTGTAGTAGGGATCTGTGTTTTCTATGAGCTTGTATGTTGTGACTAGTGCTTGGTGAACTACTTTTGCCGCTGAGTCATGTCTGGCTGTGTATTCCGTTCCGGCTAATATTTTACATCCGCCTGTTATGTGTTCAATCGTTTCTTTCTGCTGGTGGCATTTCCTGCATCTGTCTTCTGTAATAGTTTGGTCTTTGATGATATGCTTCTAGTAGTTTCTGGTTAATATGACTTTATCCTGGATGGCAAGTAAGAAGCCTTCTGTTTCAGGGAAATAGCTGCCCATCCTGTAACCAGGTGTATGATTGTTTTTTATTTACGTGGTCTTGTTCTATGTAGTATTTGTGTTTTCCGTGGAAGGTTTTCTCTGTCCACATTTTCATCTTTTCCTGTTGTAATTGGATGTGACTGTGTGTGTGTCGGCTGAGTGGTCTGCCCGGGATAAGTCGAGAGGTGTGTAGTTTTTGTCTGCTTTCACTGTCGCTATGTGGAGATTGGTTTGCTTGCTGTGAAAGAATTTCCTAAGTGATTGTATTTGTTTTGTGTGTAGTGATCTGATGTGTATGATTCCTCTTCCTCCTGCTTTCCTCTCGATGTATGCGTTGGGGTATAATTTTCTGTAATTGGTGAATTGAGAACGTATAAGGATGTAAATGTTTTCTATGTATGTTTTTGACCATTTGATGATTCCAAATAAATATGTGAGTATAGGTATAGCGAACGTGTTGATGGCTTTATTGAGATATTTGGAGTTGAGTTTTGTTTGTGAAAGTTTCGTGAGTCTGTTTTTAAATCCGGTTCGGAGCTCTGTTTTGATGTGAGTGTGGTTGAGTTTGGTGCTTTGTTGGAAGCCTAGATATTTGTATGTTTCTTTGTCGAACATGTTATCGAGTGTTTCATCGTTGATGGTTTCTATCTCATGGTGGATGCTGCCCGTTCAGGATTCCCGATAGAGGTTTCTTCTGAAGAAATGGTCGATAAAATTCATGGTATCGTAATGGAAGACCGTCGCATTAAACCTAGTGTGATTGCTGAGATGGTACGCATGTGATGTGACTGGGTACATAATATTCTGAAAATGAAAAAACTAAGTGTGCGATGGGTGCCGCGTTTGTTGATTCCGGACCAAAAATGCACGAGGAAGGACATCTCAAAAATGTGTTTGAAAAAGTTCCGGAGTAATCCAAAAGACTTCTGGCGTCGTTTTATGACTCCAAAGTGTATTGGTGAGTTGATAGCAGAATTCTCTCATTGTAGATGCAAATACATGGTGGGGTGCACCAAAAAAAAAAGAGATTTCTTATGCATTTTACTGGATTTTGCTACCTGTTATTTTTAAGGGTTCACCCTATTTTAGACAGAAAACCTCTGCTATACAATAGAGTCATAAAATGTAAATAAGGGTTCGTCGGTAGCATAGCCATCCGAGCGTAACCTGCGTTTAATGTTTAATAAATAAAATTATCTTATAAATAAAGTTATAGAAAATATAAGATTTATTACAAGTTTTTTCTTAATGTATAGATCTATGTATGTATGCAGATATATATATATATATATATATATATATATATATATATATATATATATATATATATATATATATATATATTCACGATATATAAGTACTTTAATTACAACCAAAAACAATGATCATCTTCAAAATTTGAAGACTCGACTTCTCTTCAACTTATAATTAAGAGTTCTATTTCCACAGTTTCTTCGATGTATTTGTCAAGTTTCCACATTTTATTTCCTTCTTCTATAACATGTCGAATTCTATTCCGGCGAATAATAATTGCCTTACGTCTTGAAGTTTGAACGTGGTGTTTTTCCTTGCAACGATACCTTTTATTTGTGCCCAAATTAGCTCTACGGGATTCAATTCGCAATGATATGGAGGTAATCTAAGCACTGTGATATTCCATTCCTTTGCCATCTCATCGACTGCGTATTTCTTGAATTGTGCCTTATTTCGTTTCGCAATTGTCAGAAGTACCGCTTTTAACATACCATCTTTATGTTTTTGTCTCTTATCCATTGAAGAATATCCACTTTCTTCCATGGATTTGTCGGGAGTCGTTCTAATAATCGAAAATGGTATGGGGCATTGTCTCATACTATAACTGATTCTGCAGATATACATTCAATCATTTGTTGGAAGTACTTCTCAAAAACATCAGCCGTCATCTCCTCATGGTATTCTTTAGTTTACTTTGATTCGAATTCCAACAAGCCACCGTCGAGAAATCTGTTTTCACTACCAATATGTTCTATAATTAGCCTGCGACCTTTTCCTGAAGGGGTTGTAATCCAGTTGACCCACCTTCCATAAAAGCTTGTTTGGCACTCTTAATGTTTTTGTCAATCTAGAATTTTTTAACTGTGTCCCTCATTAACCCAAGTCTCATCTAAATAAAAAATATTTCTTTCTTCGGCTCGAAATTTTCTGATTGCTCGTAGATATTCTCTTCTCCAACAAATTATTTCTGATTTATCAATAAGAACAAATTTTCTATTGTGGTTTTCCTAACGAAAATTCAGGTTATGGAGGATTTTCCATAATTGCCATTTTTTTAAATCTGATAAGTCCTGGTCTTCTCTGATTTCTTGCGAAACTTTATGTAGTGTAGGTATTTCTTTCTTAATAAAAAAATGATGTACTCTTCTTCTTATTGCGTTTTTAAAGTCTTCATCCACCTCTAAGGGCTCCTTTTCTTTGTGATTCTGCGGTTCGTTGCAAGGACCGCGTTTTCTTTCTTTTAGAAATCTATAAATAGTTGCTGATCCAACTCCCGTCATGTTGGCATAAGTTTTCACAATTTCATGTACTTGCCTTGTTGGCTATTGATGCACTAGGGCATCATGGACGTTAAGTATCATTGTTTTTTCTAGCAGGGATAATGCAGATTTACAGACTCCGCGAATTTTGATCGGGGCAAAACTGATAGTTCAGGTTAGTGATAGTGGAAGCCATCGCTGTTCTGATTTGAACTGAACATATTATAGGTTTTTGCTCTATTTTTATACTTACACAGAATATTTTTATTGCATACTTACTTAGGCACCTACCTACCGATAAGTACTTTGGTTTATTATATTCCAATAATTGCCAAAATCCCAAATAATTTTATTGTACCTATTATTATTAAGAATTGTTCATTGTACTCGTATAGGCCTTTATCATACAAATAAAATTTTTAGTTTCATCATTTACATTAAAATAAACTTTGAAATGTGTTGTTATAAAGTTCAGAAGGTATGAAATAAAATATTTTTTAGAAAAAGGTCGCACTGTAGTATAGAGATAGAAACTAAAGGTGATTAAAACTAAAAATGCAAATAATTGGTGGAGAAATTTCGGGCGCTTATGGTTTATGACATTTTAATGTTTATAACCCATGTTGTGTGCTATCAACTCCAAACAAACGGATTTTAGACGAAATGTGGATTGTCAATTATACCCTGAAGACAAGGCGGTACTCAAAACAGAGGGTTGGAGCCGATGAAAGTTTAATTTTATCAGTGAGAAAACTGATGGCAACTGTTTTTTGAGACTCACAAGGTATCGCATGGTTGACTATTTAGAGAAGGGCGAAACAATAACTGACTTTTATTACGCAATGTTGTTTGACCTTTCCATAGTGAGTTATGGCAGAAGCGACCAAGACTAGTTCGCAAAAAAGTGCTCCTTCACCAGGACAGTGCCCCTCCTCACACTTCGGCCATTGTAATAGCAAAAGTGCAAGAGCTGGAAATAGTTCCCCACCTACCCTTTTCCCCAGCTTTGAAAAAAAAAAATAAATATAACTAAGCAAATAGCACAAAGCTAGTGTCACATAAATAAACCTAAATGAAAATAAAACAACCTTACTAATAATGATTACTACTGATAGCATTACCTCTCAAAGTGTAAAATTTGGGCGTGTCCAAATCCAGAATTAAACTAGTATTGAAGTGTTAAAAGTCTATAAAAAAAAATTAAGCAAAAATATATTCGTGACTCGTAAACGCGTCAAAATTAATACAATTAATAATCTCATTTATAGCGTTTTCCGCCTTTGGGTGCCTAATCGCCAGTTATTTCTCTCCTCCCAGTCATCTTCTGAGAAATTCCTTCCAGACATTGCCCTTGTTATTCCCTGCAGCCATGTTATGGGTGGTCGTCCTCTTTTCTCGATGAGAGTACGAAGTGTCTGAAGATGGTCGACGATATTGTAACCCTTCCCGAATCTCTCTTGTTTGAAAGGCTGATATTTTTATCAATGAAAACAAAAAGTTTTATATTTTCGGTGACTTTAATATAGATCTGAATGATCATAACTTATCAATACGGGAAGTTATAAGTATAATATAGTCCTTACCTTTTTATTAATGAAGCCACTTGACTTTCAAAAAAAAAATAGTAGTTGTATTGGCAATTGTATTACTAATGATAAGGATAATTGTAGGGTTTCACTGGAGGATTTTTACTTATCTGATCATAAAGGTATTGTAAAAAAAAATAGCAATTGAACACATAAGAACCACTATTAATAAGACAGAAATAATAAAGTTCCGTCCACTGTCTAAACTATCTATTGAAATGTGTGTATGAAAACTGATATGTTGGAATTGGTCAGAACTTGACGATGCACCTGATATTAACACTTCTTGTAACTATTTAATGCAGGTAATATCAGAATCTCTTCATGAATATTTTCCTAGAAAAACAAAAACTGTACACTGTCAAAATAAACCAAAGAAATGGTTCAATTCTGAACTTAAAACAATAAGATATAATATATCATTTCTAACTTATTTTGTCACAAACAAAAAGCTTTTTTGGTAGTCTCCCTTGGTATTTGTTTTACATGTCCATACCAAGCTAGTTGTTGTCTTTCGATATCGTTAGTTATTGTGCGTTCCACCTTCATTAAATTCCTTACGTCCTTGTTTCCAACATGCTCGAGTCTAGATTTACATGCAGATCTTCTCCAGAAATCCATTTCCACTTGTAGGCTGTCTTTTTGTTTATTTGTCAGCTGCCATACTTCCGAGCTATAAGTCAGTGTAGGTGGTAATATAGAGTTATAGATTTTCCTTTTTTATCTCCGCCGTAGTATTGTGTTCAATGCCCCAATAACCTTTTTTCCTTTTGTTATTCTGTCTTGTATTGTTTCGTTGTTTCAGCCAGTCTTGGTGAGTCTCGTGCCCAGATCTACGTATTCTTCATAGCACTTGATAGTTTCATTGTTTAAAATCAAATCTCCTGGTGACGGTTCATGTCCAATGCTTAAATATTGTGTCTTCTCTATATTTATTTGTAATCCCCATTTCCTGTATTCTTCGTATAGTTTCCGGGACATGTATTCCAGGTCTTCTTTATCTTGAGCCACCACCACCTGATCATCTGCGTAATGTGTATATGGTTGTGTCCCCTATTGCTATTTACATGCCATTACACTTCCGTTTACACATTCTCAGAGCTTCATCGATGTATATATTGAATAGGGTGGGTAACAAAGAACATCCCTGGCGTAACCTTTAGTCACATTGAAGCCCTTTGAAAGTTAAGAAAATTAATACATACTTGCTGTAAATTTCTATATTTATTGATGTAACTTATTTTATTTCAGTCTTGTTTACTCTGTCTACTCTATTTCCTTTCTGTATTAAAGGCAGATACTATACTTGTAAAAAGTCGACTCCCGAGATTTTTGCATTGCTTCACATTTCAGGGTTCCTAGATCACGTAAAACACCGCTTCTCATGTCCGTCGATCTGTGTGTTGGCACGATAACTCTCGAACGACATAAGATATCGATTTTTAACTGGGCGTACGTGTAATACTTCAAGAATCTATATTGTTTCAGCTACGTCGCCTCGAGGAATGCGGATAAAAGAAGTGGAGGTCTTTAAATATTATATAGTTTCAAATTTTCTGTATTACGAGAATAATGGGCAAATTTTAAGCTTTTAATGTAATTATTTTAACGGAATTTTGTAAGAGTTCTTTTCGTTTTGCAGTTTTTAAGATCTTTTTTCTTTCAAAAAAGTAATTTGGAGTATCGCATGAAGCTTCTCATTAAAGAGGAAAATAAAACAAAAGTTATTGATGAAAGAATGCTTCAGGCAATGACGATCCAACTAATTTTCAACTAAAATTTTGCTCTACACAATTTTGATCGGGCTGCGACTTAATTTAGGATAATCCCAGATTAAGAGACGAGCACTAAATAAATCATCAGCTTTGTTGAGGTTTTACTGCTGTCAAATCTAACAAATGAAGATTCCAGTAATTGTCTAGCTAAAAAAGGAGGAATATCCGTAACTATAGATTTTTAAGATTGTGTACCAAGATATAGGAACATATTTTTCTTCATAAGTAGGCAGATAACTTTAAAAAAATCTTATATCTATCTAGCCGACAGTGCAAAACAGTCGCCTAAAAAAATGTCATTATTTAAATTCTTATTTAAATGAGAAACTTCGCAAGAGACTTATTTCAATGAATTTTTTTAACACTATGTCTCGACTCTGTACGTTCCTAATGGCAAAAAAATAAAAAAAACCGCTGCTTTTGTTAAGATGTTACCATAGAGAGCGAAAAATCGTATAAAAAGAAAAAAAACTTATGCTTATATTAGGCGTTGCGGAGAGTAAGGGCGAACTCAACATTGGGTCAAATTTTTTTTTTTATATATAATTCTATTTTATAGTACTTTTCCTACATCACACACCGGTCTAATTGTTGAGTTCGCTCTTGCTTCGCCTTCAAATTTCAGTATCAAATAAATGAAAAATTTCGAACAGGCGATAGCCGGGCGGGTAGTAAGGGCGAACTCAACAATTTCGCGAGGAGCAACCGCCGGTATTGCGTCACTAAATGAGGTTTACTTGAAATTTTACGCTTTCTGCGTGTTAGTTCAAGTTAATTTTGAAGTTAATACGTTTATGTTTTGTTTGGTTTTGTTGCTTCTTTTTTTAAGAAAAGTATGGCGCAACCTGGACCTTCTAGTAGTGAAGTAAGTGTACAACATTTAGATGGTAGTGCTGTGTCGGGTTATTCGCGAAAGAGACCTGCTAAGATGAATGATTGGCAAAAAAACGAGTGTAAGTTGAAACGAAATTCAGGAAGTGCTTACATTTCAAGAAATAACAAAAGGCACGTTGTTGCCCGCAAAATTGGACCTCCTTGCAAGTGTGGATGTTTTGAGAAAATAGGCGCTGAACTGGTCACCAATATTTTTGACTCTTTTTGGCAAATTGGAAACTATGATCTACAGAATGCTTACTTATCAAAATTGTTGATCTGCAATGATGTACGTACTTACGTAAAGGGGCGTCCAAGTCGTACCCTGAGACGCATTCAATATAATGTGACAGTTGATCACGCTAATCGTGAAGTTTGTCGTACTGCGTTTTATAACATTCATGGCATCTCTGAAAAGCGCGTTCGAGTCGTACTTGACAAAACCAGCAGAACTGGAACTGTTACAACGGATCAAAGGGGGAGGTGTGAACCCGCGAAGAAAATAGGAAATGACGATCTTTCTAAAGCAAAAGAACACATCATGTCACTACCTACTGTCACCAGTCATTACAGTCGCGCCAAAAGCCCTCATCGAAAATACTTACCTGTTGGACTTAATATTAAAAAGCTCTATTCTCTTTACAATGAATGGCTTACGGAAAATTACCCTGGTTACAGCCCGGTAAATCAGCACTATTATCGTGATACGTTTAATATGCAGTTCAATATTGGTTTTGAGCCCCCAAAAAGTGACACCTGTAATTATTGCGATAAAGTAGACATAAAAATTAAAAGTAGTCAAATGCACGATTCCGAAAATGTTGCTGAAATCGAGAATCTTAAACAAGAGAAGGAGTTACATCTGACCCGTGCAAAAGCTGCTCAGTCTCTTCTTAAGGGATTAAGGAGTAATGCCGATGACTCTTTTCTGGTCATAGCTTTTGATCTGCAGCAGGCTTTGCCAACCCCAAAGCTGACTACTGGGATTCAGTATTACAAAAGGAAGCTATAGACCTATAACTTTTGTATCCATAATGTAAAAACCGGTTCTTCAACGATGTACCTTTGGGATGAAAGTACAGGGAGGCGTGGATCATGTGAGATTGCAAGTTGCTTGTACGATTATTTGTATAAAGTTGATGTTAATGTTAAAAAAGTTATTATGTTCAGTGATAACTGTTCTGGACAGAACAAGAATTTAAATCTTGTTTTGGCAAATCTATACTTTATACACAAAGACCAGTTCACTGAAATTAAACACTATTTTATGATACCTGGGCACTCATACCTTCCCTGTGATAGGGATTTTGGGAACATTGAGAGAGAAATACGGAATAGCACTGTGTATACCATGGATCACTATAAGTTAATGATTGAAAGCTGTCGCCGAAAAAACCAGTTTTGCGTTGTCCAACTTAAACAGGACATGATTTTCAATTTCTCTAATTTTCAAAAGAAAATTACTAAAATGCAGATGACTGGTGCTAAGTTTAAAGATGGAAAGATCTTTGAATTTACAAATAACTTTAAGCAAGGTTTCTACATTCATTCTGCTTACAATTTAGATGTCAAAACGGCAGTCAAACTACAAAAAGGCAAGGTGAAAAACTATGATCCTGATCATTTTCATTTGGCCAGTGAAACACTGACGAGACTTTACAGTGCTCCCATTAAAATACCAGCCCCCAAATTAAAGGACATTCAGGACTTGTTACCGTATGTTCCCCTACCTTGGAGTCGGTACTTTACTAACATTATAGCCTCTCAAGACGCAGCAACGAATAAGAGCACCGAAAATGAAGATGTTATGGACGATGACCAAATAGATTACAACTGAACTTGGCTAATTATTTGTTTCTTTTCTTTAGTTTTTTTTATGTTAGTTTCAATACCATATTTCCACTGTTTTGTATGTTGTATCAAGTAACTATTTTGTAATAACAAAACCTTTAATTAAAACAATAACCTTAAAATTAAATAAAATGTGTTCAAAATTTTTAATACCGGTCTAATTTTTTCCCAGGTATTGCCAATTTTAGGTGATAGTGTAGCATCAGAAACGAACAGTAAAATATGATAAAAAAATACACAAATAAATATTTAAAAAACATTTAAAAATTCACGGAATACACTATTCTACTTAAGTAAATAATAAAAAGCTAATAAATTATAAATAAATAATAAAAACCTAATTTTGCCAATATTTTGTTGAGTTCGCCATTTAGATTTTTCTATAAATTCAATTTTTTCGAAACTTCATTTTGTTGAGTTCGCCCTTACTATCCGCAACGCCTCATATTTAATAACTTATGACTAGAGATAAAAAAAAAGATAAAAATAATTGAGATTCTTTAGTTTCTTTTACTTTTAGGTTACCTAGGCACAAAGATGGCATTAGAAATGGTGAAACCATAACTGAATTGGAAAGTTCCATCCTTTATATAAACACGTGCAAAATTTTATTTCGATCTATCAATTCATTCGAGTAGTAGCAGGTGTTTAATATTGACGTGTCGTTGATGTTTTTAAATTGGAAAAAACTGAATATCGTGCAGTAATTAAATTTTTTGTTTTGGATGGTTTAACACCAACACTTTTAACAATTCATCCGAAATTGTTAAAAGTGTATAAGAATGCTTCACCTTCACTTTTCACTGTGAAAAAAATAGGCTGCTCTTTTTAAATCTAGTCTTACAAGGCTCGAAATTGTTCCATACAAAGGTGATCCAAAAACTACTACACCACAAATCATTCAACAAGTCCATGATATGGTGTTAGATGATCGACGAGTGAAAGGGCATGGAGTAGCTGAAGCCATAGGCATCTCAAAAGATTGAATTGGAAATATTTCGCATGAAGAATTACATATAAAAATCTTTGTGCAAGATGAGTGTAGTATTTGCTGACAATTGAACAAAAACTCATTCGAATGCGTATATCTCAAGCGTATTTGGATCGTTTTAAGCAAAATAAAATGGATTTCAAACGTCGTTTCATAACTGTTGATGAAACTTGGATCCACCATACACCAAAGCGAAAAGAACAGTCAAAACAATGAATTGAAGCCGGTGAAAGTGTACCAAAGGCAAAGACGGTTCCCTCAGCAGGGAAGGTTATGGCAAGAGTTTTTTGGGATTACAAAGGTGTTTTGTTGATCGATTATCTTCAGAAAGGTAAAACAATTAACTCTGAATATTATTATAACCTTTTGGATCAGTTAGCTGCAAAAATTTGTGACAAAAGACCTGCTTTAAAGAAGAAAAAAGAATAATTTTTCATCAAGACAATGCACTATGTTGGGAATATGGAATCTTCGGCACAGTGACAGTATATATCACCACTACACCAAGCACTTTATTTTTGCACTCGACGCGCGTTTCGCTAATCATGTTAGCTTCATCAGGATTGATATTAAATTTAAAAAGAAATTCTCTATTCTAAGTAAAAAATTAAAAAAGCTTTTACCCAAGAAGAATAGTCCTCGGGAACTCGTAAATATTGGAGGAATGCATCTCATTCCTTTACACAAAATGAAATTAGCATCTTAAAAAAAGGTCTTAACTTTGCTACACCTCCTCCTAGAGATAATTTATTAGAAATAGTTTCTCACATTGAAAGTTCCATTAGTACACTTCCAGAAAATAGTAAATCATTTGTTAGGGAGGCATGTCGCAACCAAATATCAAAAAACATTGTTAAGAACACAAATTCTAATTCACAAAAAAAAACATAATAGTAGCTGAAGGATTAAGAAAGAAAGATATCTTCTGTTTAAAAGCAGATAAAGGAAATAAGGTTGTTATATGGATAAGAAAGAATACTTTGATTATGTAGATAATTTTATCGAATCCAGACCTTATGAGAAGGTAATAAGAAATCCATTACCGAAAATGAAAACAGAGGTTAAAGATTCTTTAAAGAAACGTAAGGACCTTATCTCCGATTCGCTAAAATTTAAATTAAATGTGAGTAATCCGACCATACCAAAGTTGTATTGCTTACCCAAAACTCACAAACCTGGAAAAGAAATGCGACCCATTGTTTCATCGGTCGGATCACCCACATATTTGACATCCAAATGGTTATCAAAAGAGCTTGAGAATTTACCATTAAATACTTTCCCAGTGTAGAATTCTTTAGAATTCATTAATAAAACAAAAGATCTAGTTCATAATGAAGGTGATATCTTAATTTTTTTGATTTCAGTTCTTTGTTTTCAAGTATGCCAATATCGCAAACTTTACAATATTTCGAATAATTACTTAGAATGAATTACTTTGAGGAAGAAATTATTCATGAATACTTAACATTATCTAAACTTTGTATGGAACAAAATTCTTTTCAATATAGCAGTCAATTTTATGTTCAGGAAGAAGAAACAGCTATGGGTAATTGTTTCTCAACTTTCATAGCCAATTTATTCATGAGTATGATTGAAACCGAAGCCAGTCAAGAATTTGAGAGAGAGTATGGTATAAGTATGTGGATGATGTTTTCGCGATTTTTGATACAAAGAAAACAAATATAGATGATTTTGTTTCCAAATTAAATAGCCGATATAATTCCATTAAATTCACTTACGAAATTGAGAACAAAGGACACCTGCCTTTTCTAGATATTTTAATTATTAAAAATAATAATAGGTTAGAACTTGATATCTATAGAAAAGACACAGTAAGAGATAGATATATTCCTAATGATTCATTTCATTGCAAACAACACAAATTAGCCGCATCACATTTTTTAGTTTATCGTTTGGACACTTTATGACGACGACTTAGTAAACAAGTTAATAAATAGACATAAGTTCAGGTTAAATATTCAGAATTCCACCCTTGTCACACCCGAAGAAAATAAGACCAAGTATGTCTCCATAGCATATAATCCGAAATATAGCAGGGGACTCAATAAGGCATTTAATAAGGTATGCCTCACCTTAGTCTATGTTATAAGTCATCAGACAATCTGAGGAATATCTTAAGAAATCTTAAAGATAAGATTCCTAGTTGTGAGAAAAGTGGAATTTATGAAATTAGTTAATACGGTAGAACAAAAAAATCTAGCATTGCCGCACATATCCTTGAAGCTGATCATACTGTAATATTAGGTAATCTAAGATTAATTAAAAATGTATATAATAGGAAATTGTGGAACGCATACGAAAGTATTGAAATTATAAAATGTAAAAGTAGTTTAAATAAAGACAGAAGGCCTATCCCTTATAGTCCTCTCTACTGATTACTTGGCGGGAACTGATGGCCTCGCCTATGCCATTAGTTCCGCCTGAGTAATTTAGATGTTATGCTAAGTATAAATAGAGTAGATTTGTAGTTTAGCTTTAGTCAATCATCGCTCCTGATGAAGCTAACATGGTTAGCGAAACGCGCGTCTAGTGCAAAAATAAAGTGTTTGGTGTAGTCGTGATATATACTGAGTAAGACAATGCACGTGTTCACACAAGTATTTTGAAGATGGCAAAATTTAACGAATTAAAGTACGAATTGCTTGAATATCCAGCGTATTGAATAAGCATAAGGAATGAGCAGTGACGATAATAGCGAATGAAGTCGGAAAAAAGTTGGCCGCTAGCGCGTTCCTTTGCAATACACAGCCTAAAACCATTAAATACGGAACAATATTATGTAACAGAGAATATCTATAATCTATAACATACATAAAATGTAATGTTTTTCTGTCTGTCTGTCCATCCGTCCATTAGTGCGTTTATCACGCGAGAACCACTTATCTGATTTACGTATCTTTTTTTAAATTCATACATATATTCTTTGACCAGGTTATAGAATAGTAATAATAATCTATATCTATAATATATATAAAATGCAACGTATCTCTGTCTGTCTGTCTATTCGTTAGTGCGCTTATCCCTCGAGAACCACTTATCCGATTTACGTGATTTTTAAATTCATACATATGTTCTCTGACCGGGTTATAGATATATATTTTATTACATCTATAATATATATAAAATGCACCTGCCTGTCTGTCTGTCTGTCCGTTAGTGCGCTTATCACTGAAGACCCACTTATCCGATTTACGTGCTTTTTTTTAAAAACATACATATGTTCTCTGGCCAGGTTATATTTTATTGCGTTAGGTAACATAAAGAATAAGCAGTGACGATAATAGTGAATCAAGTAAGAAAAAAGGTTACCGTTAGCGCGTTCTCTTGCAATACACTGCCTAAACCATTAAATATGGAACAATATCATGTCGCAAAGAATATAATATATATATATATAAAATGCAACGTCTCTCTGTCTGTTTGTCTGTCCGTTAGTACGCTTATCACTTGAGAACCACTTATCCGATTTACGTGTTTTTATAAATTTATACATATGTTCTATATAATTCGATATACGAGTAAGCCTAGATAATGGAAGCTAAGGTGAGATAATGGGAGGTAAATATAAATAATGGGAGATAAGGAGAAATAATGGGAGAAAAGCAGAGATAAGTGTAGATAATGGGAGTTATGGTGAGATAATAGGAGATAAGGAGAAATAATGGGAGATAAGGAGAAATAATGGGAGATAACGAGAAATAATGGGAGATGAGCAGAGATAAGCCTAGAAAATGGAAATTATGTAGAGATAATGGGAGATAAGGAGAAATAATGCTTGATAAGGGGACATAATGGTATATATTTTATTACGTTAGGTCCCATAAGGACTAAGCAGTGACAATAGTAGTGAATCAAGTCCACACGAGTGGAGCCGCGGGCACGGCTAGTTCTTAATATTTGCAAATGTATTGGTCATTTAAACAATATTTGTTTTAAATAATTTCTATATTTTTCAGCCATTAAAGGTATGTTCACTGGATTTTGACTTTAGTATAAAAATATAAAAAGTCTTACATCCGACTATAGATGGAATAAAGTAATGATAATGATAATATGCGGTCGGTCAAGAAAGAACGTATCGCGAAGTATTCATTAAAAAATGCACTTATTTGAAAGTTTTTACATCATTCGATAGTAAAAGATTGCCGTTAAAATGCTAAAGATTCAGTAGTTCGTCCATTCGTCATCAGTGTCGATGATGGCCTGACATTTTTTGGGCATAATTTCGACCAGATTTTTCGCGAATTCTTGGGGCAAAGATTGCCCAAATTTGCTGTGACAGCTGCTTCACTGTGTACACTTTTGTATAACGACGCTTCTGCTTGACGTATTCTATTGGGTTTGCATCGCACCATTTAGCAGTCGGTGCTAACGCCTTCTTGTAAATCTGGAACATGTTTTCAGCATTCAAATTATAGGTAAAGATGAAGAGTCTCCCAAAACGTTTTTTAAAGACGTTTCCAAACATGGATCTTTACAGGGTGTTTCATGGTACGCTGAACCAATCGGTTAGTGAAAATTGACTAATCCCAAAATGAAGCTTCATCGGAAAAAAATTACATTAATTCAGTCTCGATCTATGTTTTCCTCTGCAAACGCAAGTTTTTTCTCTCTGTATTTTTCGCTCAGCAATGGGTTCTTGATTGTACTCCGCCACTTCAAATGTTAGTCCGGAGATGAGTGCGAATCGTTTCATGTAGTATAGCCTGCTTTAATTGTTGTGGTTCAGTTTGTGTATTTTTGTATTATTCCACGGTTTTTTTTATGAGCATAACGCAGTTGTCGCAGGGAAGTCGCTAAAGCGCTATAAGAGTGACGCGTGTGCGAAAAAACGATTCACGTTAGTCTTTTAAAACGAAGTATTTGGTATTTAATTTTTTTCTATTTTTTAGAAAATATTAAAATTTGTTTGTTTACACAATCGCTACAAAAAGACAACAAAGCACACCTATCTAAAACTTCACAGTACATCATCTAGTAGATAAAATTTAACAAATATCAGAATAATTTGGTCATCTTGTCATCATGTCTGTGTCAGGCAGAGAACTTCTGAAACGATCCTCGTAGCTTCGGAGGCAATTAATAATGAATCAAAAAAACTTACTGTATAGATAAGAAGTACCTTATATCAGGAAAATCATTTCGTTTACTCCTATTTTAACTAAAGAATAAACGTTTTTAAAAATACCTTTAAATGCTTAGAATTTAATCGATTTTCACAAATATTTTAAGATAGTTCACTCATGACAATCGGAGTCAAGAGTATAGTCCGATAATAAACACAAAAAGTTTAAAATACTCAATGGCAGTATTTTATTTTTGTCGGAGACTGTATTGAATATGAAAACTTTCATATGCGAACACACACTTTTAATGAAAATAAATGTGGCAACGCCGCCAATGCATATACCGAATGTTCTATAGAATGACGTTTATATAGGTTAAGTAGGTTATTTATTATTTTTATTTATTTACTGTTTAGACTGTATTACTTCTATTTAAAATAAAAAAATATAATTTAAATAAAAAATGCCTTTTAATTATAATCAATTACGACATAAAGGCAAATTTACAAAGAAAAGTTCATCAATAAGCCCCCTAGGAAACATATAAGATCTTATATGGCAAGAAAAGATGAAATAAGAAAAGAAAGAGCATCAAGAGCTAATTTGCCTGCAATGAAAAAACTTAAAAAATTATCGATTAAAAATAAAGAGGCCACGAGAAAAAATGGTGACATTATTAATCATCAAGCTCGGATGTAATTGAAACATTGAATAATGTTTCAATGACATTCGAGGGCTATGTCTTAATGTATTTAATTTAGAAACATCAAGATTTTTAAATTCAGTTGACATTTTGCAAATAGCGGCGAAATATCGGGATAAAACATTCAATGTTTATATTAGGCCTACGCAACCGATTAATTACCACGCTTTCAAAGTTACCGGTTTAGAACATATTAATGGTGACCTGTATGATATGGCAAACCTATCAAAACAATCACTATAAAGGACGCATTAATTTAATTCCAACAGTTATTAAATTTTTTTTCAAAACCCTGCGTACTTGTTGCCCATAGTGCACGTTTTGATTCGTCCCATTTAATTCAAGGTATAATTAATTTTGCCATGATCGAGGATTTTAAAAATATTGCTGGCTTTTCGGACAGAGTAAGTATTTTTAAAAAACGTTTTCCTAACCGAAAAGGCTCGGAAAATTAGTGCAAGATTTATTGCAAATAGCACCAAATGAAAAATTCCACGAGGCAAATTCTTGAGAATTTGGCAAATGAGTTTTTGAAGAGAGAAGATTTAAATACAAATTACGTATCGCATAAAGAATGCGTCATGAAAAAAACTAATATTGCCATCGTTAATACCTTTAAAAAGTGTTATTTCAGATCTTATGATTAAAAAAATTGCATCTGAATGCATAACTTTGTAAGATTTAAGAAATTCTTATGGTAAATTGGGTGCTATAGGATTAGTGCAATTATTATCTAGTCGAAAAGACAATGACAAGCCACGTGTAACCAAAGATACGCGAGTAGTAAATAAAGTAATTAATTAGTTTACAAATAGTTTATAGTACTTTCTTTATTTATCACTAGTATCATTAATTATGTATTTAGTTTTACGGAGAAGAATTATAAAACCGTTTTTTTAAATATATATTTAATATTGTTATCAATTGATATGTACCAGGGTTGATAAATAAATATAATATTAACTTAAAGTATTGAAAAATTATTGAACCTACAAACATATATTTGTTAAATATGAATCTTTTAAATACTACAGAAAAAAATAATAAATATCAAGATACAAATTCAAATTTTTAATTAATACATTTAATATTTTTATTTGATGATTGTAGATAAAGTTGATAAATATTTTGTGTTTATTCAATTTCAATTTCATTTAACCTACAAATGAATTTCTGTTTATAAGTTAACCATTTTAAATGCTGTTTGAATGTTGGCCGTAAAATATGACGACATACAGCGTTGTCAAATTGCGATATTTGTCCCTCACTACTCGGTTATTTTTTTAAACAAATATCAACTTCAAATATTTATATTTGAAAAAAAAAATGAAAAATTTTTATTTCAAAATTTTTCAGTTTTTTTTTCTAAATATTCGTTTTTTAAAAAACTCTTAAGAAAAGTTCTTAAGATATACACGAAACTATGCCTTTTTTATACCTCATTGGCCTATTTTATGTTAATTATGTGCACTTTAATTATTAATATCTCGCTTCGTAATCAGTCAATTTTTTTTTTAATTAAATGTAAAACATTTAGATTAACATCATATTTCAATTTCATCAAATTCTTAAGAAAAGTAGATTTACGAGTGAACTACCTTAAATATATAAAAGTTTTTACTTACAAATAAAAACCTCCTTTATTAGAATCTGCACATCTTGTACTTAACGGGATTTTTTTAAAACTTTTTTACATGTTTAACACTTAATATTCAGGCTTTTTAAGGCATATATTTCTAAAGGATCAAATAAATATGATTAATTAATTTTGAGCACTAACATAAAAAAATAATTGACTGTGTCAACGTAACCTAAAAAATATTTACTAATGACCTACTTCCGCTGTAACATATAAAAAATGCGTCGTTCCACATGTTATTATGAGCAAAGTTAATTGAGCATTTCGGACAAACATGTTCATTTTTTTGTCCTTGTCCAACACTTTTCCTCCGAACCACGTTCACCATCAACATTTTTTAAGTGAGCGTATCGGTTTACTCACTTGCTAATGAATGCCCTCGACTTTTCCATATTTTTAGCAGCCGCTTTAGATGTCATTTTCGGACCTTTTGGATGATTACATAGGAACACAGCCTCTAAGGGCGAAACGGACTCTTTTTTTATGGGTCTAGCACTCATGTTCAATAACGTAGTATTTAATCATAAACAAGGTTAGATCTCTTTCCACAAAGTATTGTTTGCACGGGTGGGTACCAACAAAAAAAAGGATTTTTTTTTTTACTTATTACATGTTATAGGAGGCACGTTCTTACTTGACCGAGAATACTCTTGAAAAAATTCCAATAAGATGATTGAATATTGAGTTTTTCCCGAACAAAAAATATTGAACCATTAAAATGCAAAAATCATTTAAATTTTACATTTTAATCGTGTAAACAATGTTTTACAAGAAACTAACTGTTGAAAATCTTGAACTTAGAGCGCATTACTTCTATTTAAAATAAAAAAATATAATTTAAATAAAAAATGCCTTTTGATTATAATCAGTTGCGACATAAAGGTAAATTTGCAAAGGAAAGCTCATCAATAAACTCCCTGGGAAACATACAAGATCTTATATGGCAAGAAAAGATGAAATAAGAAAAGAAAGAGCATCAAGAGCTAATTTGCCTGCAACGAAAAAACTTAGAAATGTATTGACTAGAAATAAAGAGGCCACGAGAAAAAATAAAGAAATACATGAAGGGGTACAGCATCAATCAAATTGTGGACTGCAGATGGACGTTTATCATACTGGTGACGTTATTAATCCTCAAGCGTTAACTAATATATTGAATAATGTTTCAATTACATCCGAGGGCTGTGGCTTAGTGTATTCGATTTAGAAACATAGGTATTTTTAAATACAGCTAATATTTTGCAAACAGCGGCGAAATATCGGGATAAAACATTTAATGTTTATATTAGGCCTACGCAACCGATTAATTACCACGCTTTCAAAGTTACGGGCTTAGAACATATTAATGGCGACCTGTATGATATGGTAAACCTATCAAAACAATCTCTATAAATGACGCATTAATTGCATTCCAACAGTTTTTAAATTTTTCTCCAAAACCTTGCGTACTTATTGCCCGTAGTGCACGTTTAGTTCGTCCCATTTAATTTAAAGTATAAATAATTTTGCCATGATCAAGGATTTTAAAAATATTACTGGTTTTTCGGACACAGTAAGTCTTTTTAAAAAACACTTTCCTAACTGAAAAGGCACAGAAATGTTTAAGCTCGGAAAATTAGCGCATAATTCATTGCAAATAGCACCAAACGCAAAATATATTAAATATAAATCTTTTAAATACTAAAGAAAACATAATAAATATGAAGATACAGATTCAAATTTTTAATTAATACACTTAATATTTTTATTTGATGATTATAGATAAAGTTGATAAAGATATTGTGTTTATTCAATAAATTATACAACCTACAAATGAATTTCTGTTCATAAGTTAACCATTTTAAATGCTGTTTGAATGTTGGCCGTAAAATATAATGACATACAGCGCTGTCAAATTGTGATGTTTGTCCCTCACTATGCGGTTATTCTTTTAAACAAATATCTACTTTAAATATTTGTATCTTTTTAACAAATCGATAAAAAAATATTTTTATTCCAAAATTTCCTTTTTTTTTCTAAATATTAGTTTTTTTAAAAAACTCGTGAGAAAAGTTTTTAAGATATACGCGAAACTATGCCTTTTTTATACTTCACTGGCCTATTGCATGTTAATTATGTGCTCTTTAATTATGAATATCTCGCTTCGCAATCGGTCAATTTTTTTTTTAAATTAAATGAAAAACCTTTAGATTAACATCATATTTCAATTTCATCAAATTCTTAAGAAAACTAGATTTAGAAGTGAACGACCTTAAATATATAAAAGTTTTTAAACACCAAATAAAAAGCTCCTTTATTAGAATCTGCACATCTTGTACTTAACGGGATTTTTTTTAAAACTTTTTTACAAGTTTAACACTTAATATTCAGGCCTTTTTAAGGCATATATTTCTAAAGGATCAAATAAATATATGAATTAACTAATTTTGAGCACTAACATAAAAAAATAATTGACTGTGTCAACATAACATCTAAAAAATATTTACTAATGACCTACTTCCGCTGTAACATATAAAAAATGCGTCGTTCCACATGTTATTATGAGCAAAGTTAATTCAGGATTTCGGAAAAACATGTTGATAATCATTTTTTCGTCCTTGTCCAACACTTTTCCTTCGAACCACGTTCATCATCAACATTTTTTAAGTAAGAGTATCGGTTTACCCACTTGCTAATGAATGCCCTCGACTTTTCCATATTCTTAGCAGCCACGTTAGATGTCATTTTCGGACCTTTTGGATGATTACATAGGAACACAGCCTCGAAGGACGAAGCGGACTCATGTTCAATAATGTAGTATTTAACCACAAACAAGGTTAGAAATGAATCTCTTTTCACAAAGCATTCTTTGCACGGGTGGGTACCAACAAAAAAAAAGGATTTTTTTTACTTACTACAAGTTATAGGAAGCACATTCTTACTTGACCGAGAATACTCTTAGAAGAATTCTAATAAGGTGAACAATATATATTGAGTTCTTCCCGAACAAAAAACATGGAACCAATAAAATGCAAAAATCATTTATATTTTAGCTTTTAATCATGTAAACAAAATTTTACAAGAAAGTAACTGTTGAAAATCTTGAACTTATTAATTTATGCACAGTGAACCTGTCGCAATCAAAAGATTGACCGCAAAATTTCAACCTCCATAACTTTGAGACAAAAAAAGGAAACTTAACGTAAAAGGTCTTAAATTAAAGCTAATTAAAAATCTAGAAGAACATATTTTTCCATTTTTTTATTTAGGGGTAACAACCCTCTATTTTGATTGTTAAACGGGTGAAAATAAGTATTTTTTAACATAAAATAAAAAAAAAACTATTTATGATGTGTAATTCATAAAAGTAGGTCACTATAATTATTTACATATTTTTTACCCAAAACTCCCCTCTAAAAGGGGGTCCAATTAACAGGGGATCCTGCCATACTCACAAACAAGACTCTCAAGACTAGGAAGAAATACAAAGAAATAATCAAAATACTGAGAATATAGCTCTGGACTTATACGTCTCCCAAACTTATCGCTAAGCGATAACCATCCCCTAAAAGGGGGTTGAAATTCATGTTGGTGCTATTTTAACCTAATAACTTTTAATTTTTGGTAAAAAAATCTGGATTTTTTCAGCTTCAAGACTAAGGCTGAATGCTGCTATAGCAGGATACCCTTCTTATTGCAACCCCTTTTAGAGGGTAGTTTTTATTTATTATATGATATTGGGTTGAAAATATGTAAATACTTGAAATTCTTGACCTATTTTTATAAATTAGATCATAAATATATTTTTTTATTTTCTGTTAAAAATTTATTTATTTTCACACTTTTAACTCCCAAAACAGGAGGTAGTTACCCCTAAATAAAAAAAATTAAAAAAATGTTCTTCTGGACTTTTAATTAGCTTTTACGTTAAGTTTGCTTTTTTTGTCTCCACGTTATGAAGGTTGCAAAAACGGGCTAAAATTCACACTTTTTTGCGGTTACTCTTTAAAATCTAATCTTTATGCAAACTGCATCATGAGGATTATCTAATTCTTTAAAAGGGCGAAATAGTTTGGGGTGGTATGGAAACCTAATTTTATATTTTAGAGTTTATTAACAAAATTATGGTCATTTCTATTCAATAATCGCTTATAATAAAGTCTGAAATTCATGCTTAAGCATTCTCTCGAAGCGCTTTCACTGTATTATTGACTCTAAATTAAATTACGATCACGTTTTCAGCGTGAATTATCATTAAATTACGACGTAAGTCCCGAATGGCCAGAGGGCAAAAAGGGGAATACAGAGGATTCAAAAAGGGATAACTGGGATCGCGCGTTTGGAAATCAGTGTGATATTAGAAGACTTGACTAGAAAAGGGGATTTTTAGGTTTTTCGATCTGTTTTATAGAATATTAGTTTTTATGCGTTTATCTCCAAAAGAACTTGGTTCATATTATAGGTTAAAAGGTTCGTGTACTGCTTTTATAAATTTAAGGGATGTCTGTGGAACGAGAATGGTTAGCACCCCGGTTATTAATATATGGGTCAATACAAAAAGTTTCCTAATTAATTTTTTTTTATTTACATTTTAATTAATTTACATAGCAGGTTTCTACCTCTCTTCAATATTTGCAAGATAATATGAATGTGCGATGGTAAAATATAAATTAAAGTTAGTATATTTCGACTAAACTGTAATACCTCTATAAACGTATGTCTAATTTTACATAATAGTATTTTCTTAATTTGTGTTAAAAGTTAAGACTTAAATGGGACAAATGATGCTTTACTCTACCACACCCACAGAATAATTTTAGTTCATTTCCAAAAATATTGATTCAGATAAAAATATTATTATCTTAACCCTATACAACAGTTATCACACTCGACACGGGTTATGCTAACCATGTTAGTATCGTCAGGTAATCGATCCTGACAATGCTAACATGATTAAAAAGATGCGGGTCAAGTACAAAAATAGACTACTCAGTATATATCACCACTACACCAAACACTTTGATTGACTAGTCAGTCAATCATCGCTCCTGATGAAGCTAACATGGTTAGCGAAAACGCGCGTAGAGTGCAAAAATAAAGTGTTTGGTGTAGTGGTGATATATACTGAGTAGTATCATTGTGCCAAGATTCCACATTCCCAACTTAGTACAAAAATAGAGTGTTGTTTCAAAGAATCCAAAATCTCAATATAACCCTAACATGAATTAATTGTTGTTAGTGTTACTTGTAATTAAACACTGTAATTTCAATTTTAGCATATTTTCTTACAGTGTCGTAAAAAAAAAGCATTTGAAGTTGCACATTTTAGCTACAGCAATATTATGGGGTATCACCAGGAGTATTGGCCTTAGTTTTTGACCTCGAAAAACGTGTGCTCTTTTATTTATAAACAATAGAAGTTTTCAAAACGCATTTTTGTGCTTAAAATGCGAATAACTCCGGTTATATATGTCGGGTCGAGACAAAAAAAACAAACTCTTTATAACGCAATTTCCGACATATTCTTGTTAGTTTTAAGTCGCTAAAATATATACATAACCTGCAATATTGAAAAAACCGAAAAAAACTGTTTTTTTTTTTCATTTTATCATACAGGTCGACTAAGTGAACCGATCGGCTTGAAACTTTCAGAAAAATATGCTTTTTGTTATAGCAAAATAACCTGAAATTTTGGTTCAAAATATTGAACCCAGTGGCCACAATTGAATTTCTTATTTAAAATTTGAATTGCCCGCCACTTTATGTCATTTGGTCCAAAATGGATCTTTTTTTTCAAAATTTAGGGCTTAACGCCAGCTTTCCGATGTCATTAAAAAAAAATTTTTGTGGAGTCATTTTAATCGTTTTTTTTACATTTGTTTATTAATCAATTTATTTATTTTTTTTATTTATTAATTAATTCGGTCATTTTGAAAAAAAAAATGAAAAATTTTTATTACATCTAGTAGAGAATCGCGAAACCTTTATTTAAAAAAAAAAAACATTTCTCGTTAACAAAATTTTTTTAAAATGTCAATTGTTATTTGGTTAATAAACAAATGTAAAAAAAAAACAGTTAAAATGACTCCAAAAAATTTTTTTTAATGGCATCGAAAAGCTGACGTCGAGACTTAATTCTGAAAAAAAAGATCCACTTTGGACTAAATGGCATAAAATGGCGGGCAATTCAAACTTTAAATAACAAATTCAATTGTGTCCACTGGGTTCAATATTTTTGTACCAATATTTCAGGGTATTTTTGTTATAACAAAAGGAATATTCTTTGAAAGTTTTAAGCCAATCGGTTCACTTAGTCAACCTGTACAATAAAAATAAAAAAAAAACAAAATTTTTTTTGCTTTGTTTTTTTAATTTTGTAGATTATGTATACAGTTGAGCGATTTAAAACCAACGAGGATTTGTTGGAAATTTCATTAAAAAGAGTTTAGCTTTTTATTTGTCTCGATCCGACTAATATGACCGAAGTTATTCACATTTTAAGGTCAAAAAAGGCGTTTTGAAAATTTAAATTGTTTGTAAACAACAGAGCACAAGTTTTTCGAGGTACAAAACTCAGAAAGGATAAAATCGTAATATCGCTGTATATAAACTATGCCTATCTCATTGTTTTGGCCTTTTTTTACTGCACTATTAGTACATTGTATACATAAGTAGAAAAAATAAAAAGCGGTCAAGTGCAAGTTGAACTTGCGCAATTAGTGTTCCTTACTGTGATGATAAAAAAAAACAGAATACAGATTTATAAAATAATCATTGTCTCCACAAAATACACCAGCATACAACCAGAATAAGTCAAAAAGTTCCTGACATGTACATATCTTAAGATCCAATATGTATTTTCACGTTTTTTCTTAGTCGGTAATGTTTAATAGTTATAGCTTCTTAGCTACCTCATAGCTAATAAATCAATCTAACTCAATTTAGAATCCAGTGGTAAAAGTTTAAAACAAGTACTAACTATCTAAGTTGGGAATGTGAAATCTTTGGCACAATGATACTACTCAGTATAATCACCACTACACCAAACACTTTATTTTTGCACTCGACGCGCGTTTCGCTAATCATGTTAGCTTCATCAGGAGCGATGATTGACAGTCAATCATCGCTCCTGATGAAGCTAACATGGTTTGCGAAACGCGCGTCGAGTGCAAAAATAAAGTGTTTGGTGTAGTGGTGATTATACTGAGTAGTATCATTGTGCCAAAGATTCCACATTCCCAACTTAGTTGAGATGGCTTCTCGGTCAACGGAATTAAACCTTTATCGTAAGTATAGTAGTAAGATTAGATTAGTAGGTGCAGATATTTGGTTTTTAAAGTCTTGCAAGAAATTTAAAGTTTTTTCTAATTTTATTAAGGTTAATTTACCAAAATCAAACATTTCAGAAAAAGTTTCATTCTTTGCTAAACAAAAATGGCTTGACTTAGAAATCAAGAATTTGGTATACAAAACGTAGTATGTTAGAAGTAGAATCATACAACATATTCAAAAAACTTACTTCAGGATTAAACAATATTGAATATGAAGTACAGAGCGAGTTCCAGAGGAAAATGTTTTTAGTTATTGATCTTCAATATAAAAAGAAATTCTCTATTCTAAGTAAAAAAGTTAAAAAAGCTCTTACCGAAGAAGCATAGTCCTCAGGAACTCGTAAATATTGTAGAAAATCATTCATCTCAATCCTTTACACGAAATGAAATTCGCACCTTAAACAAAGGTCTTAATTTTGCAGTACCCCCTCCTAGAGATAATTTATCAGAAATAGTTGCTCACATTGAAAGTTCCATTAGTACGCTTCCAGAAAATAGTAAATCATTTGTTAGGGAAGGATGTCTCAATCAAATATCGAAAAACATGGTTAACAACACAAATTCTAATTCACGAAAAAACATAAAAGTAGTTAAAGGATTGAAAAAGAAAGATGTCTTCTACTTAAAAGCGGATAAAGGAAATAAGGTTGTTATATTGGATAAGAAAGATTACTTTGAACGCGGAGATAATCTTATCGAATCTGACCCTTATGAAAAGGTAATAAGAAATCCATTACCGAGAATGATATCGGAGGTTAAAAATTCTATAAAAAAATGTAAGAACCTTGTCTCCGATTCGCTAAAATTTAAATTAAATGTGAGTAATCCGACCATACCAAAATTGTATTGCTTACCCAAAATTCACAAACCTGGAAAAGCAATGCGACCCATTGTTTCATCGGTCGGATCACCCACATATTTAATATCCAAATGGTTATCAAAAGAACTTGAGAATTTACCATTAAATACTTTCGCAGTGAAGAATTCGTTAGAATTCATTAATAAAACAAAAAAAATCTAGTTCATAATGAAGGTGAAGTGTTAATTTCTTTTGATGTTAGTTCTTTGTTCCCAAGTGTGCCAATTCCACAAACTTTGCAATATCTCGAAGAATTACTTAGAATGAATGACTTTGAAGACGAAATTATTCGTGAATATTTAACATTATCTAAACTGTGTATGGAACAAAATTATTTCCAATATAACAGTCAATTTTATGTTCAGAAAGATAGGAACAGCTATGGGTAATTGCTTATCACCTTTCATAGCCAATTTATTCATAAGTAAGTTTGAAATCGAAGCCAGTCAAGAATTCGAATATTTCCCAAGGGTATGGTATAGATATGTGGATGATATTTTCGCGATTTTTAATACAAAGAAAGCGAATATTGATGATTTGTTTCAAAATTAAATAGCCGGTATGATTCCATTAAATCCACTTACGAAGTTGAGAACAAAGGACAATTGCCTTTTCTAGATATTTTAATTATTAAAAATAATAATAAATTAGAATTTAATATCTATAGGAAGGACACAGTAACAGATAGATATATTCCTAATGATGCATTTCATTGCAAACAACACAAATTAGCCTCATTACATTTTTTTAGTTCATCGTTTGGTCACTTTCCCTCTGAATAGAGTAAACTTTAATAAAGAAAGGAATCGTATTAGAAATATAACTAGAGTTAATGGTTATGACGATGACTTAGTAAATAAGCTAATAAATAGACACAAGTTTAGGTTTAATATTCAGAATTCCACCTTTTTTACACGCGAAGAAAATAACACCAAGTATGTCTCCATACCATATAATCCGAAATATAGCAAGGGACTCAATAAGGTATTTAATAAGGTAGGCCTCACCTTAGTCTATAAGGCATCAGACAATTTGAGGAATATCTTAGGAAATCCCAAAGATAAGATTCCTAATTGAGAGAAAGGTGGAATTTATGAAATTAGTTGTAATGATTGTGACAAAAAGTATGTTGGGCAAACTAAAAGGTCAATTAAAACACGATTTAAAGAACATTTAGCACCCTTAAATACAGTAGAACAGAAAAGTCTAGCATTGCCGAACATGCCCTTGAAGCTGATCATACTGTAACATTAGGTAATCTAAGATAAATAAAAAATGTATCTGATAGGAGATTGTTGAACGCATACGAAAGTATGGAAATTATAAAATGTAAAAGTAGTTTAAATAAAGACAAATGGCCTATTCCATATAGTCCCCTATACTGGTTACTTGACCGGAACTGATGGCCTTGCCTATGCCATTAGTTCCGCCTGAGTAATTCAAGGGTTAGGCTAAGTATAAATAGGGTAGATTTGTAGTTTAGCTTTAGTCAATCATCGCTCCTGATGAAGCTAACATGGTTAGCGAAACGCGGGTCGAGTGCAAAAATAAAGTGTTTGGTGTAGTGGTGATTATACTGAGTGGTACTTACTATCTATTTGTTTAGTTATAAACAAATAAATAAAATTATTTTTGCTCAGTACCTAATACTTAAAGACCTTCTCGAGGAGCAGAAATATCCTTCCTATGTAACCTATCATGCGTACAATAAAAAATAGTTGAGGCGCAGTGCGCTCTTTCGCCCGGTCCCTTATGCGCAGAAATACAAAAATAATCCCACTGTGTCATTTCTCGGATCTGGCAACGTTACATTCTTACTCTGATCGAGACACGAGTTGTTGATGTTGGGTTTTAATGTTTCGGAGTATTTTTGGGGGTTATGTTTATATTGGAGATTTTTAATAGTACATAAATAATGACTTCGCGTTTAAAGAATGACAGATTTGTTAAAAAAAAAACCTGCTGAAAAAATAAATATAGCATTGAAAAAAACAGAAAATTCAAACAACAATCAATGAAATAGTTCAATCTAAAATTCCTGATAAGAATAGCATAGTTTCATTGAGAGAGTTAGCTAGAAATGTGAAATGCACCGGCTGCAGAAATCTTTTAGATATGGAAAAATTGAGTGATTTCAAAAGGTTCAAAGTTCAAAATAAAATATTAATATTAACTCATCCGTGATTATAGGTAAATCGTTAAAATTATATTCAGATTTATGTGTAAGCAATGCTACGTTGCCAAGTCGTAAACTTTTATTTATCAAGTTATGCGTGTATGCATAAGTTTTTGCCGGTTTTTGTGGTAAAGAAAACACGTGATTTTCAAGGGAAATTCATTTTTTATTTATTCAAAATATTGGCCATTGGCTTCTACACACTTCGCCCATCTTTCAGGTAAATTATGAAGACCATGCCAGAAAAACTGCTTGTCTTTTGCGGCAACCCATTCGTCGAACCATTTTCCAATTTCCTCGAAATTGCTGAAGCGCTGCTCTATTGATGCGAAGAGGTGATAGTCAGATGGCACCAGGTCGGGAGAGTACGGCGAGTGCGGAAGGATGTCCCAACCAAGCGATTTCAAGGTGTCTTTCACTGGTTTTTCTGTGTGAGACGGCGCATTATCGTGTAACAAAATCATTTTGCCTTGTCTTCTGGACCATTCCGGTCGTCTTTCGATCAATGCGTGATTTAAATTAATCATTTGTTGGGTAATCATCCAGTAACGCCTGCAATTTCTCGTCTTCATACGTTTGTGGTCTACCATAGCGCGCACTGTCTTTCACATTGAAATCACCACGTTTTAAATTGTCGAAACCATGTCTCACATGTTCTAATCGATGGAGCGTGTTCATCATATGTTTCTACCAGCAAACGATGACTTTCCGCAGCATTTTTCTTTTGATTAAATAAGAAAAGCAATGCGTGCCGCAAATGTTCTTTTTCAGGCACAAAAGTCGACATGATCACTGAACGATGCAATACAGACGCTAATGTTTGGCGAACTCAAATTGTGTATGTTGGTTAGGTTAATATCAGGCGAACAAACTGACGTATCTATCAAATTCATACACTGCGTACTGTTCACTGGTGCCATCTCTTAGTGTAACCGGCAAAAACTTATGCATACACCTGGTATTTTATAAAAAAACGAATGCCGCTTGTTATATACTTGTTATATTTTTAACTAATGATTCTAAGTTTTAAAACAATCGTAAGAAAATTACCATTGTTATATAATACAACATAGGTCAGGGTAGAGTTCGCATGTTAAAAATGAAACTTTTAACAGTCAATATTTACAAATTTAGTGCCGTAAGGAGTATTGAAATATTTTCTACGTATAAAAGACACTAATAAATATGTATATTGACATTTTCTAGATAATCGTAAGAAAACGGAAACGTCCTCAAAACTGCTGCTATCACTCCCGGTTCAATTCACAACTTTCGCCGAAACAAACCTTCACTATTTTGGCGGACAACTGGTTTGTTTTTATACCAGATAAATTATCAAACGTAATGCACTCGTGATAATTCGCTAACTTACATTTTACGGAGACTGTTCCAGAATTTTTTCAAAATTTTTTGATCAGTACTTTTCTAGATAGTATCGGTGAGCACAGATCTTTGCCCATTCTTTAAGAAAATACAAAATAATTGTGCGCAAGTATTACATCATACATATTTTTAAACTTGTGTTTTCACAAGCTTTCATTTGACACCCCACTTGATCTGATATATATATTTTTTTCACTCTTCCGATGTCACACCGTAAAACTAACCTCTTAAGTTAAAATTTAACTTTTAAATCTACATGGCTCCGATTGGGCCATTGAACAGACGGACAGACAGACAGACGGACACCGAAGTGTTCTCATAAGTGTTCCATACGGAACCCTAAAAAATAGGCAGTACCATAATAGCGATAAAGAAATACATTTTCTTATAACTTCGTTAATAAGGGAGATTTTTATCCTTAATAAAGGAATCCTTATTTTGTTCTAATATTGAGCAAGCTTCAAACGGTGAGCTCCAGTTATTATTCTTTTTTAAATTACAGCATTCATTATAGTAAATAGAAGACTGGGCATGATTCAAAAAACCGGCCAAGTGTAAGTTGAACTTGCACAATTAGTGTTCCGTATGTTAATTGCTTTTGAAATAAAAAATTTTGTTACGGTGTTATAAAATGATTAGTGACTTCACAAAACACACCCCAAATGCGTTTTCAACAAAGGTTGTTTGCAATCTTTAGCGAAAACTGGTCACCTTGAAATTTTTGTTTTTTTTATATGCCAGATAAATTACTAAAGGTAATGCACTCGTGATAATTTTCGTTCAATCTATACCCCGTGGAGAATATTTCAGAATTTTTTTCAAAATTTTTTGGTCAGTACTTTTCTAGATAGTATCGGTGAGCACAGATCTTTGCCCATTCTTTAAGAAAATACAAAATAATTGTGCGCAAGTATTACATCATAATTATTTTCAAACTTGTGTTTTCACAAGCTTTCATTTGACACCCCACTTGATCTGATATATATATTTTTTTCACTTCCGATGTCACACCGTAAAACTAACCTCGTAAGTTAAAATTTAACTTTTAAATCTACATGGCTCCGATTGGGCCATTGGAAAGACGGACAGACAGACAGACGGACACCGAAGTGTTCTCATAAGTGTTCCATACGGAACCTTACAAAAAAGGCAGTACCATAATAGCGATAAAGAAATACATTTTCTTATAACTTCGTTAATAAGGGAGATTTTTATCCTTAATAAAGGAATTCTTATTTTGTTCTAATATTGAGCAAGCTTCAAACGGTGAGCTCCAGTTATTATTCTTTTTTAAATTACAGCATTCATTATAGTAAACAGAAGACTGGGCATGATTCAAAAAACCGGCCAAGTGCAAGTTGAACTTGCACAATTAGTGTTCCGTACGTTAATTGCTTTTGACATAAAAAATTTTGTTACGGTGTTATAAAATGATTAGTGACTTCACAAAACACACCCCAAATGAGTTTTCAACAAAGTTTGTTTCCAATCTTTAGCGAAAACTGGCCACCTTGAAATTTTTGTTTTTTTTTATATGCCAGATAAATTACTAAAAGTAATGCACTCGTGATAATTTTCGTTCAATCTATACCCCGTGGAGAATATTTCAGAATCTTTTCAAAACTTTTTGGTCAGTACTTTTCTAGATAAGGTAGGGGGACAGCGATTTCTCGCGATTTTTTAAAAATAATACGAAGAAAAGTGTGCAAGTATTATATTATATATATATATATATATATATATATATATATATATATATATATATATATATTACTCGTGTTTTCACAAGCTTTCATTTGACACCACACTCGATGACCAAGTAAAAGTTTTTTTTTCACTTCCGATTTCACCCCTCAAAACTAACCCCTTAAGTCAAAATTTAACTTTCAAAACTACACGGCTCTAATGAAGCCATCAATTCCTATATTAGTACCAAATTTTAACTTTCTATGTCAAATAGTTTCGGAGAAAATCTGACAGACAGACACCGAAGTGATCTTATAAGTTTTCCGTACGGAACACTAAAAACGATAACATCTTAATCTTCATCTTTAATTTCTTCCCTTTAATTTTGCATATGCTTACAATAAAGATAACGGCAAAGACTTACCAAAATAAGCATTGTAAAATTTGGGCATTACAATAAAATAAAAGATATTTTACTGGAGACCAAGAAAAAAAAGATATTTTGTTTATTAAGTACTGAAAAAGAACTATAAAACGACTAATCTGCCCAAATAATTGCAACTGAAAATTGATAGATATCTTTCCGATACCTTTACTATCAGTGCAATGTAACCTAGAATTTCATAATGTCTTACCCATTTTATATTTAGATTAACCATTTACCGGAATAAACTGATGATACCAAACGTCACATACATTGAGAGCATGAAAACAACAGGACCTTATACAACTCAACAAGGACCTAGAAGAAATTCTGTCTTGGGATGACAGCTAATCCAATAACAATCCACCTCTATTTTCTTGGGAACTGTTAGGAGTGGAGAAAATCTTATTTTTAAAGAATTGCAATCGACATAAAAGAGTTTTTAAAAACTTTAATAACTGTAAAAAAATATGAGTTTCCTGCTGCTCAGCTGCAAAAGTAGTTCCAGTATTTAACGGGACTGGAAAAAAATATAATGAGGCCAGTTTCTGTTTAGAATGTTTTCTTGAAGATTTTTAAAAAAGTCTTATATGACTGATGTCTTCGACAACATTTATTACTTCTTCATTTGAATGAAATTTGTGTCCTGTCAAATGTTTTTTCAGTTCTGGGAGTAGCTAATAGTTTGAGGGAGTTAAATCAGAGGAATATGAGGGATAAACAATCAGATGGAAATCGAATTCGTTTATTTTTTGAGAAGTTAGCAGAAATGTGTGAGCAGGTGCATCGTCTTGCAAGAGCTGCATCCCTTTGGACACTTTTCCTCGATGTTGTTCCACAATATGTCGAAGTTTGGCTAATAATGAACAATAACATTCTCCAGTTAATTTTGCAGTTTTCCAAGTAATTTATCACAAGTATCCCATTCTTGTCCTAACAAACGGAAGCAAGATCCTTTCCTGCTAATTTCTGAAACGAAACCTCTTAGGGTGAGATGAACCAGCATGTTCTCACTCCTTTGCTTGTTCCTTTATCTCTGGATCATAATCGGAGACCCAGGTTTTATGCATAGTTATCATTCGATCCAAAAAGTTCCTTTTCAAAGCGGCTACAAATCAACTTTGATGTTGTGACTCTCAGTCGTTTTTGGTCTACTATCCATATCAACCATATTTGTTTTTGATAATTGAAAGTATCCTAGACTAACTAGAGTTATTAATACTCGTAGTATATTGAGCATATATAGTTTGTTTTATATTTTGCATTTTTCTTGATTTTATTTCCACTTCTTGAATTTACTTCCAAGTTTGACTTGTCTCTTATCATTTATATGATCTTATAAGCTGGACAATCAGTAAGTTTACATTAATTGAACTGTCACCAATTTCCATATTTACCTTAAATAAGCAACTCTACAGTATCTCTATCTCCTAATCTAAGTCTCTAAATTCCACTTTTACATAAAGATCATCCTATATTATCTTCCGAACTTAAAAATGTCAAAAAAGGGCAGACCAGCTTTATCCCTTTTTTAAATTCATACCCTTGTTTTTGCGCTGTGACCATCTGTGCCGGACTCGGAATTTTCGGTTTAAGGGATTTCGATGTACCTTTGTTGATGTTTGTTTTTAGTGTTTACGAGATGATCACAAAATATTAAGCGAGCATTAATACACACGACAAAAAGTGGAAGGTTTACGTAATTAATTAAGATGAGATGTAAAACAATTTCTTTTAGACAGCCTGAAATTTCTCAATTAGGTTAAAATCAAAAGTTCTAGTGGAAAAGTTGAAAATTAAGACAAACGAACGGTTCATATATATATATATATATATATATATATATATATATATATATATATATATATATATATATATATATATATATACGTATATATATATATATATATATATATATATATATATATATATATATATACGTATATATATATATATATATATATATATATATATATATATATATATATATATATATACGTATATATATATATATATATATATATATATATATATATATATATATATATATATATATATATATATAGCAGTATTATGTTCTTGGGGTAAGCGGTCTTTGGAAAAGAACTAGAAAGTTTTGGACCCCTTTTTAGCTACGCCAAGCTTTCGAAAATATTTCATTTTCTTCATCAGGGCTACAATTACATTAGATTATCAGTATTTTTGATGTTAAAATGAAGAACAACCCTATTTTATATGTAACATTAAAGTACTTACTGCTAAGTGGTGTGTTCAATAATTGTTGTTTGTGGGGGCACTTTATTACACTTATTCATCAGAAAAAAACAGGAAAAAACACAAGAAAACTCGACATACTCACCTCTGGGAAATATAATAAATTTTTACTTCATTTTGTTAAAATAGTACAAAGAATTGTGTGGTTGTAAAATGATTTTAATTTATAAAGGATTTTTTTGTTATGTTTTCTTGTCATTTTGCTAAGGGCAGTGTGTTTCTATCTCTTAGTTAGGTTGTGGTTAATTTACATTTGAAAGTAGAATGACGTTGGCATTTTGTTTGATCGTTTTAAAGTTGAAAAGTTAGTTATAATCAGTGGAACTATTATCAAAGGGATATGTCAGATATATTGTAAGATTTTCATTTTGACTGCCTATTTGTAATAAATTGGAGAAAATTAAACTCAGGTCTTCAATGTCAGTTTTTTTTGTTGATCGAGTTCGGTTCAAGGTGGATTTCCACCATCTCCCTAAAGATTCTCCTGCCAAGATTTCTCTTTACATAGGATTTTGGTTTCAGCAAATTTAAATTCATGTGAAAATTGGCTACTATGCTGGGCAAGCGTACAAGATTTTTTTTAACCCGCAATCACTTTTGTGGGAAGTGATTCTGTCTTTTAGGACTCTAGATGTTTGTTCTATATAGATTTTTTCATATATATATATATATATATATATATATATATATATATATATATAAGCGGTTTAAAAAAAAAAGAATTTTTTTAAATGATATTCATTAGACTCGATTTAAATCGTTCCTTGAATTTCCAGAAACAATTATTCACTGCTGAACAAGACTTTTTTAAGAACCTTTTTTTACAGCTCAATATGCAAATTTTTGCACTAAATTGTCTAAAAAACTTCAAAAATCAATTTATAATGCATATATGTATTGGCTATAAGATTAATATCTTATAAAAACACCATTTTTAATTTACGGCCATTTCTGACCAAAAAGCGGCCAAAATCTGACCGTCACTTGGAAACGATATCTTAATATCAAAAAGGTACATAAAAATTCGAAGTTAGCAGGTCAAAGAATATAAGAAAAGTGCACCTGGACGTTAATTTGGCTAAACGATATAAAATGGGCAAAAAATAGGCAAAAATAGCCAATATATAAAAGAAGAAAAGAAGGAAACATTGTCGAGATTCACAATGAATAATTTCAACAAATCGCATGGATAAACGTTTAATACGTTACAACCAAACACCTGAGTCTAGAAGAATTACTCTGGCCTATGGAAAGATGAGAGATGTTTTTAAGGGAGACATTCCGATAAACTTAAAGCTAAAGGCATTCAATCAATGCATCTTACCAGTTCTATCATATGGCGCAGAGACTTTAACCCTCACTAAATCATCCATAAGGAAATTACAAGTGACCCAAAAAAACATGGAAAGGTCAACGCTTGGGAGGAGTCTTAGAGATCGGGTGAAGAACGAAGAAATATGCAGAAGAACGGGAATAATCGACGTCGTAGAGCATATTTTATGACCGAAATGGAGATGGACTGGACATATTGCCATGGTCGTTGGACGAAAAAGGTCCTCGAATCGAGACCAAGGGCCGACACACGTAGCAAAGGCGATGGAGTGACAATTTGAAGAGAGTTGTGACGAACTGGATTGCGACTGCCTAGAACAGAGTAATCTGCGGACATCTTGAGGAGGCCTGTGTCCGACAATGGGCGCAGAAAGCTGCATGATGATGCTGATTATATATATATATATATATATATATATATATATATATATATATATATATATATATATATATATATATATATATACATATATATATATATATATATATATATATATATATATATATATATATATATACAGAGTGTCCCACGTAGAGTGACTGTGGATTCTGGGATGAAAATATAACCATTTAACACAACTTACCTTAGTCCAAAAATTCGTAATTTTTGAGATTCAAGGTGTCAAAGTTATACTTTTATTTTAGTTTTTCTTAAGTAGTAGTTGTTCTATTTCTTAAGTAGTAGTTGTACTATTTATACAAGATTCGGGCTAAGGAGTTTTATGAGATGAAAAATCGAAATCAGCCTACAGTTTTGTTGCAAATTGTAGAGGGTATATTATTGCACTGTGTATACTTTTAAATTGTCATAACTTTTTTATACCACTCTGTTTGATATTTTTAATTGAATATTCGTATTCTCCGCCTTTTTCCTGTCTAAAAAAGCTCTGGTAAATGTTGCTTCGAGCAAGAGTTTCTGAGTAGTAGGGTGTTTTTTTTTCGAATTTATCATTTTGTGAGTAATCTTTTATGCCCTTGGCCAGTTGGTTTTTACATTCTTACTGTTGTTGGCTCGTTGGTCTTTATTATTATTGTCATCCATGCTTAAATGCTCTAAATTTCAAAGACTATTCTTTTAGACCTGTCCTAAGCCTGGACGAAGTGTGAAGCGTTTGAGAATTTGACAATGGAATTAAAAAATGGAAACAAACATCCCATTTTCTCAGAAACTGTTGTTTGGAGCCACATTTACCAAGAGAACTTTTTTAGACAGGAATAGGCGGAAAATGTGAATATTTAATTAAAAATATCATACAGAGTGGTATAAAAAAGTTACGACAATTTAAAAGTATACACAGTGCAATAAGGGCCGCCCCTACCATTTACAACAAAACTGTGAGCTAATTTCGATTTCTCATCTCAGAAAACCCCTTAGCACCAAATCTTGTACAAATAGTACAACTATTAAGAAAGCTACTCAAGAAAAACTAAAATAAAAGTATAACTCTGACACCCTGTATCTCAAAAATTACGAATTTTTGGACTAAGGTAAGTTGGGTTAAATGGTTATATTTTCATCCCAGAAATCCAGAGTAACTCTATGTACATGGAATACTGGGATACTGGAACACCCTGTATATATAACATATCTTACATGTATATATATGCCCCTGATACCAGCAAATCTAAAGATGAAAAGAATAATTTTTACAGCGACCTGGATGGAATTAAAATACAAGAAGAAAACATCTTTCAGTGCAAGAATTCACAATGAAGTCCTTAAGGGAATCAAAAACCGATTTAACGGGGAAAGAGTGAACAGTAATGGAGAGCAGTTAATATACCTATAAATGAGCTACAGATCAATAACACTTTTTTCTCGCATAAAACGCAACATAAATTCACATTCGAAAATACCAGGTGAAAAACTACATAATGACAAACAGAAATATCCACCCATCGCAAATCTTAGACTAGAGATGATGTTGAAATTTCGTGGGTGAAACTAATATTAACATAACAAAAGCTACTGGAGAGGCATTAGGTAAGCGACCAATGAACAAGAGCGGTAAAAAAAAGACGAAACCATGGTTCATAAAAATCAAAACTTTAGCCACAGAGAAGAGGAAATCCTATCTCCAATATGGAAGTTAGACCGTTACTTATGACGAATATAAAATAGTAAGAAGTAAAGTGTACAGAGCAATTTAAACGAAAGAATAATTTGTAGAATTAGAATTTCGTCAAGCTCAAACTCAAAAGAAATAGGACATAAAATTCTTAAACAACAAACTAAAGTACGTTGGGACTTTGGAATCTTTGGAATAATAATTTAATTTATTCAGAGTCAGTTATCTCTCTCGATGATGCTAATATAATTTGATGTAGTGGTAAAAACCCTTACGTACGAAAGAATATTGAAATAGATATATAAGCTCAGGTAGGCCTGCATCAGCCAGGTGTAGAGGACATTAAAGAACATACTATCAGGCTAGTCTGTTGGTAATATAAGAACGGTGTCCATATTCTATGAATTTGGCCGCCTTCCAGAAGGTAGCTACCGAAACAATTTTCAAAATTTTGTTATTCAAATATCTGAGCTCTTTCCAAAATATGTTCATTAATGTGCTCTATAAAGCTTAATTTGTTAAGAAAGTACAGGTTATTTAGCTATAGAAACTACTATCAAAACTCAGAATTGTGCTCATATTTCTGCAATTGCATATGTAGACAGAAATTCAGAATGGGTATATTAAATGTATCTTGAAAATAAAATGCTGCTCTAACCTGTATCTATTCAAAAAATGAGAAAAAAAAAAAACTTTCATCGCATAACATAATTATATAAATTGCTCGGTCCAAAAAGCGACATCAAGGGATTTAGAGTTCAATCAAAATTTCCAATGTAGATCGTATTGTTATAAGATAGATAATAACTGGGATTTTTGTTGATTTTGCCTCCAATACCAGGCTCAAGTAATATGCATGACAAGTTAGCTTGGTAAATTGCATTCGATGTCTGGGAGAAACAGGATATTGGAATTATTTTGCAATAATGCTTTAAAGTCTTTGTTTGAAAAAGGGAGGTGAAGTAGGAGAATTGTAAAACATAGTTTTTTTTTGTTATATTTACAGTACATTCCTAAAGCACCGCCTTTTATTTTTAAATAACTAATTTTATGTAAAAAAAATGGTCGTTCAGACATACAGAATTCAAAACAAAAAACAAATTAAATCGGTAGTACTTGCAGGATCTAGTTTCTTTCCACCCAATTCAGGTCGTACACGTAACACATCCATGCAGATATTTTAATATGTTCCCCTAAATGCAACATTAACTGATGGACCTTGTGAAACAAATTATTTTTGGACAACCACTTGAATCTCGACAATGCTTGTTTGTTTTTTGGTATATAGTTCACGAATCTTCTTTTATTAGCCACCCTGCTGTTTCATTTCCGAATTACACTCGAAAATCCCTGAATGATGAAATCAAATCAAAATTTAACAGAACATTTACTATCTTCAGTATAGGCATAAATTTTTACCACACAGCCATTATCACCACCATACGATCACCATTTTAGTAAGTTAGAGTAGTTTTTAATCTTAGATTTAGTCAATCGTCGCTAACAACAAGACGATTCCGTCTGAAATTAAAATATTTGAGGACTGTTTTTTTTTATGGGCATAGCACACGCACTGCAGGGAAACCCCTATAGCACTGCAGGGGCGACGCGCGTGCGAAAAAAGCGATTCGCGTTATTCTTGAATCGCTGTAAATTGTACTCGGTGGGAAACGGGTCAACTACCTTTTAGAGACTGTTCATTCTCATACGTTGTAGAGGGCAGTCCTTCACTGTTCTGGCCTATATGCATCGGAGTCCCGGGGTTTCGTATTCATGTACAATTGGGCAAGCAGCTTATAACTTTACATGTAGACGCAAGGATGGTAATTACAACAGAACCGACGTCGCCTTGCTAGGTGATCTCAAATCACCAGTAAAGCCAAGGTGGCTCAAGCGTTGGACTCTATCCATCTTAAGCTTAACCCATTTCTGTCAGTTATGGGCCACCAAACGAGAACCCCATATGGGGGTAGTGGTCTGCTCGCAGCCTATTGTATCCACGGCTACAGTCCCCAAGAGCAAACAAAGACTCTTCTATATAACCACAAGAGCTATTTCATGATATTTTGTAAAATCAAAAAGCAAAATCTTTATGATATTAAAAATAGTTATAATATATTAACATTAAAGTTATAAGGCGAAAGCAAAAGTGAGCAGACGTCTATCTGTAAAATTTCAAAGCAATATAAAACGTCTAATAAAGAAAAATTATGCCTTTAAAGCTTAGCTGAAGAGTACTTAACGAGCTCATAACCCATTTAAAGTGGTTACGAGAAAAAAATGTAACGACCTTTCAACCCTCAAGAGGGCAATTTGAGCACAAAACGGATTTAATACGAAACAAGCTGGGCGTGCAATTTTTGTTAACGTACACGACATCGTCTGGATTATAAGACTTCTGAGGGGTTTTTATTTTTAAAACGGATATATTATTTTATTTTTTCCCAGAACCAAATTTAAATATCAAGAGCTTCAGTTAAGATTATGCCAAATAAACTTAAAATATAATTTTTCTACAATCTGAAACTTACCTATGCTAAACGGAAGTTCTTATGTTGAAGAGAATGGATTGCAGCTTTAAAGACGTCAATAAATATGCCTTTTATTATTTTGGCAACATCTACTTATATACAGCAACTGTGTTTAATTAGCATAAAATAAGGAAAATCTAGATTCTATAGTTAAATAACTCTTATTTTTAATTAGATTTATTATGTTTGGTTTTAAATATAATTCGTGTATCATAATATATTTTATTTAGTTAGTTTATATAGAAACCACAAATACATAAACTGAGCCGTACAATTATACAATTTAAATTCTAAAAATGTATTAATAATCAATATTTCAATTTATGTTAATTACTTGACCTACATGGAAATAAAACATTTATTGTTGTAGGGAATAATTCTGGCCTCAAGGTTAATTTGATGCATTAAATGTATAATCTATATTAGGTGTTAGATTGAAATGATTTTCCGTCTTAATTCTTATTCTTATTACTTGGAGGAATCTGTATTTGAAAAAACTTTAATAAAAGAGATAGTTCTACTTAACGAAGATATTTAAAAAACCGGTCAAGTGCAAGTTCGACTTGCGCAATTAGTGTTGCTTTTAAAATAAACATTGCGTTGATTTCTTTTAATATAAAAATTTTTGTTACGGAAGTATAAAATCGTCAGTGACTTCACAAAAACATCCTAAATGAGTTTTCAACAAAGTTTTTTTCCGATCTTTAGTGACAACTGATGACCTTGAAATTTTTCTTTTATATACCAGATAAATTATTAAAATTAATGATAACTTTCGTTTAATTTGCACCCTGTAGAGAATATTCCAGAATGTTTTCAAAATTTTTTGATCAGTACTTTTCGAGATAAGAGGGGGGGAGAGCGATTTTTCGCATTTTTTTAAAAATAATACAAAGAAAATTGTGCGCAACTATTACATATATATATATATATATATATATATATATATATATATATATATATATATATATATATATATACATATATATATATATATATATATTTATACATATATATATATATATATATATATATATATATATATATATATATATATATATATATATATATATATATATATATATATACATATATATATATATATATATATATATATATATATATATATATGTATATATGTATATATATATATATATATATATATATATATATATATATATATATATATACATATACATATATATATATATATATATATATATATATATATATATATATATATATATATGTATATGTATATATATATATATATATATATATATATATATATATATATATGTATATGTATATATATATATATATATATATATACATATACATATATATATATATATATATATATATATATATATATTGAACTCGTCTTTTAACAAAATTTCATTTGACACTCCACCCGATGACCTGGTAAATTTTTTTTTTTCACTTCCGATTTCACCCCCCAAAACTAACCCCTTAAGTCAAAATTTAACTTTCAAAATTAGACGGCTCTGATGAGGCCATCAATTCGTATATTATTGCCAAACTTCAATTTTCTATGTCAAATAGTTTCGGAGAAAATCGGGGTGTGACATACGGACAGACACCGCAGTGATCTTATAAGTATTGCGTACGGAACACTAAAAAATATCTAATCTAGAGGTTCAATAAAAGGGTAACGTCTCAGCTGTCATAGATCACTTGTTTCTACAAAATGCGGTCATCCTCAGGGTGAAATATTGCAAATTTTCGAGTGGATTTCGCACTTGAAGGCAGGCCAAACTTCAATGGAAGAGGACGAGCGTATCGCAAGACCTTCGACTGTAACCACTCCTGACATAATCGCCAAATAATTCATGAAAGCCGTCGTCAGACAATTCTGAGCAGTTTTGATGCACTTTCTGTTGGTTACAAAAAGGCCAAAACTTTAGGGCAAGGGAAGTTACCTCTTGCATTACGACAATTCACAATACGGAACAGTTTTTGACGAAGAACTCCATGAGCATCATTCCTCACACCCTTATTTGGCTGATTTGGCACCCTGTGACTTTATCGAAACGGCAAAGACAAAGGCAAACGTGAATCGAAGGCGGCACTAGAGACTTTTGGAAAAATGTTCGGAAAAAAATCGTACGATCGGTCCATCTGGGGGCAGGGGGACTACGTTGAAGGTGACAGAGGTAACAAAGCTTAAAAGTAACTGCTTCTGACTTTACAGCGTTAGTCAGGGGATTTTTGGATAACAGAACGTACGAGGGTCGTTTGAGACAACAAAGAAAACGCAAGATTATAGTGAATTTTTTTTTCTATATAGTTCATTTAGTTCAACGACTTTCCCACTTTTTAATACCCTCATTATAACAAGATTTATCCAACTCTGCAAAATAACCGTTCTTCTCAGCTTTAACTTCATCATTCGAATTGAATCTTCGTCCGGCCAGCCATTTTTCCAGGTTTGAGACAATAAGTAATCGATGGGAGCCAAACCTGGCGAATACGGTGGAGGTGGAAGCACTTCGAAGCGAACGTCATGCAGTTTTGCAGCAACAATCCGAGATGTGTGTGAAGACCCATTATCGTGATGAAAAAGTATTTTTTTTTTTTGTTAGATATGGACGTTTTTCCTGAAAAGCACCTGCATTTGGTCGAGTAGTAAAGCATAATACCTTTCTCCAGGTAGTCTAAGTATATGACCATGATAATTCAAAAAGAAATCGTAGCCATGACTTTTCCTGCAGATGAAACTGTTTTTGCTTTCTTGGGCGCACTTTTACCGGGTCTGTTTCTACTACTTTTTCATTTCTGGCGTGTAATAATGAATGCATATCTCATCTACTGTTATGAAACGTTCCCTGGAATTATGTTTAAACAAGTCTAAACACCCTTGAGAAATATTCATTCGCATGTGTTTTTAGTCGATTGTTAACAAATGCGATACACCTAGAGTATGTTTAAACACCTGATTGCCTAACTCAAGAAACTGAACATCTGCACAAACATATAACGGCATCCGTTCATTCTGCAGCTTATAAGGCCCTAGGGCAAGTAAATAAGCACCATCACATGCCTAATTGCAACACCATCTAGGATACTATACTGAAAAAACAAACAGAAAGCATGAAAACAAGGTTAAAATTATATACAAATATCTAAATGATGAAAAGAGAAAGTAAGAAAGTAACATGGGAAAGAAACAGAGACATAGGCTCATGTATAGGCGGTATAAGATCATCAGAAGCCTGAAAGCTAATTAAGTCGCTAAAAATAAACACTACAAGCAAAACGCATTTTTAACTAATTCCATTAGACGAATGGCAACGGCACTGTACAAACGAACTTACTGAAGACAGAGAAAAATACGAGGATGGATTGAAAAGTTCGCGGCCTAGTCAAGAAAACCAAATATAATTCGTACAAAAATATTTTTATTCTTCGACGTAATCTTCACCTAGCTCTTCCACCTGCTTTCGAAAGCTTCCACACCTGTTTGAAAAAAAGATTCCTGAAGATCTTCAAAATACTGGTTAATTGCAGCTTCGACTTCTTCATTTGATGAAAATTTCTGGCTACTGAAGTGTTTTTTTAGGTTTGGAAACAGATGAAAGTCCGAAGGTGCCAAATCACGAGAATAAGCCGGCTGGGGCAGCAATTCGAAACCACAATCACGAATTTGAGCCATAATCTCAATAGACGTGTGAACGTGAGCGATGTCCTGATGGAACAAAACTTTCTTTCTCATTAGTCCTGGGCGTTTTTCTTTAATATCTTGACGTAAACGACGCAAAAGGGTGCAAGAGTAAGTCGAGTTTATTGTTTTGCCTTTCGGAAGGTAGTACACCATAATAATACCTTTAGCATCCCAGAAAACTGATGCCATCACTTTTCCAGCCGACTGAATTGCCTTCGCTTTCTTTGGGGTCGGTTCACCAGATTTTTTCTACTGCTTGGATTGTTGTTTTGACTCTGGAGTATAGTGGTGAACCCAGGTTTCGTCCATTGTCACAAACCTGTTAAGAAAATCTTGCGAATCAGCCTCAAACATCTCCAAACCGTCGCGAGAAATATTGAGTCGAATTCGTTTTTGTTCAACTGAAAGCAATCTGGGAACCCACCTAGCGGAAACCTTACCATACGAGATGCCTGTAGTGTCTGCAATCTTCCTGATAGTTAATCTACGGTCTTTCAATATGAGATCACACACTTTGCCGATGTTTTTTTCAGTCGTAGACGTCGTGGGCCGGCCGAAGCGAGAATCATCTTCGATGCTCTCTTGTCCACGTTTAAATTCTGCAACAACAATTTCACAGTAGCATATGACGGAGCAGATTCCCCTAGTGTTGTTTTCATATCATCGTGGATCCCCTTTGGTGTTAATCTTTTTTTAAACAGGTACTTAATGACCGCATGTTGTTCAATTTTTTCCATTTTTCGAAAAACGCTGCACTTGGTCTCACTAAACTCGTTCTAACCTAAAAACCACAAATTCTACAGCAACAAAATTTTACACTTTGACAACCAAAGAAAGTATGAACTTATTGGAGGTACAATAATAAAAATATTATAATTATTTTTTGATGAGGCCGCGAAGTTTTCAATCCATCCTCGTATATAGCAAATTCTCCTAGACTTTACAACATACAAGGAAAACTCATAGAAGTTGCTGAGGATATGATCCGCGAAGTCATAAATTCAATGAAAAACAAAAAAGCTACAGAACTACCTGCAGAGTTATTAAGAAATGGTACTGAACAATTAATAAAACACCTAAAAGAACTCTTTTTCCAGCCATGTAAATGGCTATAAAATACCAATAAGCCGGAAGGAGGCTTGGATAACTCCAATCCATAAGAATGGTCCAAGGAACAATTGCGCAAATTATAGCTGTATCTCTATCACTAGTACCATGAGCCTCTCATACCCAAAACATCGTGTAAAATGTGATGGACACAACCTATCGACAGACTAGAGATAATTTAGTACGCTATTGTGAATTTTTGTCACACTCTCGTCAATCGTAGGGGTTTCGGGCGCCCTGAGCGTTTATCATCTTGAATGGATGGACGACCATGTTTAAATCCAGCAGTCCACGTTTTAATGGTTGAAATGAAGGGGAAGAATCATTCAATGTGCCATTTAACTCTTTTTTAATTTTCGTAAAAGTTAAACCTTTTAATACGAAGTATTTTATAACAGCTTGTACTTCAATTTTGTTCATTTTTTAGAAAATGTTAATACTTGTTTGTTATCTAGTAGATAACACTTCACAAATATAATAATTTGGATATCTTGACGCCATATCTATGTCAGGCTGAGAACTTGCATCTTCTAAAATACCTTGAAGGATTCAACATTATTAGCGATCACCAATATGTTTTTCGTAAACATAGATCAACAGGAGATCTTCTGACTTATGTAACACATGTTTGGAACAACGCAATTGAACACTTCGAAGAATCTCGAACGGTTGCTCTTGACATACCCAAGACATTCGACCGTGTTTGGCACGATGGACTGTTGGCTAAGCTACGCTCGTATGGTATGTCTGAAAAGTTCTGTTTGTGGCTCTCATGTTTCCTCAGAGAGTGTTCTTTAAGAGTCGCAGTCGACGGATTTCTTTCTAACACCTTTACTGTTAACGCCGGTGTGCCCCAAGGCTCCATACTGTCTCTTACCCTCTTTCTTATTAACGATCTGCTGGAAAAGACCGGGAATCCAATCTACAGCTTTGCAGATGACAGTACGCTTATCTCTTCATTCACTTTGAACGCTCGGACATCAACTTAACAAAGACCTGGAAGAAACTCTATCTTGGGGTGACAGTATCCAAGTGGAATTTAACGCTACAAAAACCCAGGCGGCAGTTTTTTCTAAAAAAGATAACGTTCCCCTTCATTCCCCTAGCATCTCACTTAATTTGTTGGGCGTTAATTTGGGAGCAAATATGTCCTGGCATGAACATGTTGCAGGCATAGCAAGGAGAGCTTCTCAAAAGTTGGGAATATTATTTCGAACCAGAAAGCTTTACACTCCACAACAACTGTTAATTCTTTACAAAGCTCAAATTCGATCAACTATGGAATACTGCTCCCATGTTTGGGGCTCCGCTCCCAAACATACCCTGCATGTTTTGGATTCTGTACAGAGAAGGGCTGTTTGTCTGATTGAAGACCCGGAACTGGCCGGCGGCCTTGATTCGCTGGAACATCGAAGAACGGTTGGTGACTTGAGTCTATTCTACAAGTATTTTCATGAAGAGTGTTCGAAGGATGTAGCCCGCTTAATTCCTCCCAGAGCGGTGCATGTTAGCTGATACTTCACATCCGTATGAGGTTCAGCTTGTTACTCCTCGTACAACGCTTTTTAAGCAGTCTTTTATATGGAGGACATCATCCCTTTGAAATGGCTGTGTTTCCCCCCGAGTACAATTTACAGCGATTCAAGAACAACGTGAATCGCTTTTTCCGCACACGTGTCGCTCCTGTAGCGCTTTAGGGACTTTCCTGCAGCACGTGTGCTAGACCTTTAAAAAAAAAACTTTTGGGCCAACCCTCGCATATAGCAAAGAATTTTGAAAAAATACACATACAAAAAAAAAGTCCACTGCAGGCAACCAAGCCACAATATGATTCTGATAAAAAGGTGACATAACAAAAGCGATTGATAACACTACTCTGTCTCCATCACATTATCAGCGCGTAAAAAAACTGAAATAGGGCCTGTCTGGCAAAGCATATTTCTTAAGTTAGTTAAAGCAAATGCACATTTATTTTTGCGTAAATTTGGCTTAGTATTTACTGCCTCATTTAACTGAAAATCAACAAAATCCCCTAGATGCCAAAGATACAAACTGTAGTAATCCACCGTTAAAATTAAAATTAGGGCTACCAGGAGCAGTTCAAATGTTGCTTGTTAAATATATTACTTACGTATTTTAGTACGTAATAGATAAATTATTTTCTTTAAAATAACTAGAAAATTGAATCACAGACATAAGCAAACAGTTAAATACGAGGGTCATTCAATAAGTAAAGAGACAAATAGCTCTAGCTCAAGAACCGTTTACTTTTCGACATAATCTTCCCCCCTCCCCAACGTTAATACACTTGTCCCACCTTTCTGCTAGTTTCTTGATTCCTGAGGCAAAGAATTCTTTCTGTTGACGTCGAAGCCACTCTTGCATTTTTTCCTTCACTTCTTCATTGTCGGTGAACCTCTTTCCACATAGGGCATCTTTAAGACTTCCGAACAGGTAAAATCACACGGAGCCAGGTCTGAGCTGTATGCGGGATAAGGCAAGATCTTCCAACCTAGCTTTTGAAGCTTTTCTTGGGTAAACCGGGCCGTATGAGGGCAAGCATTATGAATGGTTCTGAATAATATTGTGAAAAGTTCCAACGGTTACCCCAAGCTCCTAAGCTATCATTTCAACCGTAATTCTTCTGTTATCCATTAATCCTTGATTCAAACAAGGGACCGAAACCTTCGACTAAACGACCACTTCGCTGCTCGAACACTCTTGTTCAGCCATTTTTGAATCGATCTCTCCACTTGTAACGTTCGCATGGTTCATGCAACTTTATTCACACAGTAATAATATTCTAGAATATATTTCATTTGGCTTAACACCTTCTGTTACTAAAAACCTTATAACAGAACGCTGCTCTTCCAGTCTTCCAATGAACTCGCCATTGTAAACTGGATATTTTGAGGTTATATTTACATTACATGATCGAACATCTGATTAGAAATTATCACAAGGTTTCCAACTTGTACTCCTAGAAGTATGGAGCGGTTTCGTTGAATGAGTTTAAGCTGAGACCAATTGCTTCTTTACTTATTGAATGACCCTCGTAAAATAAATTCTTACAACAGTGTTTATGAAAAATCTTCAAATATTACTTCTTAGACTTTTTTTACGTACCATTTTTCTACCTGGAAATAAACCACTTTCTTATCCTTACATGGCAATAACTAAAATCAGGGACAATCCCTCAGACTGAACGACACCTGTATTTTCATGATAAGAGACACCTAAGGAAGCCCGATCGGAAAGCAGGTGATAACATGACAGGCTAGAGGATCAACATTGGCTTTTCTTTGTTTATTTTCGTCGCTTTTGCGATGCTTACTGTTCTAACAGTGTTTTTGGTGTTAAAAGGATATCGTTCTATTAGTAACTTTAGTTAGATAATTATAATGGAAGTATCAATAAAATTTAATTAGTTCTGAGACTCCAAGTGTACTGAAAATGTCATATAACATTATAACATATATTCTAGGCTTTATATGTTACATGTATCACGGAAAGATACAACAAATCGTATCTCTGGTGAAAGTCTACAATTTAAAATCATTCCTGCTCTCATTCTGGAGCTTTGAAGGCCACTAACCGATATAGCGTTGTTCAACTAAGTTAGTAATAATTTTTTTATGGACATAGCACATGTAAAGCGTACAAGAGCGACGCGAGTGCGGAAAAAACAATTGACGTTGGTCTTGAATAGCGGTAAATTGTACTCGGTGGTAAACATAGTCCTGGGCAAATCATTCTAAAGGATGAGGTTCTCCATATAAAGGACTGTTTGAAAAGGGTCGTACGAGGAGTAACAAGTTGAACCTCATACGGATGTGAAGCACTAGCGCGACGTGGATCTTTAGCATGCACCGCTCTGGGAGGAGTTAAGCGAGTTACATCATTGTACATTTTCCTTGAAAATACTTGTAGAATGAACTCAAGTTCCCAACGGTTCTTCCGTGTTCCAAGGGATCAAGCTTGCTGGTGAGGTCTGATCACGCGAACAGTTCTCTTCTGAACAAAATCCAATAAATGCAGCGTATGTTTGGGAGCATAGTCCCAAACTTCAGAACAGTATTCCATCGTTGGTCGAATTTGAGCTTTGTACAGAATTAATAGTTGTTCTGGAATCGGAAACACAGTAACCATAAAACACAGTAGCGACAGTCCAACTCGCCACCTTTGAACTCAAGGGGTCCGAGTTTGTATGATCACATGACCTTTCGCCATATTGCTGGTATAATGCCCGCGAGTTTTTGAAATATTCAAATTCCTTTTTTCAAGAAAAATCCTATTTTGTAAAATAAAAATTAATTTTGCTGATTAAAAGGAAGAAAAAAAACGAGAAAAGTTTTTTTATCAAGTTCTTATTAAAACAGATATACAAAAATCAGAGAAAAAGGCAAAAAAAAACAAAAAAAAAAAATACATTTGGCTTCAACGCTTTTTGCACGTTATTCATTTAAATATTTTTTATATTTATTTTCAAGTATAACGTCAAACGAGTCATTACAGCAGATTCTCCTTGAAATCCAGATGCAAACACAACCCGCGACCGCGCTGGCAGCCATGTTGTTGGTATGATAGGGGACGCATGCGTGATAAAAAACAGGACCTAAAAAACTTTCTCGAACATCACTACTGTGTCTAAAGCTTTCTATTTCGAATGTAGAAGAATTAACGACAATGCTTCAAGATCTCAAGGACGCCTCCCAAGCTGTGGGCCTCAAAATGAACCTTAAAAGGACTAAAATAATCAGCCCAGATAATATGAACGTCACCATCGAGAATCACACTTTAGAAGTAGTGAATGAATACAACTATCTGGGACATAATATCAAGCTTAGGAAATATAATCAGACAGCGGAGATCACACGGCGAATTGGCCTCACCTGAATGGCGTTCGGAAGACTCGGCTACATCGTCCAGTGCCCAGTAAATCTCAAAAGGAGGGCCTACGGCACATGTATCCTACCAGTGGCGACATACGGACTCGAGACGATGACACTCACCGCAAATTGTGCCAATCGCCTCTGAATTTGTCAGAGGGAAATGGAGCGGGCGATGTTCGGGGTAAGCCTGAGAGACAGAATCCGAAACGATAAGATAAAAAGAAAAACGGCAGTCTGCGTGGTTATCGAGCGTGTGACCAAACTGAAATGGCGCTGGGCGGGACACCTGGCCAGAAGTGATTCTAAATGGTCCAAAGCCCTAATGCAGTGGAGACCAAGAGAGATAAAGAGAAGTGTTTGACGACCGCAGGCGCGATGGAGAGATGGTATCCAACGATATGCAGGGAAGAACTGGATTCAGACCGCCCAACAAAGATAGGCATGGAAATCTCTAGAAGAGGCCTATGTCCAGGAGTGAACTTCTACGGGCTAAAGAAGAAGACAACTGTCACCTCAAAATGGGGTGGCAGTAATTTTCAGGTCTTTGTTAAGTTGAACGATTTCCTGTTGTCTGCTGTTATTTGCATAAGTAGCCAATGTTCGAACGTTCCAAGCGATTGAAGAAATAAGCGTACTGTCATCTGCAAAGCTATAGATTGCATTCTTTGTCCCTTCCATCAGATCGTTAATGAAAATGAGTACGATAGTAGGAGATAGTATGGAGCCTTGGGGCACACCGTCGTTGATAGTGAAGGTATTAAAAAGAAATCCGTCAGTATCTTAAAGCAACAGTATATATACTGTTGCTTTAAGATACAACAAACTGTATTTCTGGCTTTTGAAAGTGTAGAATTTAAAAGTATATCTGCCCTCCATCGGGGTTTGTTTAAGCCCACAAACCAGCGGAGGAATTAGTATTAACAATGACCACTACCAACTACTAAAAATGAAAAAAGTTCATATTTCAGCAGTGACTACCGTTTTCTCATCTGTCAATCCATTTTGGGACTCGTTTCGCCGTATCATGGTTCAGCAGCCGCGCTAGGAGCGATAAACGAGAGAACAACACTCGAAACACTTATTCCAGTACTGGCATAACATCGCAGTAAGATACACCAACCTGTATCGAGCCAGAGATACAGTTCGTTATATCTTACTGTTATGTTACGCCAGTACTGCAATAAGTGCTTCGAGTTTCATTCTCTCATTTGTCTATCCTAGCTTGGGTGATGGGCTGTAATCAGGCGAAACGTGTCCTAAGATGAGCTGACAGATAAGAAAACGGTGGACTTTATTTATTGTTTGTAGTTAATATAGAGTTTTATATATAATATTTAGTAACTGATATAAATTTTTATATATAATAATAAAAAAATGTTGATGTTAAATGGTAATATTCACAATTTTTATACCAGAAGCAAAATGAACTTCAGGATTCCTTTTAATAGACTTTAATATACAATCATATACCTGTCAAAATAACAAAACAATTAATCTGAAGCTATTCTTAAATGTGAATGTGTGTGAAATGTGAATTAAAATTTAAATCAAAATATATCGTATCGGTTAATTCAAAAGATGTTTCTACTAAAAAGAAAGGAAAACATCAAAAGCAGGTTTCAAAAACGATTACCGAAATTACTTCAGCTTCAAAAAGTGGTTAAAAAGCTTAGGGATTTGATGAGAGAGCACCCGATAGCAAATATTTTCGGCTGCCCTTGTCAAATTATACACACTGTCATTCAAGTTCTCAGGATAAAGGAAGGTTTTTCTTTAATCAGAAATTCCACAGTGTCCAAAAAAGCACGTTATAAAGTGACTAATGATCGGAAGTTGATGGAGGTTTTTCCGGCTAAACCGCAGATCCTAAATTTCATTAAATTAGGAACATGAGAGAAATGTTCGGAAATATAAGGAAACCAGAGGCGTTACTGAAAGAAAAACTGATATTAAGGAGTGGACAATTCTCCTGCGAAAAATTCTGGTTTACGATTTAAAAAATGGAGTTTTCTTGTAAAATTACCGAGTGAGCTGAAATAGCTTCGAGCGTCTTGTGAACTTATCCTTTTAAAATTAAAAAAAGAAATTGTTAATCTTATTAAAAAGACAATTCGAATCTGGGGATTTTTTTATTTATTGAGAACAGATATGTTACTTTGCAAAGCTTTAGTAATTTTTTAAATCGTCATACTATACTTTATTAATTCGAACAATCATTTTCCCATCCAACCTTGAATAGATTAATCAGTGAGGATGTCGTGGCTTCTTGGCCTATTGTCACAGTCAGTACCTCTTGTGAATCAGACGTTATTAATGCCATAAGAAGACTAAAACCAAAATTTACTGCGGGCCCGGATTAACTTCCATCATTTTTTATTCGTGATTGTAGGTTTGTTTTAGCCAAACCACTGTTAACTCTGTTCAACTTAAGCTTGAAAACGAGTACCTTCCCGGAATTATGGAAAACCTCTAAAGTCAGTACTATTTTTAAAAAAGGTGATAGATCAGATATCAGCAATTACAGGGTGTCAATAATATGTAATTTTAGTAAAATCTTTGAAGTTTTATTACACGATCATATATTTTATGCTACAAAAAACTTGATAACCCCTTATCAGCATTGTTTCTATAAGGGTAGGTCTGCATCTACAAATTTAATTACTATAACTCAAGAAATAGCAGAGGCAATTGACGAGGGTTGCCAAATGGATATAATTTGTTTAGATTTCACCAAAGCCTTTGATCGGCTGGATTTTTCCCTCCTACTTAATAAACTGTTATATTTTGGCTTTTCGGACTCATTGATGTCTTTGATTTATTCTTATCTTAGTAATCGTAAGCAATGTGTGAAGATTTATGACTCTAAATCAAGATCTTATGATGCTACTTCAGGGGTACCCCAAGGATCTGTACTGGGACCCCTGTTCTTTAATCTTTTTATAAAGGATATTGAGAAGGGTTTAAATGTTGGTTATTTACTCTATGCCGATGATGTAAAATTATGTAGCAGAGTAAGAGGTATTCGGGATTGCATAAATCTTCAGAAGGACTTACAGATGATTGGCCAATGGTGCGTAAAAACAAGTTACAGCTTAACATTAGGAAATGTAACAGCATATCTTTCTCAAACAAAATCTCACCGATTATTCATAATTATTCGCTGGATAACAGTAATATCTCCTGTGTGAATGTCTTCAGGGACTTGGGCGTAACATTTGATCCAAGACTACAGATCACATGAACATCATAATTTCTGAAGCTTTTAAAACATATGGCTTTATTGCACGCTGAACCGGTGACTTTCATAATCCTGAGGTAATTAAAACTTTATATATTTCTTATGTTGGTTTTAAATTGGAATACGCTGCTACGGTCTGGTCTCCAGGCTATGGCATCCATACTGATAATCTGGAGAGGGTCCAGCGCAAATTTTTAAAATATATTGGCTTTAAAGGAGATGGTATCTATCCATAACAGGGGTTTCCGCATGAGGTACTGCTTGCAGATAACGGCTGTTAGTTATTAAAGGTTCGTCGTGGTTACTTGCTGCTGACGACTCTGTTCAAAATTATAAATAATGATATAGATTCTCCCGCTATTCTGTCAAGAATAAATTTTGGTGTGCCACGTATAGCTAGCAGAAAATATAACACCTTTTATCTACTTACTCCGAGAACAAATATATTAAAATTTTCCCCACTTTTTTCAATATGTAATATGTATAATCAAGAAATAAGCATCGACTTTTTCAACAGATCTATGTTAACGATAAGTAAAATATTGCGACACTGAAGGGCTGTGGCATCTTTCTTTTCTTCTTGTTTTCATATCTAATTGTTATTATTATTACAAAAAAGTTCTTCTTTGTCACATTTGGTCAATGTGGTTTCATGTTTGGCTGACGGGCGCAAACCAAGTCAGCGCAAACGCATTACCATTATGTGTTAAGGAATGACCTGACAATGTTACATGTTTTCAAAATCACTGACTTCTGAATGTTTTTGTGTATGTTTGTGTTAAGTCCTAATTGTACTAAGTGTGGTGTGAATGTTGTTGGTTATTATTATTATTTATTACAAAAAGTTCTTCTTTCTCACATTTGATCAATGTGGTTCCATGTTTGGCTGACGGGCCAAAACCAAGTCAGCACAAACGCTATTACCATTCCGTATTAAGGAATGACCTGACAATGTTACATGTTTTCAAAATCACTGACTTCTGAATGTTTCTGTGTATGTCCGTGTTGAGTCCCAATTGCACTAAATGTGGTGTGAATGTTATTGGTGTAAGGCCTGTGGCTGATATAATGAGGGGGACAATGATGACTTTTTCCTGTCTCCATAGCCTTTTTATTTCCGTTGCAAGGTCTGTGTATTTGGAAATTTTTTCTGTGTATTTCGCTTGGATGTTTGTGTCGTTGGGGACAGCTATGTCAATCAGATAGGTGACTTTTCCTTTTTTGCACTGAAAAGTAATATCGGGTCTATTGGCGGAGACTGTTTTATCTGTATGGATACCGATATCCCAGTAGAGCTTGTAATCTTCATTTTCAAGTATGGATGTTGGCGTGTATTTGTAGTAGGGATCTGTGTTTTCTATGAGTCTGTATGTTGTGGCTAGTGCTTGGTGAACCACTTTGGCAGCTGAATCATGCCTGGCTGTGTACTCCGTTCCGGCCAATATTTTACATCCGCTCGTTATGTGTTCGATCGTTTCTTTCTGCTGGTGGCATTTCCTACATCTGTCCTCTGCAATAGTCGGGTCTTTGATTATATGCTTTTGGTAGTTTCTGGTTAATATGACTTTATCCTGGATGGCAAGTAAGAAGCCTTCAGTCTCAGGGAATAGCTGCCCATCTCGTAACCAGGTGTATGATTGTTTTTTATTTACGTGGTCTTGTTCTATGTGGTATCTGTGTTTTCCGTGGAGTGTTTTCTCTGACCACGTTTTCATCTTTTCCTGTTGTAATTGGGTGTGACTGTGTGTGTCTGCTGAGTGGTCTGCCCGAGCTAAGTCGAGAGGTGTGTAGTTTTTGTCTGCTTTCACTGTCGCTGTGTGGAGGCTGGTTTGCTTGCTGTGAAAGAATTTCCTAAGTGTTTGTATTTGTTTTTGTGTGTAATGATCTGATGTCTATAATTCCTCTTCCTCCTGCCTTCCTCTCGATGGTAAGTCTTTCTTTGCATGCGTTGGGGTGTAATTTCCTGTATTTGGTGAATTGAGATCGTATAAGGATGTGAATATTTTCTATGTCTGTTTGTGACCATTTGATGATACCAAATGAATATGTGAGTATAGGTATAGCGAACGTGTTGATGGCTTTAGTGAGATTCTTAGAGTTGAGTTTTGTTTGCAAAAGTTTCGTCAGTCTGTTTTTGAATTCGGTTCTGAGCTCTGTTTTGATGTGAGTGTGGTTGAGTTTGGTGCTTTGTTGGAAGCCTAGATATTTGTATGTTTCTTTATCGAACATGTTATCGAGCGTTTCATTGTTGATGGTTTCTGTCTCATGGTGGTGCTTCCATTGGCCTTTGTTGATGTGGAGCACTTTGCATTTACTTATACCAAATTCCATATTGACATCTAAGGTGAATATTTCTGTGATTTTGAGGAGTTCTTTCAGCTGTGTTTGTGTGGCAGCGTAGAGTTTTATGTCGTCCATATATAGGAGGTGGTTTATTTTATGTTGATTCTCTTTTTGGTGTCTGATATTGAAGCCATGCTCTGTTCTGTTTAGTATATTTGAGAGTGGATTGAGACAGAGGCAAAACCATAGAGCACTGAGCGAGTCTCCCTGAAATATACCCCGTCTGATGTACAGCTCTTCTGTTTGGATCCGTTCGGTTTGTGTTTCTAGGCGTATTTTGGTTTTCCATGTTTTCATAATTTGCGCGAGAAACTGCCTGAGGTGTTGGTTGATTTTATAGATTTCTAGGGCCCTGATTAACCAGCTGTGGGGTATGGAGTCGAAGGCTTTTTTATAGTCTATGTAACCGATGTGAAGGTTTCTGTGTTCTTTTCTGGTTTGTCCCATAATCACGCTATCTATAATCAGCTGCTCTTTGCATCCTCGACTATTTTTCCTGCATCCCTTCTGCTCTTCTGTGAGGATATTGTTGTCTGTTAGGTGTTGTTCTATTTTCTTCGATATTGTGGCTGTGATGATCTTGTATAGGGTTGGAAGACAGGTGATAGGTCGGTAGTTTGACGGGTTTGTGGTGTCTGAGCTTTTGGGTTTAACGTATGTTATTCCTTGTGTGAGGAAAGTGGGAAATGTGTGTGGTTGTAGAATGGCTTTGTTGATTTGGTGTGTGAGTGCTTCGTGTGTGGTGGTAAACTGTTTGTACCAGAAGTTTTGTATATTGTCTATTCCAGGACATTTCCAGTTGTGTGTGTGTTTGATAGTTTCTGTAATTTCTTGTGTATTAAATGTGGTATTTTCTTGTTCTGTCACATGTTTATGTTTGTCTTCTTCGGCTTTGATCCAGGGGGTGTTATTATTGTGTTGTTTGGGTTCTGACCAGATACTTTTCCAATAATCTGTGAGTTCTTGTTTGTTTGGTGGTTCAGTCACTGCTATCTGTCTGTTGTACATAGTTTTCCGGTAGAACTGTTTTTTCGCTTCTTCGGAAGAGGGTGTTGGTGTCTTTCCTCTCATTTGATTCTTTGTATCTACGGAGTCTTGCGGCATATACAGATAGTTTTTGTTTCAAGGTATCGAGGATTTCTGGCAGTGTTCTGTTGGGAGACTTAGATTTGATCTTGTTTGCCCCCTGTGTGACACGTTTGGACGCGTTCCCGCTTATAAACTGGGTAAGATGTCCTAGATCTCTCCTGATGTTGTTGATTTTGTTTTCTATTCTTATTTGCCATTTGAATTTTGGTTTTGTCCTGTTGGGGTTTCCTTGTCGTTGAGGGAGTTTTTGATTATTTTGTGTTAGAGTGGTGATTGCTGCTGCGTATATTATTGTGTGAATGTCTTCGATTGTGCTTGAGTCTGTTATATACTGAGGTATTATGTGCTTGTTTAGTGTGTTGAGGATTGGTTGCGTGCTCTGTCTGAAGATTAAACGAGGGATGGGATTTCTTGTTGTGGGGTCGGTGCCTGACCATCGAGCTAGATGTGACTCCATTTTTGCTTTGAGTGTTTGTATGAGACGTGATTCGGGGTGATGTTGTTTGGATGTCGTTGAGGGTGGCGAGTGATTCATGTTGTTGTCTGTGATATGGTGTTGCGCGGTACTCGCAATATTATTTTGCGTTATGCTCCTCCTGGGTGGTGGGTATTGTTGTGTTCGACTGGGTGGTTGTGTGTGTGAGGCTGGTTCGGAATCTGCTTTATTGTTTCTATTGTTTGGTTGGTCTGTGTTCAGTTCAACAGCCACTGTGTCCTTGATGGTTTGCAATTCGAGAGGTGTGAGACGATTGTTCTTGGTAATAACTCTTTTTTGGTCTACTACTCTCTGTTCTGAAACAAGTAATTGCAGATGTGGATATTCGGTCAAGAAAAGTCTGTGCAGTTGCTGTCTGTAGCCCGATGTTATTGTTTCGAGTTTGGTGGCGGTGTAGTAACAGCGCATCACCGTCCTATTCATCTCATCCGTCCACTTTAACCGCTGTCTTGGTTTTCCAGCCTTGGTAGTTGCATGTTGTCCTTGCAATACATACGGGCCCTGACCTGGCTTTGGTGGTTGTGTTTGTCCCGTATCTACGTCGGTTGCGCTTGGGATTGATGTTGGTGGGTCCAAGCGGCGAGTGATTCTCTTCTCAGTGATTTCTTTGTCAGGTTTTGTGTTTTCATTACAGCAACGCATGGCGTGTTCGTTGATTCCTGTGGTGCAACTCATGCGCTGCTGTGATTTTCCCGCCTTGGTGGGTGTCGGCTTAGTCGCCAACACAACACTTTTGGCAGGTCCATTTTCGGTTGCCTGGTCTTCATCGTTTTGGTCGAGCTGCCATTTCCCGCGACGTCCTCGACCGTTACGTCGCTCGCCCGATGCTTCTTTTATTGGTCTGTCGTTCTCTGGAATGTTTTCAGTGTTTTGTGGTGTCAGAAGCTCAAAGTGTCCCTACATTGGGTTGCCTGTTAGTAGAAGGTAAATGGTTTTTGTTGTATTTTCCCGTGCTTATTATTGTTGGTCTGTCCGTAAAAGTTATTTTTGTATGTCTTGTTCTTCGTTGTTTTGAGAAGATATGAAAGTTGCTATTTTGTGTTTCCGAGAGGGCAAGTATCTCTAGGCTCGTTCCATAGGTGCCATTTTTCCGCATATAATTATAATAGTTATTGAAGTCTTTTATATCGTCGACTTCAATTAATGAAAATGTGTGAAGTTCCGACCAGTTTTGTTGTAAATATCTTAGAGCAACCTCTCGGAGTTTCTCATGATGGTTCTGGTGGCCATATAAGTATAAGCTAACTGCACGGAAAAGGCAATTTCCATCACCTACAATGTCGGATCTGGTAAAACTATCGGGAGTAGTTTCGACTGAGGCGGTTGTTTGGTTCGTCTGTTGTTGTTGTGGTGTTGCTGTAGCTGTTTGTACGACAGGGGTCCGCCTCCGCAACACCCTTCCATTTTCATTATTATAATTATTATTGTTTAACATAGTATTCCCACGAGTATCCTAGGAAAGAAAGGTCGACTGCGGCAGAGCCTGGATGCCACAGCAAGGCTACTTACTCCCGGAGGGCGCCCGGTATCCGGGGGGAACCGTTCGCGACTCATAAACGCTGAGCCATTCATCTTCTCGGCACGGTAAACACCTTAAGATTGCGTTTTTATTACACATAATCTGGACAACACAAGACAGCACGACACTGAAGGGCTGTGGCATCTTTCTTTTCTTCTTGTTTTCATATCTAATTGTTATTATTATTACAAAAAAGTTCTTCTTTGTCACATTTGGTCAATGTGGTTTCATGTTTGGCTGACGGGCGCAAACCAAGTCAGCGCAAACGCATTACCATTATGTGTTAAGGAATGACCTGACAATGTTACATGTTTTCAAAATCACTGACTTCTGAATGTTTTTGTGTATGTTTGTGTTAAGTCCTAATTGTACTAAGTGTGGTGTGAATGTTGTTGGTTATTATTATTATTATTACAAAAAGTTCTTCTTTCTCACATTTGATCAATGTGGTTCCATGTTTGGCTGACGGGCCAAAACCAAGTCAGCACAAACGCTATTACTATTCCGTATTAAGGAATGACCTGACAATGTTACATGTTTTCAAAATCACTGACTTCTGAATGTTTCTGTGTATGTCTGTGTTGAGTCCCAATTGCACTAAATGTGGTGTGAATGTTATTGGTGTAAGGCCTGTGGCTGATATAATGAGGGGGACAATAATGACTTTTTCCTGTCTCCATAGCCTTTTTATTTCCGTTGCAAGGTCTGTGTATTTGGAAATTTTTTCTGTGTATTTCGCTTGGATGTTTGTGTCGTTGGGGACAGCTATGTCAATCAGATAGGTGACTTTTCCTTTTTTGCACTGAAAAGTAATATCGGGTCTATTGGCGGAGACTGTTTTATCTGTATGGATACCGATATCCCAGTAGAGCTTGTAATCTTCATTTTCAAGTATGGATGTTGGGGTGTATTTGTAGTAGGGATCTGTGTTTTCCATGAGTCTGTATGTTGTGGCTAGTGCTTGGTGGACCACTTTGGCAGCTGAATCATGCCTGGCTGTGTACTCCGTTCCGGGCCAATATTTTACATCCGCTGGTTATGTGTTCGATCGTTTCTTTCTGCTGGTGGCATTTCCTACATCTGTCCTCTGCAATAGTCGGGTCTTTGATGATATACTTTTGGTAGTTTCTGGTTAATATGACTTTATCCTGGATGGCAAGTAAGAAGCCTTCAGTCTCAGGGAATAGCTGCCCATCCCGTAACCAGGTGTATGATTGTTTTTTATTTACGTGGTCTTGTTCTATGTGGTATCTGTGTTTTCCGTGGAGTGTTTTCTCTGACCACGTTTTCATCTTTTCCTGTTGTAATTGGGTGTGACTGTGTGTGTCTGCTGAGTGGTCTGCCCGGGCTAAGTCGAGAGGTGTGTAGTTTTTGTCTGCTTTCACTGTCGCTGTGTGGAGGCTGGTTTGCTTGCTGTGAAAGAATTTCCTAAGTGTTTGTATTTGTTTTGTGTGTAATGATCTAATGTCTATAATTCCTCTTCCTCCTGCCTTCCTCTCGATGGTAAGTCTTTCTTTGCATGCGTTGGGGTGTAATTTCCTGTATTTGGTGAATTGAGATCGTATAAGGATGTGAATATTTTCTATGTCTGTTTGTGACCATTTGATGATACCAAACGAATATGTGAGTATAGGTATAGCGAACGTGTTGATGGCTTTAGTGAGATTCTTAGAGTTGAGTTTTGTTTGCAAAAGTTTCGTCAGTCTGTTTTTGAATTCGGTTCTGAGCTCTGTTTTGATGTGAGTGTGGTTGAGTTTGGTGCTTTGTTGGAAGCCTAGATATTTGTATGTTTCTTTATCGAACATGTTATCGAGCGTTTCATTGTTGATGGTTTCTGTCTCATGGTGGCACTTCCATTGGCCTTTGTTGATGTGGAGCACTTTGCATTTACTTATACCAAATTCCATATTGACATCTAAGGTGAATATTTCTGTGATTTTGAGGAGTTCTTTCAGCTGTGTTTGTTATTATTATTATTATTATTATTATTATTATTGTGATTGGAATTTGTATCTGCTTAACACTCTATTATTGTATTATATTTCTGTGTATAGTGGTTTTTATTTGTATCTTCGGCCTTGTAGTTGGGTCTTGTAACCTGTAAGGCGTGTATGATAAATAAATAAATAAATTAATTAATAATATCAAATACTACAGTCGGACAAGTAAGAACGTGTAGTTAGTGAAAGAAATTCCTCTTTTTTTAGGTTTTTTGCTGGCACCGCTGCAAACAGTGCTTTGCGGAAAGAAATTCATTTCTAACCTTATTAAATAGTACATTATCGAACATGAGCGCTGCATATGCTTCGCACTTGGAGGCTGTGTTCCTATGTATTCATCCAAAAGGTCAGAAAATGACGCTTGCAGCAGCTGCTAAGTATATGGGCAAGTCGAGGGCATTCGTTAGCAAGTTGGTGTAACAATACTCTTATTTAAAAAATGTTGATGATTCACCAGAATGTGGTGTCGTTGTTTTTCATAAATCCTCCATTGGTCTTGCGCCAAGGGGCGCAAAAACTGAAACAAAGCTATATTATATGAAACAATTCGCACTCATTTGAAAGACGGAGTACTATCAAGAAACCATTGCTGAGCGAAAAATACAGAGAGAAAATACTCGCGTATGCTGAGGAAAGATAGATCTAGACTGAAGCAATGTAATTTTTTCCGATGAAGCTTCATTTTAGGGTTATCTGATCACCCCACGAGCGAGGTCAATATCTAGTACCTGGTTTAAACACACTGTGAAGATCCCTGTTTAGGGATGGCTTTCGGAAAAATGTTTTAGAAGACTTTTCATCTTTACCTATAAATTTGAACGCTAAAAGCATATACCAGATTTACAAGAAGGCATTAACACCAACTGCCAAAAGGTGGTCAATTGATAAAAATGAAGAGTGGCTTCTTCAAGAGGATAACGACCTTAAATATCGGAGTAAAACCTATAACCAGTAGAAAGGGGAATCCCAGTCGTCCGATGAAAACCCAATGGAGAACGTGTAGTCATACATCAAGCAGAATCTTCGAAGTAAAAGGGTGTACACAGTAAAGCAGTTTTCATGGCAAATTCGGGCAATTTCGAAATCTTTGGCCCAAGAATACGCGGACGATCCAAGGCGATCATCCACGCTGATCGAGACTGGACGAACTACTAAATCATTAGCATTTTAATGGAAATCGTCACTATCGAATGAACTTTTAAATAAATACATTTTTTAATGAACAATACGTGCCACATTCGTACTTGACCGACTGTATTTGTATATTAATAAGAGTGAAATTATTAATAAAATATGTCCATTTAAGAAATTACCGTAGTTTTTCAAGACAACACATCTGTTATTTCGTTCATAAGGAAATGCATCCATTCGTTTGTTAAATTATGGGTAGAATTTCGCAGACGTCACGAAAATCTCTCTTGGCAATTTAAATGCTGAGTTACCACAGTTAAGGGTTTTTTCATAGCTTACATTGCAGCCAGGTGCCTTTTATATTGGCGCTACAGGTCGTAATAATTTCGATTGGTCGTATGTACGTACGTACATATATATATATATATATATATATATATATATATATATATATATATATATATATATATATATATATATATATATATATATATATTTATATATATATATATATATATATATATATATATATATATATATATATATATATATATATATATATATACAGGGTACCCCCTATGTATAACATAATGATTCTACACCGTTTACTAATCAGCGTATCAAAAACATGTTTAAATGAAAGTTATAGGATGTTATACGGCGCACATGCTGACGTTGACAATAAAATGTTTTGAACAGTCAGTTCGAAGAAATTACTCCATCTTAAATTTTTTTGGAAAACCCTGTATATCATTTTATTTTTGAATCCTACTAAAAATTCTAGATATTATGTGTCTAAATTGAACTGTTTTGGAATTATTGATATTTGAAATTAAGGAGATCAAATTAAATACATCTTTTTTAAGCTGGTTTGTGTCAAACATTTACTGCCAGGTAACGATTTAACACGTCAAAAAATGATTTATTGACAAAAACGTGTATTCCTGCATTTTGCGAAAGTGCAATTTGGGCGCAATATCATAATGGTATATTTAACAGAAACTGAAAGAATCACTTGTTAATGATGGTTGGTTACGGAGACCGTAGGAGAACACAACAGGAGGCGTATGACCGATGGATAGGCAGAAGAAGTGCTGTAGAATGGCCTGCAAGAAGTCCCGACTTTACGCCACTCGAATTTTTTATGGGGTCATTTGAAAACGAAAGTCTACCGAAGTTGATCTGCAACTGTAGAAGATTTACAACAAAGAATTTAATATGAAGTAGCACAGGTCAGCCCGGATTCTCTGGAAAACTCTATTCAGGCTGTTTATGACAGATTGGGTCATTGCCTCGCTGTTAATAGTAGCCATTTTCAACAATTGTTACCTTTAAAATAAACCTAGAGTATTTATTAATAGTTTTTTGTCTTTTTTATTTTAAATTTCAAATGACAATAATTCCAAAACAGTTCAATTTAGACATGTAGCATGTTAGACAAATAACATCTAGAATTTGGAGTAGGACTCAAAAATAAAATAATATACAGGGCTTTCCATTAAAAAAAATTAAGATAGCGTAATTTCTTCGAACTGACAGTTCAAAACATTTTATTGTCAACGTCAGTATGTGCGTCGTATAACACCCTATAACTCTTATTTATACATTTTTTTGATTCACTGATTAATAAATGCTGTGGAATCATTATTTCGTACTTATGGGGCACCCTGTATATATATATATATATATATATATATATATATATATATATATATATATATATATATATATATATATATATATGTATATATATATATATATATATATATATATATATATATATATATATATATATATATATATATATATATATATATATATATATATATATATATATATATCTTAGCTGTCAACATTTACTGCATAAAAAAAAAACCCGTTCCGCGCTTGGCTGAAAAAAATTTTAGAACTAGGATAGGCCGAACGATGCAATATGAGAAGGAGAATAATAATTCTTGATAATTGTTTTCAGGCAGACTGGCTTGTTTACATTAGGTAGATTAAATTATACTTAAGTTACTGTGATTGACATGTCTCAAATCACCAAACCATTAACTTTATTTTATGTGACATATATAGTACATATTACTAAAATATGTTTATGTAATCGATATACTGGTATGCAGTAATGAGGTTTATGTAATAAAGATATTTTGGTACGCACTAGTAATTATTTAAAGAGCCGAATAAGTCGGCCAGCTTTGTTAGATGTCTGATGACAATTGTTAATAACAGCGATTGTTGCCAAAAGAGTTTAATGTTTAAGAAAAGCTAGGAAAATATATATATATATATATATATATATATATATATATATATATATATATATATATATATATATAAAATATATACATATATATATATATATATATATATATATATATATATATATATATATATATATATATATATATGTATATATGTATATATATATATATATATATATATATATATATATATATATACGTATGTCAATGTATATAATCATTGAAAAGTAAACAGAACTAAAAAAAAATGATAATTTCAAGATTAGTTGACTCGTTCATATTTCTAATACAATAAACCAGTAGAAATGAAATTTGGGGCATTACATATATATATATATATATATATATATATATATATATATATATATATATATATATATATATATATGTATATATGTATATATATATATATATATATATATATATATATATATATATATATATATATATATATATATACGTATGTCAATGTATATAATCATTGAAAAGTAAACAGAACTAAAAAAAAATGATAATTTCAAGATTAGTTGACTCGTTCATATTTCTAATACAATAAACCAGTAGAAATGAAATTTGGGGCATTACAAACATATTTAGAAATGTCTATAAATATTCGTGACTACTGCGTACAATGACTAAGGCAATGTCTCTTTTTTTAACTAAAACCTCGTATTATATTACAGTTTTTAGGCATCAATATGGAACAGCGTCTGAACAGACAAGAATGATTGATCGTTACATTGGAATTATGTAGATTTAACTAGAAAGAGGCATTGCATTGTAAAGGCCTTTTATTCGAAATAGGTCAAATGATAAAATATAACTTATAAGTTTTAGAAATAAAACTAAAAGTTAAAAAAAATATATATATGGCAACTTCAACAAAGTACGAGACAATGTATTATCTTAATCCCAAAAAAATTAGTAATTATTAAAGTATTTCATATAATTAACAACAAAAGTTTTCGCTGCTATCACTTACTAATCGAAAAAAGAAGAAATATGAGCAATATATAATTAATGCTTAATATACAATACAATATAGTGCGCAAATACACAAAATGAAGCATAATTTTGAAATCATTTATTTACTCTTAATTTCTCCCAAACTCACTTATTTGTCTACAAGTATCATATTAATCTTTATAATAATACATATATATATATATATATATATATATATATATATATATATATATATATATATATATATATATACATATATATATATATATATATATATATATATATATATATATATATATATATATATATATGTATATGTATATGTATATATATATATATAATATATATATGTATATATATATATATATATATATATATATATATATATATATGTATATATTGTAACAAGACTGAAAATTCATCTTATATTGTGCTTCTTCGATAATAAAGTAAAAAACCCTAAACCGACCCTAAAAAAATAATGAAATAAATGAAATAATTTTTTGTCGCTCTGCCACTGGTAAACAAAAAAATTTTTAACCACCCCGTGACGTTTACAGTGTTACTGTTGTTTAACTGGGCCTTTCACGACAAATTTATCAAAAAATTGTTACCTTTTAAAATAATTCGTTACTAACAAACATCAGTTAAGTACACTTCAAGTTTTATACTTTAAATTCTAGTTACCGAGGAACCATTAAAGATTTTTTTTTTAAATTTTTATCCAAAGATGAGATTTTGTAGATTACATCGCTGACTAAAAATTTTAACCTATTTATCCCTGTGTTGTTTATTCTTCTAAGAATACCTGAGACAGAGAATGCATTACCTAAACAAGTATACTAAATGATATTAGAAACAAAACTAAAATTTAAAATAAAATATGGCGACTTCAGAAAAGTGATAAAAAAGTGCAAGAGAATGTAAGCTCTTAATCTTAAATAACTGGTCAAGTGCAAGTTGAATTTGCACAATTAGTGTTCCGTGCGTTGATTGCTTTTAAAATAAAAAATTTTGTTACTGAGGTATAAAATGATCAGTGACTTCACAAAACATACCCCAAATGAGTTTTCAACAAAGTTTGTTTCCAGTCTTTACTAAAATCTGATGACCTTGAAATTTTTGTTTTTTTTTTATATACCGGATAAATTATTAAAGGTAATGCACTCGTGATAATTTTCGTTCAATTTACACCCCGTGGAGAATATTCCAGAATTTTTTCAAAATTTTTTGATAAGTACTTTTTGAGATAAGGCTGGACAGCGATTGTTCGCGATTTTTTAAAATAATACAAAGAAAAGTGCCCGCAAGTATTACATTATATATAAATATTTTTTACTCGTGTTTTCACAAGCCTTCATTTGTCACCACACTCAATGACCTAGTAAAAAAATTTTTTTTTTACTTCCGATTTCACCCCCAAAACTAACCCCTTAAGTCAAAATTTAACTTTCAAAACTACATGGCTCTGATGAGGCCATCAAATCCTATATTACTACCAAATTTCAACTTTCTATGACAAATAATTTCGGCGAAAATCGGGTGTGACAGACGGACAGACACCGAAGTGACCTTATAAGTGTTCCGTATGGAACACTAAAAATTAGTACCTGCATGCTTATAAGAGAAAATATAAGTAGCAGCAGAAGTCTTCGCTGATGTCACTTAGTAATCGAAAAAAGCAAGAAACGTAACAATATGAAATTACTATTGAAATTACTATTATACTAAATGTAGTACGTAAAAACATAAAACTAAGCAAAATGTTAAAGTTTGCGCATGTTACGCTTAACTGTTTATTTGTTTGTAATTTCTCTAAAACTGACTTATTTATCTACTAGTGTAATATTATTCCTTTGAGACACACATACATATATATATATATATATATATATATATATATATATATATATATATATATATATATATATATATATATATCTATATGTATATATATATATATATATATATATATATATATATATATATATATATATATATATATATATACATACATATATATATATATATATATATATATATATATATATATATATATATATATATATATATACATACATATATATATATATATATATATATATATATATATATATATATATATATATATATCTATATATATATATATATATAAACATTTGGACATGAGAAAGCTATCCGCAAGATGAGTGCCGCGATTGCTCACGCTCGACCAAAAACGGAATCGTGTGAAGTGTTACAAGGATGGTTTGCAGCTGTTCCAGAAGAATCCGGAGGACTTTAAGCGTCGTTTCGTCACTGTGGATGAAACATGGATATATTACTATACTCCTGAGACCAAACAACAATCTAAACAATGGGTTACCAAGGGGGAATCTGCACCAAAAAGGCGAAGACCGTTCCTTCGGCCGGAAAGGTTATGGCGACTGTCTTTTGGGATTCGCAAGGGATAATCCTCATCGACTATTTGGAAAAGGGTAAAAACTATTACAGGTGAATATTATTCATCGTTATTGGACCGTTTGAAAACCGAGCTGCAAGAAAAACGCCCGCGATTGGCCCACAAGAAAGTCCTTTTCCATCACGACAACGCACCAGCACACACCTCAGCAGTTGTGGTCGCAAAATTAATGGAAATAGGATTCCAACTCGTTTCACATCCCCCCTATTCTCCAGACTTGGCTCCCTCGGACTACCATTTGTTCCCCAATTTGAAGAAATGGCTGGCGGGACAAAGATTTTATTCAAACGAGGAGGTGATTGCAGACACTAATGGATATTTTGCAGACTTGGACAAATCCTATTATTCGGAAGGGATCAACAAACTAGAACATCGTTGGACGAAGGAATAAGCCTAAAAGGAGACTATGTCGAAAAATAAAAAAGGTTTACCCCAAACACATAAGTAGTTTTTATTTTTGCACGGACTTTTCAAACCAGCCTCGTATATATATACATACATATTCTTAATCCAACGTCGTATTCGACGTGCAGTGATTTCAATGCTACTCAAGATTGATTTCTTGTCGGTTAATTGCTCTTTCTATTGCATTTCTCCATCGGAATCTGCCTTGGCTTATTTTGCGTGCATTTTCCAAGTTTGTGTCCAACAGTTTTGTGACATTTGTCCATCTAGTGGGTGATCTCTTTCTATATTGTCGCTACTCATGATGTGACCTGAATCTTAATATATAAATATATATATATATATATATATATATATATATATATATATATATATATTAAGATTCAGGTCACATCATGAGTAGCGACAATATAGAAAGAGATCACCCACTATATATATATATATATATATATATATATATATATATATATATATATATATATATATATATATATATATATATATGGGTGTCCCAAATACAAACTTATTCCCTTCGAGGGCTAATAGGCCCGCTCATAACCCACCAGACCATATAAAATAAGACCTTAGTGAAAAATTGTTCGATGTCGAGATATTGACGCTTTTATAAATTTCGCGAGACACCTTAGATTAGTTTATCGAGTGCCAGAACTACAAATTTCCGGATTTTAAGATTCTAATCCTTACACCAAGTTAGCTTGATATATTTTTTTGGAGTATGAAGAGTCAAAGTTAGATAATTAAAATGTTTTTACTCAGAATACTTGCAAGAATGTTCTTTTTCCCACAGGCTTAGCACGATTAGTTTTATTTTGAACTGTGATTAACAGCAGGGTTATTCTGGATTACGTAACAATATTTAGAATCTAGAAAAATTGATAGCGATAAACTGATCTAAGGTGTAGCTTTTCACGAAATTCACAAAAGTGTCAATATCTCGAGATTTAACGATTTTTCACTAAGGTCATATTTACATATTGTGATGATATATATATATATATATATATATATATATATATATATATATATATATATATATATATATATATATATATGTATATATATATATATATATATATATATATATATATATATATGTATATATATATATATATATATATATATATATATATATATATATATATATATATATATATATATATATATATATATATGTATGTATATATATATATATATATATATATATATACATATATATATATATATATATATACATATAAATATATATATATATATATATATATATATATATATATATATATATATATATATATATACAGTGAAGTCTATAACGAACCCATATTAACGAGTTTTCAGTTAAAACGAACAATTTTACAATGCACGAAAAAACTTCCATAAGATCAATGCAAATTTTTATCGGTTATAACGAACTTCCGGATAAAGCGAACCAAATTTGGATATTTTGTGTCCGTTTGTAACGAATTTGCCCCTACCTGTGCGCGATTTAATCTAGGAAATTCACCGAACCTCGCTGGGAACCCCTATTCTACTTGTTTCCGCCGCGTCGCTAGTTCGAGCAGTATTATTTTTAATTCACTTGTGTTATGCGGTTCTTATGCATATTTGGTCAAAGTAGCAAAGTGAATGTTTAAGTTTTTATTTTAAAGTGGGTACACAAAAACGTAAAACGTCTACTTTAAAAGACAAACACGATATTATAAGGAAAATAGAAAATGGAGTTAAACAAAGTGATGTTTGCAAACGGGTGAATTTAACTAAATCTACGGTTTCTACCATATGAAAGAAGAAGCGAGAAATCTTATCAGTCTATGATAAAAGAAACTTTATTTGTAAAAAGGAAGAAAATCTACACATGACCAAGTCGATAAAGGACTCCTTAAATGGTTTAGTCAAATATGACATGAACATGTTACACAGAACATACTTTACAACAGAAAGCTAGTGAATTAGGAAGGAAAATAGAGAACACCGAGTGTAACTGTTCTAGAAGTTGGATTGAACGATTTAAAAAGCGACATAATATTAGTGGGGGTAAGATAGTAGGAGAAACTGCAGGAGTAGATATAACTGTTGTTGATCAGTGGTTGGCCAATGTATGCCCAGATATTCGAGAAAGTTATGAATATGTGGACATTTTTAATGCAGATGAAACGGGTTTGTTTTACAAGATGATGCCTGATAAGACATTAAAGTTTGTCGAAGAGAATTGTGCTGGTGGAAAAATATCAAAAGTAAGGTTTACTGTGTTGGTAACTGCACATATGTCTGGAACAGAGAAAAGAAAATTATTGGTGATAGAAAAGTCCGCCAATCCAAACATTTACCAGTACAAATCAAACAGTAAAGCCTGGATGCCATCAGAAATTTTTAAAAACAAACCGATCGAATGGGACAAAAAAATTAAAGTTCACAAACAGAAAAATATTACTTTTGATTGACAACTGTCCAGCGCACCCTGAAGTTGATCTACAGCAAATAAAATTGGTTTTTATGCCTTCAAACACAAGTGCAAAGCTCCAGCGTATGGATCAACGTGTGATACATTCTTTAAAATGTCATTATAGAAAGATGTTACTTATGAAAATGTTAAAGACGATCGATAAAGGTAACATTTTTTCTGTAACTCTCTTGGACGCTATAAACTATATCCATAGGGTTTGGCAAAGATTCAGTAGAAAAACCATTGCAAACTGTTTTAACCATGGCGGATTTTTAAAGAAGAAATGTAGATATGACTCAGATGATGAGCTACTGTTGACTCAGTGGATTTATCCTACTGATTGTCTAGAATTTGTTTACGATGCTGAGATTCAACAAAATACAGTGGAAATCGAGATTAAAAAGATGTTTAATCACTTTAACTTTGAAGAATATGTATGTGCTGATACTAAATTAATGATGAGAGAAATATTAACTCATGATCAAATTGTGATATCAGTGACTTCTGCAAAGATTTTAAGCGATAATGACGACGAAGACGAGCTTGGAGAAGGAGATAATATTTATGTTCCATCCATTGTAGAAATGACTAAGAAATTACTGAATTTTTTGGAATCTCATGACATACCTGAACATATATGGAGCAGTTTTTGTGACCTTGACAATTATATAAACACCATTTCTTTTTCAAGTAAAATTGTACAAACGAAAATTACCAATTTTATTGTATAAACTACGTATTTTAATGTTTTCGTATATGGACCAACATACATAATAATAACTTTAGTGTGACTTGTTATATTTTCCTTTGAACGTTTTCTTGTAATATAATAATTATTATTATTCATTTTTCTAACCATTAGAATAATATACCATTAGAATAAATAAAAAAGTAGTGAAACATGATATTATAGATATTATTAGAACTTCGGATATAGCGAACCATTTTTAGTGATTTTTTGGAGTTCGTTATAAACGGACTATATATAAGCGGGGGTCCCACAGCCTTGGCCGCTTCTCGCACTTCATACGCGATCTCTCTCTGTCCCACCATTCGTTTTCTTTTAAATCTTTGGAACTCATTACCTTCTCAATATTTTCTCTCCATGTCGTTCTTGGTCCCTTTTTTCTTTTATTCCACGGCATATATTGTACATCCTTCTTCGGCCAACGTTCTTCTCCCACGCGCATTACGTGACCGTACCACATCAACTGTCGTTCTTCTATTCGATCTATCACTGTCTCTGTCATCTTTGCTCTTTGTCTGATTTCTTCATTACGTATATGATCTAATCTTGACACTCCATAGGATCGTCACAAGTAGTCCATTTCAGCTGCTTTTAATCTATCTCTATCTCGAGTATTCATTTGCCAACATTCTGAGCCGTAAGTCAGTATAGGTTCAACGATTACCCTATATATCATTGTTTTCGTTTTTAATGTAATCTTCGGTGACCACAATAGCGCATTGGTATACATTTTCTTCCCTGTTCTGAATATCTCTGTCTATGTTTTCCTTTTCTGATATTATGCTTCCTGAGTATTTAAATTCTTGGCAACCTTTGTTGCTTCCTTGTGAAAGCTGGAGATCGTCGGCCTCCCCTGGCCTCCCCTCCAATGTTCCGATATTCAGTTTTGTCTACATTGATGTTTAAACCCCCAGTTCTTTAATTCATCCTCTACTTTTCGGTACATGTATTAGATGTCATCCTCATTGCTCGCAATGATTACCTGATCTTCCGCAAATAGAAGTGTATATAGACAGTCATTTTCAATTTCTATTTCCATGTACTTACATTTTTTTCATCCAGCAATCTAGAGCTTTTTGAATAAACATTTTAAATAATGTAGGAGTTGAATGACCCGGATATATTCTTTCCTATTTTGACAACTGCCTTTGCATCTTTATACATATTGTATACTAGCCGTGCCCGCGGCTCTGCTCGCGTGAACTTGATTCACCTTTATCGTCACTGCTTATTCGTTATGTTTATATTATTATATAGCTCAAGGGGCCTTAGAGGCCCATGGCTTGGATGCATACTTGTCTCCACTTCTTTTTGTCTTCTGTTAGCTTTTCCCAGTGCTGCCTGAATCCATGGAGATCGAGGTCTACCCTTGCCTCTTCTTCCAACCACTCCTCTTATTAGGGCTTGCTTTGCCTGTCTTTCTTCCTTCATCCTTGCGACGTGTCCTAACCATCCTAATCGCTGGCTTATTATGATTTGACTTATAAGGGGTTTCGTATATAGGCATTTTAATTCGTAGTTTGTTCTTCTTCTCCACAGTCCCTCTTCTTTCCTTCCTCCGTAGATTTTTCTCAAAGCTTTCCTTTCCCACACCTCCAACGTCTCCTTTTCTCTTGCATTCAGTTTCCACGTTTCGCATCTATATGTCACCGTGGGTTTGACAACTGTCGTATATATTCTTTCTTTTGCTTTTCTTGATACATTCTTTAATTTCAATATTGGATTCATTGCCCCCAAACATCTCTGTCCTGTCGCTATTCTTTCTTGTATCTCCGTCCTTTCTTGTCCACTCTATGTTATTGTTACTCCCAGATAATTAAATTTGTCTACTTTTTCAAACATATATCTTTTTCCTAAGTTGTTTATTATATCTAAACTTTTTTTGTTTTTAATATCCTTCTTCTTTGTAATTTCCATGTATTTTGTTTTTTTTCCTCATTTATCTTTAGTCCTCTCATCCTTCTCCTTTCTTCTATCCTACTTATGGCTTTTTTGAAGTTCTCTTTTGCTCTTGCAATCACTGCTACATCATCCGCATAGGCCAAGCATTGGCAGGTTTGTTGGTATATCGTTCCATTTGTTTTTATTTCTGACTCCCGGATTATCTTCTCTAGTACCAAATTAAATAGATATGTCGACACTGGTTCCCCCTGTCCTAATCCTCTCTTCACCTTAAACTTGTCAGATACTTTGCCCTCAACCAACACCCTGTGTCATTCAGGGTCATTCTCACCATGCGAATCAATTTACTTGGAATTTTTAGTTCTTCCATTATCTTGTAAAGTCCTTCTCTATTTACAGAGTCATATGCTTCTCTGAAATCTACAAAGACCAAGTGTAGTGCCAAATTTTGTTCTAAGCTATTATCTTGGATTTGCTTAATCGAAAATATCTGGTCTGTAACCGATCTATTTTTCCTGAATCCACACTGGTACTCTCCCAGAATAGACTCGGCTTTCTCTGCTAGTCTGTTTTTGATAGTCAACACTACTATCTTGTACACGACATCCAGTAAGGCTATTGGTCCATAATTAGCACATATAGTTTTTTCTCCTTTTTTGTATATTGGACAAATGAGCGACTCTCTCCAGTTCACTGGCATCTTTTCTGTTTCCCATATTTCTTGCACCAACTGGCATATTTCATTTTCCAGATCTACTCCTCCAGCTTTTATCGGTTCTACAATTTCCACCCGGGGCCTTATTTTTTTTGGGTTCTGAGTATTTCTCTTATTTCTTCTTTGCAGGGTTTATTTGTCGTCTCCTGCCCTTCAGTTAATTTTGCTTCCTACTTCTCATTCAACTCCTCATTTTCGTCTCCATTTAATGTTTCTTTAAAGTATTCCGCTCATCTATTCAGTCTTTCTGCGAAGCTTACTGCGAAACTTCCAACTTTTTTCCTATATATTAGCATTTTGTCTCTGTTTATTCCCTTTGTATTTTATAAACAAAAAACGCATAAATCGGATAAATGGTTCTTGAGTGCTAAGCGCAGTAATGGATAGACACACAGGCAGAGAGATGTTATGTTTTATATATATTATAGATTTTTTTTTACATATATTAAATTAAGAATTAAAAAAAAATCACGTAAATCCGATGAATGGTTCTCGAATGATAAGCACACTAACGGACAGACAGACAGAGAGACGTTGCGTTTTATATATATTCCTCTTCAGAGAACATATGTATGAATTTAAAAAATCACGTAAGTGGTTCTCGAGGGATAAGCGCACTAACGGACAGACAGAGAGACGTTGCATTTTACATATATTATAGATATAGATTATTATTATTACTATATAACCTGGCCCAAGAATATATGTATGAATTTAAAAAAAGACACGTAAATCGGATAAGTGATTCTCGCCTGATAAACGCACTAATGGACAGACAGAGAGACATTGCATTTTATATATATTATAGATTATAGATATTCTCTGCTACATAATATTGTTCCAAATTTAATGGTTTAGGCTGTGTACTGCAAGGGAACGCGCTAACGGCAAACTTTTTTTCGACTTCATTCACTATTATCGTCACTGCTCATTCCCTATGCTACCTATCGTAATAAAATATGACCTATAACCTGGCCAGAGAACATATGTATGTTTTTAAAAAAAAAGTACGTAAATCGGATAAGTGGTTCTCCAGTGATAAGTGCACTAACGGACAGACAGACAGACAGACAGAGAGACGTTGCTTTTTATATATATTATAGATTACTCTTACATATAGTCTAAGGTCACTTACGTCTAATATCTCAAATAATTTGTTCATAGGAACTGTATCGTAGGCCTTTTCAAGATCGACGAATATAAGGTGGGTATTCAGATTTCTAGCTGTTCTTGTTTCTATTATCTAATTAAGAGTGAACACATTGTCCGTACAAGATCTTCCAGCATGAAAGCCTCTTTGTTCCTCCATTTCTGTCAATTTGCTTTATATTCTTTCTTTCACAATTTTGAGCTAACATCTCTACAATTTCTGCATTGCCTTTTGTCGCCTTTCTTATAAATAGAACTGATATATGCCAAATTCCATCCTGCAGGCACATCGTCTCCAAGTATTAAGCATCTATTGAAAAGGCACACAAACATTTCCAACAAAACCTCTGGTGCCTATTTCACCAACTCTATAGAAATGTGTCCTGGTCCTTTTCTATTTTTCATCTTTCTTAGTACCCTTTTAAGTTGATAGGCATTTCGTTTTCGGCATCTACCGTTATTTTTCTGGCTTCGAACTTGTATTCATCTCTGGTTTCTTTTAAAAGATTAGGGTAATAGTTCTTCCACTATTGCAAAGATATTATGGATATATTGCTGGCCTCTTTCGTATTTTTCCTTAAGTTTTTGATTGTTTTCCAGGCCTCTGAAACTCTGGTGCCACCCATATACACTACCGTCAGAAAGTATTTGCCGATCTAGAAATTTCAATGTAACTGCCAAAATTTAATACCTAATTAAACCCTTTTATTATATCAAGTAAATTTAATTGTACTTAACAAGTGTCCATCATAAAATTGTTTAGATAAGCCTTTTTGGTGAAATCACAAATTAAAAACCAATTAGAACAAATTTCCATAATAATCGTTTTGAGGCGATTTCTGAAAATTCCAGTTGAAGTAAGAACTCATTTCAAGTTTCTAGGGATTATGGACATTCCTAGTGACATTTTATGATAAAAACTATGCTATAAATACCATTGCCCTTTTGGAAATTAACCATTCGCAAACAGTGCTTTGTCACTGATACAGGCTCAACTGTTTTGTGAAAATGCCAAAAATGAAAGAAGTTTCCGTTGCAAATCGGGCTCTGATAATTGCGAGGGATCAAAATGGTCACTCGAGTCGACAAATCGCTAGTCATATGCGGATGTCAAGGAGAATGGTGGACTACATTGTAAAAAAAATTTCTGTGGGTCGTGGAATTCTCAACCAAAAATGTTCAGGAAAGCCTCGCTCCGCTGAAGACAGAGCTATAACAATGTCTAGCAGACGTAATCGCCGAGCGGTCTATCCCCATCAGCGTGACAACCGTGAAGAACAGGTTAGCAGAAGGTGAACAACACGAAAGAGTTGCATTGAGGAAACCACTTCTTAGACAAGCGAATAAACGTAAACGATTAGAATGGGCCCGAGAACATGAAAATTGGACATCATAACAATGGAATTCCGTCCTTTGGAGCGACGAATCTAAATTCGAAATTTTCGGTTCAAATCGACGAGTTTACGTGCGGCGGTCAGACGAAAAGAGGATGTTGGAAACCTGTCAGTTGCCTACAGTAAAATATGGTAGAAGTTCAGTAATGGTTTGGGGTTGTTTTGGCAACAGTAAAGTTGGAAAAATCTTTAAGATAAAAGGAATCATGCGAAAAGGACAGTATCAAGAAATTTTGGAAATTTATTACAACGACCCTAAACACTCTGCTAAACAAATTAGCGAACTTTTGGACCAATGGAAATCCGATGACGTCTTGGAAGTGATAACTTGGCCTTCACAATCACTCGACTTGAACCCTATCGAATTGCTGTGGGACCATTTGGACAGGTGTGTTCGAAAACTCAATTCAACATCAGAAAATCACTTGTGGGAATGTGCAGAATGGGTTAAAATAACAGAAGAAACTCTGAAGAAACTACTGGACAGAATGCTGAAACTCTTTAAAGCGGTAATTAAAAACAAAGGAGATCACATAGATGAGAAAAATCCTGGAAAATCAGGAATATTTTTCTGATTTCTAGACTGTAAATAATGTGAAAATAAATAATAATTCATTAAAATTTAAAAAAGTATATATTATCTGGGTTTTGGTTGTCTTGGGACTGAAATAACTAGGTGGGCAAATACCTTCTGACGGTAGTGTACATTTCGATTTCTGCACATTTATTTTCTCACATTTCATATATGTATATATATATATATATATATATATATATATATATATATATATATGTATGTATATATATATATATATATATATATATATATATATATATATATATATATATATGTATGTATATATATATATATATATATATATATATATATATATATATATATATATATATATATATGTATGTATATATATATATATATATATATATATATATATATATATATATATATATATATATATATATATATATATATATATATATATATATATATATATATATATATATATATATATATGTATATATATATATATACATATATATATATATATATATATATCTATATATATATATATATATATATATATATATATATATATATATGTATATATATATATATATATATATATATATATATATATATATATATATATATATTTATAAATTTTGATGAAAATATTATTATATTTTATAATTATTTCGATATTTGTTGAATTGTTAAAACGCTTTAATTGAATAAAATAAAAAATGTTTTATATTTAATATCCTTTCGTTATTTTACCATATCTCTAAAATAAATATTTTACTTTTCAGTTAAATAATATTGTTTATTTTCAAATTTCCTTGTATTGAAAATTATATGTGAATTGTTAATTTATATCAAACTATAAATTATGTTTCACTGCATATCTATTTGGGATATGTTTCGAAATTTGTATTTTAGTATGGTAATATATAACCTACTATTAACATCAGTAAACACCGCTATGGTATCCAAAGACCGCCAAGCTATCCAAAACGATTTGTACTACAAAAAAGAAGGTGGCAATACTGTATTACAATTGTCTTAATGGGATTGCATGGACGTAGTACGAGGCTGGTTTGAAAAGTCCGTGCAAACATAAAAACTACTTATGTGTTTGGGGTAAACCTTTTTTATTTTTCGACATAGTCTCCTTTTAGGCTTATACACTTCGTCCAACGATGTTCTAGTTTGTTGATCTCTTCCGAATAATAGGATTTGTCCAAGTCTGCAAAATATCCATTAGTGTCTGCAATCACCTCCTCGTTTGAATAAAATCTTTGTCCCGCCAGCCATTTCTTCAAATTGGGGAACAAATAGTAGTCCGAGGGAGCCAAGTCTGGAGAATAGGGGGGATGTGAAACAAGTTGGAATCCTATTTCCATTAATTTTGCGACCACAACTGCTGAGGTGTGTGCTTGTGCGTTGTCGTGATGGAAAAGGACTTTCTTGTGGGCCAATCGCGGGCGTTTTTCTTGCAGCTCGGTTTTCAAACGGTCCAATAACGATAAATAATATTCACCTGTAATAGTTTTACCCTTTTCCAGATAGTCGATGAGGATTATCCCTTGCGAATCCCAAAAGACAGTCGCCATAACCTTTCCGGCCGAAGGAACGGTCTTAGCCTTTTTTGGTGCAGATTCCCCCTTGGTAACCCATTGTTTAGATTGTTGTTTGGTCTCAGGAGTATAGTAATGTATCCATGTTTCATCCACAGTGACGAAACGATGCTTAAAGTCCTCCGGATTCTTCTGGAATAGCTGCAAACCATCCTTGCAACACTTCACACGATTCCGTTTTTGGTCAAGCGTGAGCAATCGCGGCACCCATCTTGCGGATAGCTTTCTCATGTCCAAATGTTTATGCAAAATATTATGTACCCGTTCAGTCGAGATGCCCACAGCACTAGCAATCTCACGCACCTTAACTCTTCTGTCATCCATCTCCATATCATGGATTTGATCAATGATTTCTGGAGTCGTAACCTCCACAGGCCGTCCAGAACGTTCAGCGTCACTTGTGCCCATATGGCCAGTCCGAAAATTTTGAAACCACTTATAAACTGTTCTAATCGAAGGTGCAGAGTCACCATAATGTTTATCAAGCTTCTCTTTAGTCTCCTGAGGCGTTTTGCCTTTCATAAAGTAATGTTTAATCACCACACGAAATTCTTTTTCGTCCATTTCTTGAAAATCACTCGACTTCCTTGATTCACACGAATGCCAAACACAAAGAAATAGACCAATATGGCTGAAACTTGGTGTGCGTTCATTCAAGAGATGCTACTAACTAAACATGACCTCGATACGCGCCGGTGGTGCCATCTCTCGGACTTTGCACGGACTTTTCAAACCAGCCTCGTATAAGATAACTTTTTATTTTTTCACTATTTTCTACTTGCTCTTACTGTACGTTATAAAATAATAATTTGGATAATTATAGTATTATAATATAGTTTAAAATATAATTTTATTACATTATAATAAATATAATATAATTAATGGAATAGATTCAATCAGTTAAAAAAAATTTTGTTACAAATACTGTTATGATGTATAATAGAACTCAAAATTTTATTACAAATGCTTTCTTAAAATCGTAATTTTTCATACAGTTACCGAATGTATTGAACCGGATATTATTTTCCACATTAATAACCGAAATAGCCAGAGTTTTTCCAGAAGTCGACGATGAAAATGAGATATTACAGCAGTTTAAACGTTGACAAAAATAATAAGAGTTGTTATGATTGGCATTTTGTTCCTTTTATTCCAATAAAAAACAGTGTTTTATTCGAGAATATTACATATGAACTATGACGCTGTTCAAATTTCGCGGAAATGAGCATGCGCAGAGCCCCAGCCAATCACAAGTGGGCGCCAGTACCCTCCCCAGAAAAGCGAGCGCCTCTCGTCTAAAGTAAGGGCTTACCTTCCATCCCTAAACCAGGTGTACAAGTATGAAATGCGGATTTTTTTTCTAAAAAAAACATGTTAAATTCGGAAGAATGATAAAAAGTGCTTTATTCAGAGTATGCTCCATCGCTTGTTTATACATTTTTTCCCCATCTTTCGGGCAATTTGTGCATACCACGTCAGTAGAAATCTTCCCCTTTTGCTGCGAACCATTCATCGACCCATTTTTTTTACATCTTCGTACGAGCCAAAACGCTGCTCAGCAAGTTCGTGACCCATCGATGCAAACAAGTGGTAATCGGAAGGAACCAAGTCTGGTGAGTAAACCGCATGGGATAGAACTTCCCAGCTGAATGCTTCCAACGTGTCGCGAACTGGTTTTGCCGTATGTGATGGAGCATTGTCATGAAGATGACTTTGTGTTGCCTCTTTCGGTATTCTGGCCTTTTTTCAAGCAGCGAACGGTTCAAATCGGTCAATTGTTGTTGGTAACGTTTAGTATTAACCGTTTCCCCAGGTTTTAACAGCTCATAATAGACCACGTCCCTCTGGTCGCACCAAACACAGAGGATCGTCTTTCTGCCAAAGCGATTCGGTCTTGCGGTCGATGTGGATGGTGCGCCTGGTGGTATACCCATGATTTTTTGCGCTTGGAATTCTCAAAATAAATCCACTTTTCATCCCCTGTAACTACACGATGCAAAAACGTCTTCCTTTTGTACCGAGCGAGCAAAATGTCACACGTGTTTTTGCGCTTTTCCATTTGCCTGTCGTTCAACTCATGTGGTACCCATCTTTCCCATCCCTCGTAGCCGATTGAAAACAGCTTGTTGACTAACGCCCAATTCCTCGGCGAGTTGTTTTTGTGTTTGCCAATCATCTTCGTCCAACAATGCTTGCACATCTTCGTATTTTTTTTGGCGGTTTTCTACGTTCCTTGTCTGCAACATCGAAGTCACCACTTTTGAAACGCCCAAACCATCGTTCACACGTATCTTACGATGGAGCATGTTCACCATAAGCTTCTCGAAGTAATCGGTATGATTCAACAGCAGTTTTCTTCAAATGAAAACAAAAAAATTAATGCTGTCCGCGAATGCTCTTTGTTCGGTATAAATTTCGACATATTGAACACAACAACACAGCACTATGCACACACTTTTCCAATTTATCACTCGTGCGCGTCTGACACTTGTTGAGGACACAACAAAATGCCGCAGTGTCAAATCTTTATAGCACAAACTGCATTGGTGCACCATCTGTTGTCTGAAACCAGCATTTCATACTTGTACACCTGGTATTCCTGTCTATGGCATATACCTAGTAATGGAACCGAAAAAAAAAAATGTTTTTTTATAATTTTTTTGAGCAAAACTATGCACTATATAAATCAGGTTTCTATTTTACATAATAATATATAGCTTAAAATACAATTTGTGAAATTTTAACTTCAAAAAATGGGGGCGCTGTACTGGTACTCGTACTCGCTGGACTATCTGAAATCACAATTTCCAAAGAAATTAGTTTACTAGGGAATCAGTCTCGTCTTTGAACGAAGGAATTTTGATTTTATCAAGGACTTTATTTTTATAAGGAGTGTGAATAATTATGAGGGATTTCTAAGAGAATGCGTAACTTGTATTATATCGCATACTGTTGCTATATTCATGGTGAAGCACCATCTTTAGGTTTTAATTTGTAGTATACGTTATTTTGCCGAAATGTAAACAACATTTTTTTTTGAGCATTGAATATGTCGAATTACGTGCCCACAAAACACAATTTGCGGGAAACGTTACTTTCTTGTTTAATTCGAAGAAAAAAACGCTGCTGAAATTTGCAGATTGCAGAAACCTATAGTGATTATATTCCATCGATAAAAACATGTGAGTACTGGTTTCGACGCTTTAAAAGTGGTGATTTGGACAAGGAAGACAAAGAACGTCCAGGCCAGTCGAAAAAGTTTGAAGATGAAGAATTGGAACTTACAGAATCATTAGGAGTTCATTGCGTAACCTTTTTCAAGCGCTTACATGCACTCGGAATGATTCAAAAACAAGGAAATTGGGTACCGTACGAACTGAAACCGAGAGAGGCTGAAAGGCGATTTTTCACCTGTAAACAACTGCTTCAACGGCACAATCGGAAAGGTTTTTTACATCGTATCGTGACTGGTAATGAAAAATGGGTGAAGGCCGCTGAACAGTCAATAGCCTCGCCAAAGCTGAATATCCATGGCTTCAAGCTTATGCTGTGTATCTGGTGGGATCAGCTAGGTGCAATGTATTATGAGCAGCTCCAACCCAACCAAACTATTACTGGGGAACGTTGCCGACAACAATTCTTGCAATTAAGCCAAACGTTGAAGAAAAATGACTGCAATATCCCACAAGACACGACAAAGTGATTTTTCAACATGACAACACTCGGCCACATGTTGCAAAACCCTTCAAGGAAATGCTAGAAGCGCTTGGATGGGATATCCTACCTTACCCGCCGTACTCACCAGATATTGCTCCTTCTGATTAGCAGTGGTTCCGATCGATAACGCACGGCCTGTTTGAACAGCGCTTCCATTCTTCTGAGGATCCAAAAAATGGGTTGATTCGTGGATAGCCTCAAGAGATGAATCGTTCTTTTAACGTGGTATCCATATGCTGCCACAAAGATAGGAGAAAATAGTGGCTAGCGATAGCCAATACTTTGAAAAATCAGTTTGTATCAATTTTTTTACAATAAAGTTATATTTTTACCGAAAAATCCCTCAGAATTAATTCACACACACATTTTTTATTTTTTTTTTGCTTTAAACCTTCGTTCAAAGATAAAATTGATCCTGTAGTAAACTAATTTCTTTGGAACTGTTGATTTCAGATGATCCATCTCTCAGTAATCGTGCACACCGCAATGCTCCTTAAAAAAGGGGTCGCAGGGCTCCATAACTAGGTATATGCCCGTAACAGCTTAGGCCCGAACCTGACTGAGTTATCTATACATGCACAACCTCATAACAGTTGGGAAGAATATTTCAGTTAGGCAGGGGACATGAACAGTTGTATCGTGTAAAATAAGGTAGCTATTTTAATAATGTTCTAGATCTGGCGCTCTAATCAGAAGTAGTATTTTCTCCCGATGTTTTGAAATACTGAAGAAAAAATTCTATTATTAACTTTACCCTAAACCAGCGTTTCTCAACCCGTGGGGCGCGCCCCACTAGGGGAGTAATTACACTATTGGGGGGCGCGAGCGTATCGAAGAGAAATTATTATTAAAAACATTTATTAAAAACATTTAATATAATTTATTGAAAGGAAAGCAAAACAAAATACATTCTGACATAATAAAAAATAAAATACACTTTTACACTGATATAATACACCTATAAATAGGATTGTATTAGTACTGCACAAAGTACTTACCTAATAATTAACATATCAATACTAAAGTAAAAACAAGTTTAATAATTATTATTGACTCCCTTGGGCCTGTTTTGCAGAGCAAAGATTTTCGAAGGATGGTTTAATATTAGAAAACATACACTCTGAGTTCTTTTTCTATATTTAGTTGAGATCTATATTTTGGTTTCAAAGCAGCCACCGCAGAAAATCTGGTTTCGCAAAGGTAGGATGTTGAAAATGGTAATAGTACACGAAATCCTCTTGTTTTCAGTGCAAAAAACTTATCATTCACCCCTGCCTAAAATTTATTATTAAATTTTCTTTTGATTTCACCACTTGCCTTCAATGGTTATTAAAACAACTTTCACATGTTGTTCTTCAGCCTTGTATGTTTTAACACTTTTACCCACATTTGCAAACATTTCTAAGTTTTTTTGCTTTACATTTTTGCTCCACAATTCCAATTTTCTACAAAAAGCATTAATTTTATCACTTTTATCGAATATATGTGTATTTAATTACAGTTGGAGTTGAAGATTTAGGGTATTTACACGTAGTTTCTCGAATATATCGACCAAGTAGCTCAATTTCAACATAAATAAACTATCTCAAAACTTCTCGGCTTCCGGTCGGTTTTCCTCTTCTAGAAAAATGGCGATTTCATTTCTTAATTCATAGACACGTTGCACACATTTCCCACGTGATAACCATCTTGCCTCGCAATAAAATAGTAACGCTGAATATTCAGCACCCATGTCTTTACAAAATGCAGAAAAATTCTAGATTTTAGGGGTCTCATTTTAATATAATTTACTAGGGTATTGAGCACAATATTCAGAGCAGGACCCATTTCTTTTGAAGCCAGAGCTTCTCTGTGGATCATGCAATGTGTCCACACACACAGTAGAGATCAGACATTCAATGAGCACCCTCGCTACATATTCCGACGCAATTTTTCCACTCCATATTTGCCTCGTTTATAAAATGATTTAAGATAGCAAATAATGCGAGTGATGTTGCTTTAAGTTCTTGCTTGCAGAAAAATAGTTCTTCTACTGCTGACATACCATCACAAAATCGAACATAGGCAATAAAATGAGCATCTTTATTGCTATCTATTGCCTCATCAAGCTGAATTGAAAACAATTTTTCACACAACTTCCCGAAAAGCTGATGTTGTACATCTTCAGTTATATCACCAATTCGACGGTCAACAGTATCATTTGATATAGGTATGCATAGCAATTGTTTGGCAAAATTATCTCCAAACATAGTTTCTACAATCTCAATTGCTGCTGGCAAAACAAGCTCTTCACCAATTGTATGAGGCTTTTTATATCTGGCTATTTTATATGAAACTTTGTAAGAGGCAAGTAAAGCTTTTTCATTCACAGGCAAAGTTTTTTTAAAAAGTGATTTCTGCTTTACAAATGATTTTAATTTTAATTCGAAGAATTCTCGGGGTTTGTTAAGGTACTCACTATGAAGCGTTTCCCAATGTCGTTTAAGATTATTTGGTTTCATGCTGTCTGCTGCCAAGGTTTTTGAGCAAATAACACACAGGGGCCTTTCTTCTTCATTTACTTCAGTACTGGTAAACGCTAAATTTAAGTATTCTTGAGAATATTTTCTTGATTTTATTTTCGGAACCATGCTCGTCTGTGCACTTGTTGATGCTTCACTATCGTCTAATGCTTGCTTACGCCCACTTAAAAATTTATCCATGATTCTGTATAAATTTACTGCCGTGAATACTTAATACCTTGAATTTTAATTAACACGTAAATTACAACATACACATTCACGATAAATCCGATAGCGGTAGAAGGATCAACTCGACTGAGACGGGCTGCAATTGAACGAGGTGCAGCATTTATACACTTTTAGGCAGACTTTGCGAAGCTTCTTGCGAAGCCGCTACCAATATGCTGGGCGTGATAGAGAGCAATAGAAAGGCATCCATTCTAGTTTTATCAACGCAACAGATATGTGTTGTCAAAAATTAATAAATTTACTTATTCTTGGTAGTTTGTAAGCTTTATAATTAAGGTCATAGTGTAGCTTTAGCTTCAAAATACTGAAAATACATTATTATTGCATGCATTGTTATTGTATGAGAGAGGGGGGGAGGCGCGATGAAAATTATGTTTGAAAATTTGGTCACAAATACTGAAAAGTTGAGAAACGCTGCCTTAAACTAAACGATAATATTTAATAGTTTTACTAGATAAAATTGATTTAAATTAAATTAAAATTTCAACAACCTGGTGAACTTTCGCTCGGGTTATAGTACTATGGATCATTTACACACAGTCAACAACCTAAAAAATATAATGAGTACAACATAAACGTCCACATGGCCTTCATCGAGTATGAAAAGGCATTTGACACTATCCAGATGTGGGCGGTAGTAAAGTAAACGGCAAAATGTCGTATCGACAGTAGATACACAAAATTAATAGAAAACATCTATTCGCAGGCAATAATGCACTTCTTCCTTTGGGAAAAAACATCTCCAATTTCAATAAGGAGAGGTATAAAGCGAGGACACAAGATATCTCCCAAATTGTTTATATCATCTCTTAAAAGCATCTTTAGAGAAACAAATTGGTTAAGTAAAGGTATAAACATCAACGGCGAATATCTTAATCATCTGCGATTTGCCGAGGATATTCTTCTGATAGGTAGTGACCCTGCTGAATTATAAGAGATGACTACGAAACTGGACTACCACTCTAGATTAGTAGGATTAACAAAAATACAAAGATCATGACGAACACCGATACACACATGAATATACACTCAACGGCTCCCCTCTAGAAAAAGCCGAACATTATATATACTTAGGAAAGAAAATCACCACAACTAAAGACCGCATGAGGAAATTTCTCGACGAATCAAAATAACTTGGACAGCATTTAGCAACTTAAATGACATCCTTACAATTGCAATACCCAATAATATAAAAAGAAAACTGTACAATCAGTGTTTTTTCCCTGTACTCACCTACGGAGCTGAGACATGGAGTCCCACAAAAAGACATGATTAAAGATTAGCCAGAACAGAACGAGCTCACGAACAGAGAATGCTAGGTATTAAACCAACGCACCGCAAACGCAACGAATGGATCAGACAACAAACTAAGGTCGTACACATATTAGAAAGGAAAAGCCACAACAGTTCAAAGTTTAAAAACCACTGATACCAGCTTTACAATATTTCAAAGTGCTCTTAAAGTATGCTAAAACCACTCAAAACATATGGTTGTTTAACCAGTGCCAGAAACACCAATTAACACCAAAGTACATGAAACTAAAGACTCAAAACACCAGCCCAGCAGCCATAGCAGCCACCAAAGCAGGAATCACCAAATGGATTTAACAACACAGAAAACTTTTACAGATCACAAGTTTTTTAATCGATTCATAAATCTCTCTAGTAAAATATTTACAAAACAAGAAAATAAATGACTAGAAAAAGGTTTTAAACATAATATCGAAACCAACTTTATCATCAAACAAGCAGAATTGTTAGGAATAGAATCTGAAATAGTCGTAAAGCAATTGCCCCACAACATAAATATCAAATTCCAGAAACCAGCAAAAAAAAATTTTTTAACAAATACTACCAACAGTATTCAAAACTTTAATATAATTAAAACGATTTAAAAACATGCTCCATCGCAAGATACGTGTGAACGATGGTTTCGGCGTTTCAAAAGTGGTAACTTCGATGTTGCAGACAAGGAACGCGGAAAACCGCCAAAAAAATACGAAGATGTGGAATTGCAAGCATTGTTGGACGAAGATGATTCGCAAACACAAAAACAACTCGCCGAGCAATTGGGCGTTAGTCAACAAGCTGTTTCCAATCGTCTACGAGAGATGGGAAAGATTCAGAAGACCGGTATGGGTACCACATGAGTTGAACGACAGGCAAATGGAAAAGCGCAAAAACACGTTTGAAGTTTTGCTCGCTCGATGCAAAAGGAAGTCGTTTTTGCATCGTATAGTTACACTTGATGAAAAGTGGATTTATTTTGAGAATCCCAAGCAAAAAAATCATGGGTAGACCCAAGCGCACCATCCACATCGATCGCAAGACGGAATCGCTTTGGCAGAAAGACGATGTTCTGTGTTTGGTGGGACCAGAGGGCTTTTAAGAGCTGTTAAAACCTGGGGAAACGGTTAATACTAAACGTTACCAACAACAATTGACCGATTTGAACCATTCGCTGCTTGAAAAAAGGCCAGAATACCGAAAGAGGCAACATAAAGTCATTTTTCTTCATGACAATGCTCCATCACATACGGCAAAACCAGTTCGCGCCACGTTGGAAGCACTCAGCTGGAAAGTTCTACCCCATGCGGCTTACTCACCAGACTTGGCTCCTTCCGATTACCACTTGTTTGCATCGATGGGTCACGCACTTGCTGAGCAGCGCGTATAACAAGCATACTTTAAATAAATCACTTTTTATCATTCTTACGAATTTAACATTTTTTATTTTTTTTTTAAATCTGCATTTCATACTTGTACATCTGGTAAATAAAACTTCAGAATATACAGGTATATATACCAAACTTTAGAAAAAGACCCCACAAGTTCATTTCTTAAGAAAATAAAACAAACAATAGATAACCCAGCTAGTGTAATAACAGATGTAGATAAATACAAACTCCATATTATGAACCCCAAGCTCCACACTTAGACCAGTAGTTGCATATTGTCTACACCAGCTTATAAACTATCCTCTTTCCTCATAAACTTCATAAATAAACATTGCAATTTTGTCTCACAACACAGCATCAAAAATTCGAATTAATAAAATCAAAAACTTAAATTTTCCGTCCAGTGCAAGTTACTAAATAATTAAATCAGAGATAATTGAAGTATTAAGAATATATTTAAAACAAAATTACTTTTCATTCAATAATAAATTCTATTTTAGCAAGACAGAACTAATAATGGGTTGCCCATCAAGTCCTCTCTTAGCTGAAATTTTTATGAATTCACTAGAGTTAAAAATTTAAGATACACTAAGTAAACAATTCATTTACTGGTACAGATATGTAAATGTTGTTATTGCATGTTTCACCGGGACCCAAAGACAGTTTAAAACCTTTTTGGATTACAGAAACTTTCTACATATATATATATATATATATATATATATATATATATATATATATATATATATATATATATATATATATATATATATATATATATCAATCGGTTTTATAACGTCTTCCCTCTTCCGATGCCTAATTTCCACTCCTCCCGGTTTCTCCATCCCTCCTCCTCCAGATCTCTCTCTAGTACTTCCTTGTTGATTCCTGCTCTCCAGCTTTGGCGTGGTCTTCCTCGCTTTCTTTTTCCATGAGGGTTCCAATTTAAAATCTTTTTAGGTAGTCGGTCTTGTGACATTCTCTGTACATGTCCGTACCATACCAACTGTTGGGTTCTGATTTCGTCCACTATATCGTGCTTTATTTTTAAAGTTCGTTTTATCGTATCATTTGGTATGCGGTCTTTTCTGGATTTTCTGGCTGCTCGTCTCCAGAAATCCATTTCTGTAGACGAGCTGTACACTAAGTAAACAATTCATTTACTGATACAGATATGTAAATGTTGTTATTGCATGTTTCACCGGGACCCAAAGACAGTTTAAAACCTTTTTGGATTACATAAACTTTCTACATATTTATATATATATATATATATATATATATATATATATATATATATATCAATCGGTTTTATAACGTCTTCCGTCTTCCGATGCCTAATTTCCACTCCTCCCGGTTTCTCCATCCCTCCTCCTCCAGATCTCTCTCTAGTACTTCCTTGTTGATTCCTGCTCTCCAGCTTTGGCGTGGTCTTCTTTGCTTTCTTTTTCCATGAGGGTTCCAATTTAAAATCTTTTTAGGTAGTCGGTCTTGTGACATTCTCTGTACATGTCCGTACCATACCAACTGTTGGGTTCTGATTTCGTCCACTATATCATGCTTTATTTCTAAAGCTCATCTTATCGTATCATTTGGTATGCGGTCTTTTCTGGATTTTCTGGCTGCTCGTCTCCAGAAATCCATTTCTGTAGAGGAGCTGTACACTAAGTAAACAATTCATTTACTGGTACAGATATGTAAATGTTGTTATTGCATATTTCACCGGGACCCAAAGACAGTTTAAAAACTTTTTGGATTACATAAACTTTCTACATATATATATATATATATATATATATATATATATATATATATATATATATATATATATATATATATATATATATATATCGATCGGTTTTATAAAGTCTTCCGATGCCTAATTTCCACTCCTCCCGATTTCTCCATCCCTCCTCCTCCAGATCTCTCTCTAGTACTTCCTTGTTGATTCCTGCTCTCCAGCTTTGGCGTGGTCTTCCTCGCTTTCTTTTTCCATGAGGGTTCCAATTTAAAATCTTTTTAGGTAGTCGGTCTTATGACATTCTCTGTACATGTCCGTACCATACCAACTGTTGGATTCTGATTTCGTCCACTATATCGTGCTTTATTTCTAAAGCTCATCTTATCGTATCAGTTGGTATGCGGTCTTTTCTGGATTTTCTGGCTGCTCGTCTCCAGAAATCCATTTCTGTAGACGAGCTGTACACTAAGTAAACAATTCATTTACTGGTACAGATATATTGTTATTGCATGTTTCACCGGGACCCATAGACAGTTTAAAACCTTTTTGGATTACATAAACTTTCTACATAACAATATTAAATTTACCATGGATGAAGATACTCTAGAATCACTCAATTTCTTAGACTTTAAAATTACCAACAAACATACTTTTCTCCATATACCATAAACCATCTCACACACACACCAAAAATTCATAATGCATCAACACACCCCCAACAACATAAGTTAACAGCTTATCATAGTTTTTTTACCCATAGACTGACTACAGTTCCTTTATCAGAAACTGATATTAATAATGAACTAAATATTATCAAACAAATAACCGTCAATAATGGATATTCACCGCTACTCATAGATAACATGGTAAATAAAAAACTCCAAAATCAAGCTATTTCAGAAATTTTCCCAATAATAAAAGAAAAGTTGCCTTATAAAACTTTAACATTTTATGGTAACCCGTCAGTAAAAATAAGAAAAATACTTAATCATCAAAATATCAACATAGAATTCAAAACAGTACACTCAATAGGAAGTTTTTTAAAAAATTATAAAAAAACGAACCGATAAAAATAATAAATCAGGTATTTATGAATTAACCTGCGGCACTCTTTCTAAAATATTTGTATATAGGACAATCAGGTAGAACTTTTAATACACGGATTGATGAACAGTATAGAAGTTTTATAAATCGAAAAAATAACTCAACATATGCGAATCATCTATTATCTGACAATCACTCTTTTGATCCAAATTTCAAAATACTACACCTAGAAAATAAAGGTTATAAACTAGACCTGAAGGAGGGCTTAGAAATAAACCATATGAAAAATACAAATATTTTATTAAACGAACAAACAGAAACAAATAGGTCACCCCTTTTAAATAGATTCACATAATTGGTCCGTTGGAAATACATTAAGACAAATAAATTTTTCAAAGTATTTACTTAATAATTCTGTATAATTACCCATCATAAAATTTGTTCATTATTCTGTACCTACTTTAGTTTATATATACCTAAAAATTCTATATATTATTTATACTTGACAAAGCTACATTGTTAGCGAAACGCGTTGTATTGAAAAATAAAAATATTGTGGAAAGTTTGTATTTAAATAACCAGTTTTTTGTTGTATTTCAAATTAGAAAGCGACACATGACCCGTAGAACAAATAACGGACGAGAAAATTTTTTTAGTACAGAATAAGGCTTAGATGTACAACTGCAATAAAACCAAATACAAAATGGGGAGACGATATCAGGAAAAGGGTAGGAACTCAGTGGATGAGAAGGACAGAGAACCGATGGCAATTGCATGAAATGGAAAAAGCCTATATCTAGCAATGGATTGACATAGACAGATCGTGATCGATTAATATATTCTTTGAGAATTTTCATTTATTTCTCGTACACCAACACCAACTTATCAAATGTATAACCTTAACGAGCAATGAAGAAAAATCCGTTTTACACTTATCCCTGTAAAAACTGATATTGCAAAAGAACAACGACGAACCAAGATATTCATTAAAACATATTTCTTTGTTTATACGAGGGCTTTTAAGTTTTTACAAAAACAATGAAAAAATTCTGTTTTTCTCCGTCAAATAATCAATTGTTTGACGTGCTGTTTAGGAGCTGGCTGGTCTTGATGAAAAATGATGCGACGTTTTCTGTTGTTTTTCCTAATTTCATCGATGACAAAATATAACAATGATATACAACAATTGTATATCATTCAGCATTAACCGTTCTTCAATCCTCTAAAGCAATGGTTGCAAGATGTCCAGTATAACCGAATAAACAAGCGATCATTTTCTCGGAAGTGCTTCCGAACGAACTACTTTTGTTGGCTCCGTTCAACTTGGAACCCCCAAACAGCTTGTTGCTTAGTTTTCAGCTCCTAGGAATATATCCAAGTTTCATCTCCTGTTACGATGTTGTATATGGATTTTGCATGTCCTCGATGGAATGTGTTAATCATTTCCTTGCACACGAGCTTGTTTTTGAGTTTCGGTCAAATTATGCGAAATCCATCGGAAACAGATCTTTTTCACAGCTAAATGTTCATGTAAAATCGAATGTACTGCAGTCTTCGATATGCCTAAAGATGCCTCTATCTCACGATAAGTCGCAGGTCGATCCTCTTCAATCATGTTGCGCACAGCATCGATGTTTTTAGGAACAATCAGGGGCGGATCTACTTAAGGGCTTTTTTGGTTGCAGCCCAGGACCCCGTGGATACAAAGGGCCCCCAGCCTCCCATTGAAAATAATAGACGATACTGTGAAGTAAAAAAATAATATCTAAAATTAAAAAAAAAATCCAATCATAAGGTTGGCAATCCTGAGATTAATCAACCCGTGTGCTAATTTATGAAAAGAAACTTGATGATGTTTTCCCAAATTGCTATACCATCTTAAAGATTTTTTTAACGTTGCCAATCACTAGCTGTGAAGCGAAGCGCTCTTTCTCCAGGATGTCGTGTACAGAAAACAAATATAGGAGAACAATGTCGAATTATCGACTAAATCATTTATCAGTTCTTTCCATAAATTATGATTTAACAAAGGACTTACAATGTGATGAGCAAATAAAGGAATTTTTAGCACAAAAATGCAGAAAGGTTGCTTTATAAATTATATAACATAACTACACATAACCTCTCAATTTCTTTTCCAATAATGTCGTCCAGTTGCTATTTGTATACACAAACACTAAGTCATACTAAATAAATAAAGTATTTTATTGTCCTATTTTTTTCTATACCGTATACCTACATCACTATAGAAAACAGTTTTTTGATAAAATGGCAACTAGTTGAGTAGCATTAGCCCAGGGCACAAATTCACGATCCGCCCCTGGGAACAATAACCGATTTTGGTCGACCTTCACGAAATTCATCGCTGACGGAAGCACGTTCATGACGAAATTCTACAAACCAATTGTAAACAGTCTTTTCTGATGATGAACGAAGCGATTCGAGGCATTCTTGCTGAGTTAGGCCTTTACTAAAATCGTAAAAAATCATCCAACGAAAACCTTTACGTGAAATGTTCATTTGTTCACAAAACTGTTTTTTTTAAACGCTCACTGTATACACAGTACTCGGCCAATTTCTGAGCCGCCACTGTTTTAACAATAACAAATGTTCAATTTTACAACAATGGTAATGTCACATCTCAATAGCGCCATCTAGTGGGCGTTTATAAAAACTTCAAAGGCGGCCCACGTATCAGAAATATGAAACTTTTCATGTAACTACTACATAGTGAAATAATAAAATTTTAATTAAATCTCTGCTTCTACTAATTTCAATACTACAATGTTGTGACTTTCAATCTAAACATTTGTAGCTAAAGCTGCGACTGTTTAAACAGCGGTAAATTTGGCCCAAATCCGTCAAGTTAATAATAACAATTTAATTTGATGCACTTGTTTAAACTTCAAATAGAAATGAATCAAATAAAACATTTTGTTTCGGGCAAATATATGAAGATTAAATGTTTTGGTTACATTTTAGATAACTTTCAATACGTAAAGAATTTCACTTCCTATAGAAAATCGTTTTCATCATTCAAAATGCTTGTCGTCTCGTTTTGGGTTACTACTGGCCTTAGATTTCCACATAGTTACTGAGAGCATAGAGAGTTTCTATTTTAGAGTAACAAGTTATTGCTTGAACAACTGATTCTCCCTTCTTTGATTGTGTTAGCCGATACTTGTTGGAAATTCATAATAAAATTATATAAAAACAACACTATGTTTTAATTTCCAATATATTTAAAGTAACTTGACAGTTGTTTCACCATACAATGGCTTCTTCAGAAGTAAATAAGAAAGAAAAATATTTGGTAGTTATCCTGGTTATATAGTGCTTAAAACTATCCTTAATTACCTAATCATTTTATTATATTATTTACAGACAGAATTATTTTAAGAATGCAAATCTGTGGTACTATTTCCGAGAACTAATAAAGATTAAGTAAGGGGAATGGTTTAAGTCTACCTGTTCGTTTAATAATTGATCGGAGTTTTTCCGTTTGTTAATTTCAAGACATTCAAGCAAATTTAATTTTTTAGATTTATTTTCTACATGTAGGATGTTTAACGTATCATCAAAATTATGGGATTCGTTTATTACATGGGTTGCATAATGTGAATTGTTCTTATTTTTTAAATAACTATGTTTATGTTCTTTAATGCGAGTTTCAAAAGATCTACCAGTTTGTCCTACGTAGGTTTTAGTACAAGATCCACAGTTTAATAAATAAACTCCTGATTTTAAGGATTTCTTAGATTTGGTTTTATTATTCAAAATTATACTCCCTAAGGAATTACTGGTTTTGAATGCTATTTTATTGTTCTTTTTTATTAAATGTTTGAAAATTGTTCTAGTTATTTTCCCTGTGTATGTAAGTGTACTAAATTTTCCTTTTTTGTCATTTTATCCCACAATCCACTCAAGTGACAGTGCCCTGTGTGGATTTTTATCACCATCTTCAGGTAATTTCTGTTTAATTTTCGTGAAAGCCTGGTATGCTGAGGTTTTGAACCATCTTATGAGACTTTTAAAATGATCTCATCCCTAGTACCTCGTTTCATTACCTGGCAAACTTAGTATTCAACATATTTGCGATCGTTACACTGTCACTATTACTACATCGGGTAAAAAGACCAGAGACTTTTGAAGAAAAAACAATGTTTTTGCCAAAAATTGATTTTGTTGTTCCACACAGATTCCTTCAAGAGCGGTACACTTATTCCAGCATCTTTCAACATTTGGATACCTTTCATATAGTACGATTTGTCGAGTTCTCTAAAGTAAGTCTCAGTTTCTGCTTCGACTTCTTTATTTATACCAAATCCCTACAACCAGTTTTTCAAATTTGGAAAGAGGTAATAAACGCTGGGGGGTAGATCTGGTGAATAGCGGATGAGAAAGCAATTCGTTGCCCAATTGGTCGAATTTCTCCATCGATTTTATGGACTTCTGAGCTGGTGCATTATCGTGGTGAAACAACACTTTTTTCTTCGCTAAATAAGATCTTTTTTTCTTGATTTCACCATTCAGACGATTCAATAAACCAACGTAACAGTCTATGCGCATCCTAAAAAATACTGACCAAAACCTTTCCAGCAAATGTTTGTGTTTTCGGACCGGTAGGTCGGCTCTCTTGTAGTTCTAGCTACTCTGCGAACCTACTGTTGGACTCAGGCGTATAGTGGAGGACCCATTTTTCGTCCTTTATTACAAACCGACCTAAAAACTTCTTTAAATTACACCGAAACAGTGCCAAACAACCTTTAAGTTCACTAAACCATCGATATATATATATATATATATATATATATATATATATATATATATATATATATATATATATATATATATAAAAATATATATATATATATATATATATATATATATATATATATATATATATATATATATAGCTTCTTTCGACGGAACAGATGTGCCAAAACACTTCTCAACCCATTCTTGGGTTCTAGCTGTATTTTTTTCCCAACAAAAGGCAATATTTAATCAACACACGAAATTATTTTTGTTCCATCGTTTTGCAAAAATCAAAAGTAGCATCACTCAAACAGATGTAACTCGCAAACTAATAAGCAAAATGTCATGAAAATTTCACACGAATCAGAGTTGACACTAATTGAAAATTTTATGATTTTTGTTTGTGCTGCCATCTCTAGGAAAGTCTCAGGACTTTTCATTTGGTGTTAGTATATAGGATTCCTAAAAAACATCCGAACCTATGGGATATATTAACGCCCCTGTTTAGCGAATGTATCAGGCAAGTTCTTGTCTTAAGCGCTCTTATTACTAGGTACTCAGACGGAGCTGGTTATTTCTACCTGCTAAATTAGATAACACTAGTTATTTTATTGACGGCTAGCTTTAAATAACATAACTCCTTTGCCAACAAAATTAAAAATTGCAATGGTAAGTGGCCTGTTCATCTTCTCTCAAGAAAGAAGGAGCCAGCTGTGAACAAAAAAAAATGTAAAGGAAAAAGCAATAATCTTAACCGGTAATTATTTCTCATATTTGGTAAAACAGGACCACAATTTTTTTTACTCAAACAAGCCGAGGTGTCCTATGCGTAACACGTAGGCTGAAAAGTTTTTGGTCTAGCTACTTAAAACATATTTTTTTGCAAAATTCGACTTTATTCATCAACATAGTCTCCTTCAAGAGCGATACAGTCAGTCCAATACTTTTCTAACATTTCTATACCTTTCTTGTATAAGGATTTCTCTTTGCCTTCAAAATGGGCCTCAATTTCGGCGTTAACTTCTCCATTGGAGACAAATCTCTTTCCCGCGAGCATTTTTTTAAAGTCTATGAATAGATAATAGTCGCTGAGGCCAAACCTGGAGAATACGATGGATTAAGAAGAAATTTGACCTTCAATTCATGCAATTTTGCCATCGTAACCATTGAGTTGTGACACGGTGCATTGTCTTGATGAAAGAGCACTTTTTCTTGTTCATTTGAGGCAGTTTCTTTGCAATTTCTGCCTTCAAACGCACCAATAACTTTATATAATTTTTGCTATTGATGGTTTTTTCCTTCTCAGCGTAGTCGATGAAAACTATGCCATGCGCATCCCAAAATACAGAGGCCAAAACCTTCCCAGTCGACTGTTGTGTCTTTGATCGTTTCCGGCGGCTTTCACCGACTGCTTCACTTAGCTGACTGCTGATTTGTTCTGGTGTGTAGTGGTGGATCCATGTGTCACCCATTGTCATATATCGCATGAGAAAATCCTTTTTATTGCGCTTAAGCAGGTCCAAACAGCGCTCAGAAACCACTATGAGCAAACGACCTACCCATTTCGAACAGAGCTTGCTCATGCCCAAATGTTCATGCAAAATATGACCAACAAGTTCTTTTGATATCTTTAGGGTGTCAGCTATCTCACGCAATTTCATTTTTTTTCATATTTGGGCGTCCAGAGCGTTCAGCATCATGTGTCTGTACGACCGCGTTTAAATTCAGCATGCCAGTACATCATGAGTGATTTTCCAGAAGCAGAGTCTCCGTAACACTTATCAAGGCTTTGCTTTGCTTAAAGGGTATTTTTTCCCATCAAAAAAAACGGTGTTTAATCAACACACGAAATTCGATTATTTCCATTATTTTGAAAATATCAAAGTGGCGTCACTAAAACCACTGTAACTTGTAAACTAATCGTCAAAATGTCATGAAATATAGACACGATCGTTTGAAGATTGGTACTTCCTTAAAATTATATGGATTTTTTGAAAAGGGCGACATCTATATGTCAGACCAAAAACTTTTTAGCCTACGTGTTATTTAGGGTCGCTGAAAACGAATCCGGTGTGTGTTTCGACCCAGCACGTCTAGTTTTTGTGTAAATCAAAGAAATATAATTTCAAAATCACATTACCAAAATAAATATCAAGATAATTTTGTATACAAAAATATTTTTAAAAAAATACAAAAAAATATTATACATATTTGAATTTAATTTGACATTCCACAAGTACATAGATTTATATAGCACCTCGATGCTGAGGGGACTTACCTTTAAAAAAAGCACCCCGTTAGTGAGAGGCAAGAGGACTCACCTTTAAAAAAAAGCACCCTGATGGGGTCATATTCTTAGAACTTCGCCGCCGTTAATCCTGGATAACGCTAATGTTGAGAAATCGTCATAAGTACACACACACACACACACACAAAATACACATACTATCTCTCACATACACACGCACACATTTTCAGATTTACATTAACTTATTTATGCCTATAAGTATTTTTTTTTCGCTTTATATATCTGGGATTCCGAGGCATGTAGTCAGCGGAATAATGAAATTTGGACTTTATCAGGAAGACTTTTCTACAGGAACACAAAATCTCCCAAGATTTGGTTTAAACCTTGTTGTGTATGCCCTTCTGCTCGTTTATCCTTGGACCCATTAGATTATATTAAGTTTGAGTCTCGTAGTGTATGTCTTTTTGCTAGTTTATGGTTTGTCCCTTTAGATTATGTCACGTTTAAAGCTTGTTGTGTATACCTTTCTCCTCGTTTATCCTTCGATCATGTTAGGTGTAAAGCTTATGATGTATGCTTTTTTACCTGCTTTGCTTGTCGTTTATTCCTAATGAAGTGTAGGTTAGTACGTCTTAGGTTATGTTATGTTTACAGTTAATTGTTTATGTCTTTCTGTTATGTAGGATAAGATGCTTTACGTTATGGTAGATTTATAGCTCAATTCGATCAGGTACTCCACTCCTTAACGCATCGTTGTCATGTTACCAAATCAGTAACATACCCAAAAAGGGTCGTTTTCATACTTTGAGGTTAGTTCAGGTTAGAGTGATGTAGCAAAACAAACAACGGCATGTTTTTAGAAATGAATTATACAGACCACAGATTCATAGCATATTACTTCTCATGCATTTAACAAAAAAAAATTATGGATCTGTGATTAGGTTAGGCTAGGTTCTGCTGGTTTTATTAGAAATTAGGCCAGTTTATAGTTTATATACGGAATTTAATTTGTAAGCTCTAGGCTTGCATATTTTTTATCCTTTAAGTTATCTTAGATTTGAATCTTGATATTTATTTTGGTGATTTTTCTTATATAGTTTTGAGATTATATTTCTTTGATTTACGCAAAAAACTAGACATGCTGGGTCGAAACGGACAACGGATTCGTTTTCAGCGACCCAAAATACGTCTTGTTTGAGTAAAAAAAAAAATTGGGGTCCTGTATTATTAAAAATTATTTCAAAATATTAACTATTTTAGGCAGGAACCTATTATTATCACATTTTTCGGTTAATTGGTGCACAGTAGTCGGCCTTCTACTTTAAACAGTCCGTTACCTCAATAAATTCACACCACACACGAAGGTGAAATGAAAAGTCTTGTAAAAAACAAGGTAAATAATATTTTTTGCCAAAATAAAAATTTATTTCTCAACATAATCTTCTTTGAGTCCAATACATTAGACCAAACCAAGAGATCGTACAAATCAAGGAGGTCAAGGAAGCTACTGAGAAATATTATCAAACACTCTATGACACGAAAATATCGCCACCGCCAGGGAAAGAAGAAGGAAATAGAACGATAGTAAGAAATGTGGGATCTGAAGAAATTCCCGATGTAACAACAGATGAAATAATGAACACCTTACAACATATGCACAACAACAAGGAATCGGGGGACGATGAAATAATTATAGAAATGATAAGGTATGGAGGGGCATCGATAATACAATCTCTTCAAGCTCTATTTAACAGATGCCTTATAGAAAGTAAAATACCAACACCTTGGGTAAACACTTTGATTGTGCTTATTTTTAAAAAGGGAAACAAATTTAAATTGGAGAATTACAGACCCATCAGCCTGTTATCAGTACTACACAAAATACTCACTAGAATTATAACATATAGATTAACGAACAAATTAGACAGTTATCAACCACGTGAACAAACGGGATTTAGACGGGGATATAGCACTTAGGACCATCTTCAGACAATTAGATTACTAGTGGAGAAAGCAAATGAATATAAGGTCACCTTGTGAATAATATTGATTGACTACGAAAAAGCATTTGATTTGCCGATTATATATCTTTTGCCCCTTCTTCAAAGTGAAGTCTTTAAAATGGCTCACTTCCGGGACGCAAAGTCAATGCAAACTAAATAAGTTCGGCCAGCAACACGTTATACATGGTTGAGTTACAGTAATCAAAAATTTAAATCACTGTTTTAAGTTACACTGCTCAAAAATTGAAATCATTGCCTAACCAAATAAAAAAAATGTAATAAAAAATAAATTATAGAAAGAAAAACAGTGTCGTAACATGTTCTTAAAATCTAGGAAAAAATGAATGTTACGACACTATACAAAATCCTCACTAGAATCATAACATATAGATCAACTAGCAGTGGCCGCAACTCCACTCGCGTGGACTTGATTCACTACTATCGTCAATGCTTATTCCTTATGTTACCTAACGTAATAAAATATCTGCCATTATTTCCACTTATCTCCCATTATTTCTCCTTATCTCCCATTATCTCTACATAATTTCCATTATCAAGGCTTATCTCTGCTCATCTCCCATTATTTCTCCTTATCTCCCATTATTTCCCCTTATTTTACATTATCTCACCTCATCTCCCATTATCTAGGCTTATCTCGACTTATCTCGCAATATTTCTTCTTATCTCCCATTATTTCTCCTTATCTCCCATTATCTCACCATAGCTCCCATTATCTAGACTTATCTCTGCTTATCTCCCATTATTTCTGCATATCTCCCATTATTTATACTTATCTCCCATTATCTCACCTTATCTCCCATTATCTAGGCTTATATCGAATTAAATAGAACAAATGTATAAATTTATAAAAACACGTAAATCGGATAAGTGGTTATCAAGTGATAAGCGCACTAACGGGCAGACAGACAGACAGAGAGACGTTGCATTTTATATATATTATATTCTTTACAACATGATATTGTTCCATATTTAATGGTTTAGGCAGTGTATTGATTCACTATTATCGTCACTGCTTATTCTTTATGTTACCTAACGCAATAAAATATATCATATAACCTGGCTAGAGAACATATGTATGTTAACCAAAAAAAAAAAAAAAAAAAAAGCACGTAACGCACTAACGGACAGACAGACAGACAAAGAGACGTTGCATTTTATAGGTATTATAGATAGATAACCTGGCCAGAGAACATATGTTTGTTTTAAAAAAAAGCACGTAAATCGGATAAGTGGTTCTCTAGTGATAAGCGCACTAACGAACAAACAGACAGACCGGCAGAGAGACAGACTGACAGAGAGACGTTGTATTTTATATATATTATAGATAGAAGATTATAGATAACCTGGCCAGAGAACAAATGTATGAATTAAAAAAAAAAACACGTAAATCGGATAAGTGGTTCTCGCGTGAACGCACTAATGGACAGACAGAGAGACGTTGTATTTTATATATATTATAGATAGAAGATTATAGATAACCTAGCCAGAGAACAAATGTATGAATTAAAAAAAAAACACGTAAACCGGATAAGTGGTCCTCGCGTGAACGCACTAATGGACAGACAGAGAGACATTGCATTTTATATATATTCTAGATATTCTCTGCTACATAATATTGTTCCATATTTAATGGTTTAGGCTATGTATTGCAAGAGAACGAGCTAGCAACAAACTTTTTTCCGACCTTATTCACTATTACCGTCACTGCTCATTCTTTATGCTATCTATCGTAATAAAATATAGTCTATAACCTGGCCAGAGAACATATGTATGTTTTTTTAAAAGAAGTACGTGAATAAGTGGTTCTCCAGTGATAAGCGGACTAACGGACGGACAGACAGACAGAGAGACGTTGCCTTTTATATATATTATAGATGAACAAATTAGATAGTTATCAACCACGTGAACAAGCGGGATTTAGACGGGGATACGGCACTTTGAACCATTTTCAAACAATTAAATTGCTAGTGGAAAAAGATGAATATAAGGTCCACCTTGTGGATAGCAGTGGTTGACTATCAAAAAGCATTTGATTCGGTAGAGATATGGGCAGTCCTTAACGCCTTAAGTAACAGCAGAGTTTCTTTAGGTTGAACTGCGTTTGGAAGGTTACAATCTACATTTAATTTGGACATCCCAAATACAATAAAAGCCAGAGTATTCGATCAATATGTAAGGCCGGTATTAACATATGGCACTGAAACGTGGGCTTTAAATAAAAGTATAATAAATAAACTCCAGGTAACCCAAAGAGCAATGGAGAGGAAAATGCTCAATATTAGACTCCAAGATCGTATTTTTAACATCGAGATTCGAAGTAGATCAAAAGTTTCAGATATAATACAACAAATATGTACATTAAGGCGGAATTGGACGGACACTCCGTATAGTTGAATTGAGGCTTAAAAGATGCAGAGGTAGATCAAAGACAAGATGGACGAACGGCATAAAAAGATTAGTAGGACGCGATTGGATACAAAAAGCGAACAACAAAGCTCGTTGGAGACAACTTGGAGAGGCTTACATCCGACTATGGATGGAATAAGCTGATGATGATGATGATGATAAGGCTCGTTTACAGTACAAATACGCTCTTTATTCGACAAGAATTTCTTCCCTTCAAGCCAATTTTGAGGTTAAGAAACAAAATTAAGTCACGGGGCCAAATCTGGGGAGCAAGGTGGATGAGGAATTATTTTGAATCCCAGCTCGTGAGATTGCAACGGCCGATTTGTGAACAGGTGCATTGTCCTGGTGAAGGAGCACTTTTTTGCGCGTTAATCTTGATCGCTTCTGCTTTAACTTACCATACAAATGGTGCAATAACGTTACGTATTAAGAGTCAGTCACTGTTTTATCTTTCCCAAAATAGTCAATCATGATGGTATCCTGTAGGTCCTAAAAAAAGTTGCTATCACTTTTCCCGCCGATAAAACTATTTTCGTTTTTTTCGGTGCACTGTTACCTTTACCAATCCACTGTTTTGAGTGCTATTTTGTCTCCTGAGTGTAACAGTAGAGCTACATTTCTTTTACAGTCACACAACAGCTCCAGAAATCCTTCGAATTACGCTGCAACTTTTCCAAACACGATTTTGAAATGTCCTTCTCCGTACATTTTTGGTCTGGAGTCAACAAACGCGGCACCCATCGCGCACTCAGCTTTTTCATTTTTAGAACTTCATCGAGGTTATGCCGTTCATATGACATGCGTATCATCTCAGCAATCTCACAAAACTTCATGCGACGATCTTCCATCACGATACCACAAATTTTATGAACCATTTTTGCAGAAGAAACCTCAGTCAGATGTTGTGCAGCATCTGCAGGACACATAGGGCCACGTTTAAATTTATTTTTCAAATATTAAATGGTCTTGAGTGCTGGTGTAGAGTCCTCATGAACTTCCGTCAGTTAGTTTTTTTTTCTGGCCAGCAGTCTACTTTATTAAATAAAAATGTTTATCACCGCACGATGCTCCGGCTTATCCACCGACCACTTACGATAGCTGCGAACAAAAAACTGTTTACTTTAAATATAACCATTACAAGACTCACGCTTACCAACAGTCTTACCACTTGACAAAGTTTCCGGCCATTTCGTAGACATTTACCAGGGTTATTCATATGACATGCGTATCATCTCAGCAATCTCACAAAACTTCATGCGATGATCTTCCATCACGATACCACAAATTTTATGATCCATTTTTGCAGAAGAAATCTCAGTCAGGTATCCTGAACGTGCAGCATCTGCAGTACTCATACGGCCACGTTTAAATTTATTTATCAAATATTAAATGGTCTTCAGTGCTGGTGTAGATTCCTCATGAACTTCCGTCAGTTCATTTTTAACTGGCCCTCAGTCTACTTTTTTAAATAAGAATGTTTTATCACCACACGATACTCGGGCTTATCCACCGACCACTTACGATAGCTGCCAACAAAGAACTGTTTACTTTAAATATAACCACTACAAGAATCACGCTTACCAACAGTCTCGCCACTTGACAAAATTTCCGGCCATTTCGTAGAAATTTACCAGGGTTATCCATCCAACCTCGTGCTATAATTAAAGTAACATTTTTTCTTCAATTCGTTTTCGAGTTTCCCTATTACCTTATTCCCATACTTTTCGTACGAGCACAAGAGCGATTATTTAAAATAGGGGCACGTAATTTCCACTTCCCGGCGTTTATTTTTTTCGCACACCGAGTAAAATTTAAAACGATTTTTATCTGACCTAGTTTGTAATGTACGAAACTGACACTTTAGGAGATAAATGGTAGCAAGAGGATATATTAATACTCGTCCTAAAAAGTTAAATTGTTACCATCTTTATACGTCGTTCAAATATGACGTGATTTGTCATACTACACCCTTTGATCATAAAAAGAATCGAGATTTTTAATATGATATAAAAGACATTTCAATATAGTTTAAATAATTTATTTCTGTGGATTTATACTCTGTTTCATTTGATGCAGGCACTAATTCGGGCTGGATGGATCGAGCGCTGCCTTCGATGAACATACTTTGCCACAATGCCATGGACTGCTTCTAGTTAGTAAGATTATCCCCAGCTTCTGCCATAGTTCTCAAAAACTCTGCGAGGGAACTGACACCAGTTTTCTGTAGACTTTTCAACCTATCCTACAGAAAGGGGATATTTCCTTCCTGCTGGAAATGTGCTACAGTTCAGCCGATACCTAAAAAAGACAAGAAGACCATTCCAAATAACTACCGACCAATCGCATTGCTTTCAATAATATCGAAAATCATGGAAAAGGCTATCAATCAACATCTTCTAAAATATATTGAAGAATTCAACATTATTAGTGATCACCAATATGGCTTTCCTAAACACAGATCAACAGGAGATCTTCTGACTTCTGTAACACATGTTTGGAACAACGCAATTGAACGCTTTGGAGAATCTCGAGCTGTTGCTCTTGACATATCCAAGGCATTCGACCGTGTTTGGCACGATCGGCTGTTGGCTAAGCTACGTTCTTGTGGTATGTCTGAAAAGTTCTGTTTGTGGCTCTCATGTTTCCTCAGTGAGCATTCTTTACGAGTGGCGGTCGACGGATTTCTTTCTAACACCTTCACTATCAACGCCGGTGTGCCCCAAGGCTCCATACTATCTCCTACTCTCTTTCTCATTTACATTAACGATCTGCTGAGAAAGACCGGAAATCCAATCTACAGCTTTGCAGATGACAGTACGCTTCATTTGCTTTGAATGCTCGGACATCGGCTGCTCAGGCGAGTGTCCGCAAACAGCGGGAAGTTGTTCAACTTAACAAAGACCTAGAAAAAATTCTATCTTGGGGTGACAGTACCCAAGTGGAATTTAATGCTACAAAAACCCAGGGGGCACTTTTTTCTAAAAAAGTTAACGTTGGTGAACCCGACATAGTTATGGCGGGGCACTCCATTCCTCTAACATCGTCACTCAATTTGTTGGGCGTTAATTTGAGAGCTTCTCAAAAGTTGGGAATATTATTTCGAACCAGAAAGCTTTACACTCCACAACAACTGTTAATTCTTTACAAAGCTCAAATTCAACCAACTATGGAATACTGCTCCCATGTTTGGGGCTCCGCTCCCCAAACATACACTGCATTTGTTGGATTGTATTCAGAGAAGAGCTGTTCGTCTGATTGGAGACCCGGAAATGACCGGCGGCCTTGATTCGCTGGAACATCGAAGAACGGTTGGCGACTTGAACCTATTCTACAAGTATTTTCATGAAAAGTGTTCGGAGGATGTGGCCCAGAGCGGTGCATGTTAGAAATACACGTCGCGCTGATACTTCACATCCGTATGAGGTTCAGCTTGTTACTCCTCGTACAACGCTTTTCAAACAGTCTTTTATATCGAGAACATCATCCCTTTGGAATAATTTGCCCAGGACTGTGTTTCCCACCGAGTACAATTTACAGCAATTCAAGAACAACGTGAATTGCTTTTTCCGCACACGTGTTGCTCCTCTAGCGCTTTAGGGCCTCCCTGCAGCACGTATGCTAGACCAATAAAAAAAAAGGAACTAAAACACAAGACTGCAAAATAGCGAGCTCGAAGAGTACAGTATCCTTATGGTGTGGTTATGATTCCCCGATAAACTTTAAGTGTCCTCTGACTGACATTAAAAAGACGTTCGTCTGCTTCCCAAGCCAAAGCCTCTCCACTCATATATGAAGTCCCAAAAAGAACAAAAAGTCACCAGGTACCAAGTACGGTGCATACAACGAATGTTTAATCTTAACAGACTAAACTGTCCAACAATGTTTAAACAACCACATTCCATCATCAACAATGATCATTTTAAGCAAGATAACGTTACTTACGATGTTGTGCGCAGGTGATTTTGAAATATCCAATTCTTTTTTGAGAGTAAAGTATGCTTAGTTCAGTTTTTGGACGACGGCACTTGAGGCCTTTGAGGGGTATCGTTTACCAAGTTTAAAAGAAAAGTAACAGCGCGTTATTAGAAATACATTTTTCGCCTTAAAACACACTGCCACTCTTACTACTATAAGTAGGCCTTTAATAGAACAACAGTTGACCTTACCATTTTCTTCTATTTTCTAGGAAGTTAGTTTATTTTTTGAGGGTTTCGTTCCCATGTTTTTTTTGCTCCCATGTTTGGGGCTCCGCTCCCAAACATACACTGCATTTGTTGGATTCTGTTCAGAGAAGGGCTGTTCGTCTGATTGGAGACCCAGAACTGAGCGGCGGCCTTGATTCGCTGGAACATCGAAGAACTGTTGGCGACTTGAATCTATTCTACAAGTATTTTCATGGACAGTGTTCGAAGGATATAGCCCACTTAATTCCTCCCAGAGCGGTGCATGTTAGAAGTACACGTCGCGCTGATACTTCACATCCCTATGAGGTTCAGCTTGTTACTCCTCGTACAACGCTTTTCAAGCGGTCTTTTAAATGGAGAACATCATCCCTTCGGAATGGCTTACCCAGGACTGTGTTTCCCACCGAGTACAATTTACAGCGATTCAAGAACAACGTGAATCGCTTTTTCCGCACACGTGTCGCTCCTGTAGCGCTTTAGGGACTTCCCTGCAGCACGTGTGCTAGACCCATAAAAAAAAATTGAGGGTAAGTGTGTATATCCAGAAGCACATCAATGAAGCTAAATTCTTACATTGCAGGACCAAGAATGACTCAGGCCTCAGAACTTTCTCATTCATTCATATAAATATGTTATAGTACACCAGGATTCGATTCTCTCATTGGCTAATATATTTATATTTAATGAATAAATCCCTCGGGAAATCTGAAAACTACTTTTTTCAACGGCTCGTCGCATTTTAAAACTCATTCTTTGTTATCTTGTGAACTGTCATCGTTAAGCTTAGAAGCTTCTTTTACCTAAAATAATAGGTTTATTTAAATGTAAGAAAAATCATTATGCTACATAGAATTGTTTGAAACTGCGATTTTATACAAAATGATTACTGTCGACGAAGATTTGCTTCATAAAAAAAAGGCACGTCGTCATCAAATTTCCCATAAATATCCTCTTGTTACAAGTTATTCAGCTTCATTGGTCAAAATAAAAGTCGGAAAGTTGAATGTTGAGTGAGCAAGAATAACCAAACAGCTGACTTTTATTTGAAACAGTCATTTTTGTTTTATTGTTGTGTTTTTGAAATAGGTAGCTGGTTTCGTTTTCTGCTGAGTCGTTGCTAATATTAACATTTATTGTGTATTCGTTGGATACATTATTACTTTATAATCGATTTTTTATCACATACAGTTTTCTATATCTGTTTATAAAGATTTCATTAATATGCTTGATAAATTGTAAAATTACAGTAGCTTGGTTTTTCCTCTAACTGCGTGTTGACAACCAGAAATAATATTCTGATAAAAAGTTACTGCTTTATAAAAAGAAGCAATCTTTTTGAGTATTTTTCTTCAGTAAATTGAAAGGATATTGAATAATAATGTCACTTGTATTGTCACTAGATAATGTATCGTGTATGGTAATCTTATTTTTATATTGCCATCTGCATTACTGAAGCTGCGCTGTAATCACGCGTCCGGTTTTGTCCAGTCTTGTATATTTTTCAGCCAGGAACATTTTTGACGTCCTGGACCTCTTTTCCCTTCAATTTTGCCGTCGATCAACAATCGAAGAAGCGAGTATCTTAGACCCCTATAGATATGCCCCAAGTATCGAGTTTTTTTTATCTTTTAACAAATGACAGCAATTCTCCCTCTCTGCCTATTCACCACAGTACATCTTCGTTTCTGACATGTTCTGTCCAGAAGATCTTCAATATTTTGCGCATGACCTACATTTCAAAAGACTCTAAACGATTCATTAAGCGTATTCCTAATGTCGAGGCTTTTTACAAACGAATGAGTAGAGTCTGTGAGGAGATGTCTCATTCTAAGAATAGCTGCTCTGGCCATTTCAACGCGAACTCGTATCTCAACTTCAGGATTCAGATCATTGGTTACCCAGCATCCTAGGTACTTAAATTGGGTTACTTGTTCTATTAATTGATCGTAAACGTGGATATTTGTTTGCACTCCAGGTGTTCTTCGGATGGCCATTACTTTTGTTTCATTAACGTTTACTTTCATTCGCAAAGCGTCACCTTCCCTAGATATAGTGCTCATAAGAGGCTGAAGTCTATCTGCTGTGTCTGCTATAATAACGGTATCATCAGTGTACCTCAGATTGTTGATGGTTTTGCCATTAATTTTGACACCGTTTGAAGCGTTCCTAAGGCCTTCTAGAATATGTGTTCAGACTATAGATTAGAGAGAGAATCCTTGACGAACACCTCTTTTTATTATAATGTCTTCTGTTTTTGTGCTATTTACGTGTATCATCGCCACTTGATCCCAATATAAGTGAATAAGGTATCTGGTTGCATTTTCATCAAGATCAATAATCTGAAGCATCCGTATCAATTGTGGATGTTTGACTCGATCAAGGGCTTTTTCGTAATCGATGAAACATAATTAAACGTCTTTCCTTTGATCCCTACATTTTTGGCAAAAATACAAAAAAGGCTTCTCTAGTGCCAAATCCTTGCCTAAATCCGATTTGCTCTTCGCTGACATCTTGGCCACGTTTATTGCCTATTCTGTGGTGAAAAAAATTAAGTGTTACTTTGAAAGCGTAACTCATTAGACTTATGAGGTGATTCTGTTCACATCTGTTAGCATTTGGCTGTATGGTAATAACGGTCCATTTTATTTTTCAATAAAATTTTTCATTAAATAGTTCAATGGGGCGAAGGCTCAATTCAAGAAGATGCCAGTTCAGGAAGACTGTTTAGAGGATCCCAGTTCTTGCTAAAGAAGCTGAAGTATTCGAAACTACATGAAAAAAATTTCCCAAAAACATTTTGCAATTTTAAATATCGATGAGGGATATTTTTCGCACAGACGATAAGATATGGGTATTCTATTGGGATCCTTTCACAAAGCAGGAGTCGATGCAATGGGTTCATAAGCTATCTTTACCTCCAGAGAAAACGAGCACTTAGTCGCATTCTGGAAAATTAATGGCGACCATTTTTGGAGACCGCAACGGTTGTAGATTCATCAATTTGTAACGTCTACCCTATAACCCTGATTTCTCGCCTTGTTACTTTTCTTTTTTCAAACATCTAAAAAAGGCCTCCAGGGCCGGACATTTTTCTGAAATAATAAGTTTCAAGCTCGATAGCATCGTTTATTGAGGCACAAACAAAAGATTTTTTGTGTTTGGAATGAGAAAACCCGAGAAACTAAGAGTATTAGTATAGAGCGTAGTTATATAGCACAATATTTTGAGCACTGCGAGTGCATAGCTAGACAAATTTTTTCTAAAAACCCTAGAATATATCTGAGATTACAATAAGGCTGTATGTTGTATTGCAGGGAATCTTACGACATAAAACGAAGGTAAAGAAAGAGAATTTAAATACTATATTAGAATATGGTATTATTTACACAAAAACCACTTGGAGTTATGCAAACTATGCATATCGTAAAAAATAAACGCTACAACATCGATACCGCTCTGCATCAGATTAACCTCTAAAACATTAAATTAATTTCCTAATCCCTGTATATTTTGATGACTCTCTACAAATATATAGTATATCAACTCACTCATGTTAAATACTCTTAAAAAACCAACAAAGGTACTTTCAAAGGTATCCCGTTAATGTAAGCTTATCCGAAAAGAGGTAATTTTTCATGTCGCTATCAGCAGCAGGAATTCCTGAGGGTTATAAAACAATTACAGTAATTTCTGCAATTCATCCGACACGGGTAGTAAAGTGAATTCTCAAGGTAGAACAGGCTTAAATTGGTTTAGTGTTTTACTAGGTCAGATAATAAGAGCCTTAGTTCGAGCCAATCCTGATGTGATTTTACCGTGATTTGCATCAGGTAATATACTTTGGGACATATTAATGTTTTACTGGAGATCTATACCCATCCAATAAAATATACGAGATATCTACTTCATGGGGGGGAGTACGGGTTCTTTTATAATTAGGATTCTAGGAAGAGAAATTTTATATACAGGAGCTCTTCTGTTAAAATTTTAAAAATATTTTCTATTTGTTTTGTATAGGGTTTATTAAAATAATGGGAGAATATGGTTTTTTTTTAATCAAATATTTTCCATGGAACCTAAATATTTACGTTGTTTAGAATCATGGCGACGTTTTGCACTACCCCTTGGTGACTTTAGAATTGCGATTCTGCCAAAAAAATCGCCATGAAAGCGAAGATGGTGATGATGTACTAAAGCAACCTCTATTTTAGGGCCAGCTATGTTTTCGTTTATATTGATCTTCATTTTTTAGAGTTACCGTTAACATCCAATAGTGATATTAGTACTATATTTTTACAGTTACTGTCAGTTATTTAATAGCGATATTACTACCCTCTTCATTTAGAATACGAAGGTCGTTCTAAAAGTTCTCGGCCTAACAAAGATCACGCACAATTAAAGAGAATATTTATATATAGTTACCTTGCAAAGCAAAATCTAACGACATTTTAACTTTTTGATACCCTTATTATAATAGGATTTATCCAACTCTGCAAAATAAGTGTCCGTCTCAGCTTTAACTTCATCATTCGAAGTGAATCTTCGTTCAGCCAGCCATTTTTTTAGGTTTGGAAACAAGAAGTAATCGCTGGGAGCCAAATCTGGCGAATGCGGTGGATGTGGAAGCACTTTGAAGCGAAAGTTATGCAGTTTTGCAGCAACAATCCGAGACGTGTGTAAAAGTGCATTATCGTGATAAAAAAATACTTTCGTTTTTGCGATATGTGGAAGTTTTCGCACTTTTCAGTTGATCCAGTAATGAAGCATAATACTCCCTGATGATAACCTTTCTTCAGGTAGTCTATAAGCACAACATCATGAGACTCCCGAAAAACCGTAGCCATGACTTTTCCTGCATATGGTCCCGGTTTTTTTTGGGCGCACTTTCACCTGCTCTCTCCCACTGTTTCGACTGCTCTTTCATGTCTGGCTTGTAATAATGGATCCAAGTTTCATCTACTGAAAGAAATTCACTGGAATTATGTTTAAATAAGTCTAAGCATCTTCAGAAAGGTTCACTTGAGTTCATCTTTGATCGATTGTTAACAAACGCAGCATTCATCGAGCGGAAAGCTTTCTTATACCCACAACATCATGTACAATTTGGTGGACACGGCCGCGGCCTAAGGAGATGTTGACAATGTCAGCGAGCACGCGTACCTTCAATCGCTGATCATTTAGTATGCTATTGTAAATTTTTGTCACAATCTCGTCGGTCATAGAGGTTTTTCGGTGTCCTGAGCGTTTATCATTTTAAATGGACGTACGACCACGTTTAAATTCAGCACACCATTTTTTAATCGTCGAAAACGAAGGGATAGAATCATTTATTGTGACATTTAATTCTTTTTGAATGCCCGTAGAAGTTAAACCTTTTAAAACGAAATATTTTATAACTGCTCACCCTTGAAGTTTTTTTTTTGAAAATATTAAAACTTCTTGGTTTATATGGTCGCTATAAAAAGACTGTCTGAAACTTTACAGCACGCCGCGCCATTTAGTAGATAACACTTAACAAATAACATAATAATTTGGTCATCTTAGCGCCATATTTATGTCAGGCCGGAAACTTTTGGAATGGCCCTCGTAATAAAGGTACTAAATCATGTTTTACCCATGCGTTTTGCTTTTGAATTAGAGGTTTCGGCGGTTCCACACCGGATGTCGTTGAAATTTGTCGGCTACTGACCCTTTTGAGGGTATGCCTTTCAAGTATTTCCTGCTGTTACTGGGTGTATGCGATTTACCTCTTGACCTAGGCTATCTGGAGCAAAACATGTAAATACTAGAGAGCAATCCCGGACAGTCCCTAGCTTTGGACGCCTGCACTTTTGTACCAAAGAGCACCCTTTTCATCCACTTCAGCCGGTATAGTAACACTAAATATACCCGATCATATTCACTCCCGACTGCCCAATTAATTTTTCTTTTTTGCAGTATTCACAAAATATTGAATACAAAAAATAATTAAAAATAGTATTTGACCTCTTTTTCTCATAAAAAAAATACGCTTTACTAACTAAACGGGAAAATTTTAGGTCACAATTCGACAATCAATACAAAGCTTGTAAACTTTACCAAAGAACTCGTAAATTTACACGACAGCGAAACAGAAGTTTTTTTGCTCCATCTCTTCGCGTCGTTTAATCTAAGAGCTATACTATGGATGTCTAATAATGGATATTGTGTGTTGTCTATGTAAGCACAATACATTCAAGATTGTTCAGCTATTTTACACTTTTACTGTGACGTTGTTCTCTTGGTGACGTTGAATTTGAAACGAACCTTTGTGCGTCAGCATAGCTCTCTAAGGAAAATCATGCTAATGCACTCCGGCAATAAATTTTCTATTACACTAGTAAATTCACGAACCACTATCCTGCAATCATTTTAGTGAAATTTTATACAGCAAACTTAGAATCTATTTTTAGACAGCAGTATTTAAACTCTTATAATAAATTTGCTTAGCGTTTTTAATTTACGACGTTCATCGTTTCTGTATTCTACTTTCTTTGTATATATACAGAATATAAACTGCTTATGGAAAAGAAACAAAAATGAATTTGAATAACCTTTTCAAAGTTTGAAAGAAAAACGTCTTTAGATTGTTATCGATAAAGTTCGATGGTAGGATACAACGAATTGTATTAAGTACGCATACCTATTACTCCATCGAAAGCTGACACAGTACCTTTCAAACTTTCTTTTGTCTAAGTGAAAACGTTAAGGTATCATAGAATCTAGGATTCGACCGTGTCAAACTGGAGTGACTTTCCCACATTTTGTCTACGAAAACCCTTAGTATATTCAGGGATGTTCACTCTACGAGATTAGACCGCTAACTGAGCTAGACACCAAAAAAGCTCCTAGCGGTGACGGAATACCTGCCATAGTAATCAAAAAATGCGCGAGTGCAACATCAGTTTTCTGTAGATTTTTTAACCTATGTTGCAGAGAGGGAATATTTCCTTCCAGCTACAGTTCAGCCGATACCCAAAAAAGGCAAGAGGACCTTGCCAAACAACTATGGACCAATCGCACTACTTTCAATAATATCGAAAGTCATAGACAAGGCTATCAATCATCATCTTCTAAAATGTACTAAAGGACTGAATATTATTAGTTTGAAACAACGCAACTGAACACTTTGGAGAATCTCGAGCGGTTGCACTTGATATGTTTAAGGCATTCGATCGTGTTTGGCACGATGGATTGTTTTCTAAGCTACGCTCTTATGGTATGTCTGGAAAGTTCTGTTTATGGCTCTAGTGTTTCCTCAGATAGCCTTCTTTACGTGTGGCAGTCAACGGATTTCTTTCTAACACCTTCACTATCAACACCAGTGTACCCCAAGGCCCTACTATCTAGCTTATATACATTAACAATCTATAGCTACACAAACGACTTTACGCTTATTTCTTCATTCACTTTCAACCCTCGAACAGCGCCCACGCATGTAAATATCTATAGTCAGCAGGAAGTGGTTCAGCTTAACAAAGACCTGGAAGAAATTCTATCCTGGGGTGATAGTCACTAAGTAGAATTTAATGCGACAAAAATCCAGGCGGCAGTTTTTTTTAAAAGAGGTAACGTTGCTGAACCCGACATAGTTATGTCGGGGCACTCCATTCTTCTAGGATCGTCACTCAATTTGCTAGACATTAATTTGGGAGCAAATATGTCTTGGCATAAACACGTTACGAACATAGCAAAGAAAGCTTCTCAAAAGCTGGGACTATTATTTCGAAGTAGAAAGTTTTGCACTCGACAATAACTGTTAATTCTGTCATCTGCTCTCGAACGTAGCCTGCAATCTTTGGATTCTGTTCAGAGAAGAGCTGTTCGCCTAATTGGAGACCAAGAACGGGCCAGCAACTTTGATTCCTTGGAACAGCGAAGAACGGTTGACGACTTGAGTTTATTCTACAAGTATTGTCAGATGTAGACCGCTTAATTCCTCCCAAAGAGGCATGATTGGCCCTTACTTCTTTGAAGAAAACAGAGATCGTACAATAATTGTTCTTCTCACCTGCTTTACAAGTTTTTGAAGCAGAAAACGTCATTTCAGCTGAATGGGACGAAATCACATACTTAAAACACATCGCTAAAGAGTTTCGAATTCCTAAAACGACCTCAGAACCAGTTATTCTTCTTACGACGTAGTCTCCTCGAAGGTTAGCGATCTACATAGCCAAACGAACGAACTTTAGAAACTGCTGCTCGAAAAATATCACTCGAAATGCATCCAAACCACCTTCTCATGTCCTTCAGCCAAGAATTCATTCGATCGATGGTTTGGCTTTTATTTTGCCTTCAATAATTAGACGTAGCAATTTGTACTTTGGGCCCCTCATTATATGTCCGAAGTATAGAGTTTGTCTTATTTTTATGATTGTTAGTAAGTCCTTTATTTTGTTCATTCTTATCAGTGTGTTTTTTATTTTCTGTACCCAGGAGATGCGAAGAAGACATCTATAAATGTACATTTCAAAATATTCCAGTCGTTTTTCTGAGCCAGAATCAAGGGTCCAGCACTCACATACAATAGCACGCAGGTTACATAGGCTCTCACCATTCTTATTCGGAGTTCGAGACCGAGACTTGTTCGATGGAAAAATTTATTCATATTCATGTATGTCACTCGGGCCTGTTCAATTCGGGAATATATTTCCTTTCTTGGGTCCCAGTTGTCGTTTATATTGGTTTCCAAATATTTAAATGTTGTGACCTCTTCTACGGTGTTGTCCCTGATTTTAAGGGATTCTGATGGTAGATTTTTCTTTATTATTACCATCCACTTGGTTTTTCTTATATTCATAGTTAATCTAAATGTTTCGCTGGTTATTACGACTCGATTGACCAGTTGCTAGAGATCTTTGATATTATTTGCTAATAGAACACTATCATCAGCATATCATATGTTGTTCGGTGTACTCTCATCAGCTGTTATTCCTTCAATGGATTCATAGATGGCCTCATTAAACACAGCATCAGAATAAAGATTGAACAAAAGTGGTGAGAGAATGCATCCCTGTCTTACCCCTTGGGTTATTTTTATGCTTTCGGATATTTCCAGGATCATTTAAGCCAGCGGTCAGCAAGCCGCGATCCGCGGGACGCATGCCACCCGCGAGGCTCCTCCTTGCGGCCCGCGACTGTTTTGTAAATAATAATTTTTGGCAGCACTTACTTATCCGAACAAACTTTTTCAATTCTCAATTACAAAAAAAAAGAAATGTTATTCTCGTCTCACAAATGAGCATTTGAGTGCCATTCTACGAATTTCTACGGCACACATGAAAGCAAACATTTTACAAATAGCCAGTCAAATAAAGCCTTAAAAAGCACATTAAATTTTGATTCGACTCGTATGTATAGTTATTTCGAAGTTCTCATTTAATTTGTTGTTTTTTTCTCATTTTCCTTTTTTCATTATTCCTACTTATTAATAAACTTTAAATAAAATGATGATGAATAAAATGTAAAAGTAAATATTTGTATTTTTGCATTTTTAATATCATCGACATTAACAAAACCTATTAACAAAATTATGAGCAATGCAGCCCGCCTTTATTTAATTTTGCCACTATGTGGCCCTTAGCTGCTAAAAGGCTGATTTAAGCCATTTTAAAACTATAAGGGTTAAAAAATTATACAATACCCTCGTTTTTTTCGAGCAGTTTATATATATTACTATTTATTACCCCTAATAAATTAACATTTTATTCCTGGTTTGCTTTGTTTGTATATTTTATTAAGAAATTAATGCGTTGTATATAGAATTATTACAACTCGGTTTCGCAAAATCAGTTTTAGATGTGTACTACTACCAGTTATTAAGGCTGGTCTTGCAATTCCAAAATCAAACCTTCGACAGTTGTCCCGATTATTGCATTTGGCCTTATAGTACATCCTACGAGTTCTGAATTGGCATTTAGTTTGCGCAGTTCTAAATTAGCGTTTCAACAAGGCAACGTTCGAGTTCGTAATATTATGTTCGCTCTTTCGGACAGCTCCTGAATGTAAACGGTTCAGTTGGTTCTGAAGGGATACTTTCCTGCTTCGACCCTCATTGCTTTTGGTAGCGAATTGTTTGACAAATTCTAACTTATTATTATTTTTATTGAAAATATCCGGAAATTCTAATTATTCTTTGTTCTCAAATTCACAGTTAAATTTAAGGAAGTCGTATCCGCCTTTTTTGTTGGAAACAAAATCGTCTATCCCTGAAAAGTCTCAAACTATTAACTGATCTCTCTCAATAAATTGGCAATGAAGTGTGGTAAGCAATTACTCATAACTATGCATTTTTTGGACAAAAAATTTATTGTAATATAAAAAAAAAATTGTTATACGCACCATTAGGTATTAATAAATAATTTATTCTGAGCATTACACAAGTTTTTGGTCTAGCTACTTAAAACATATTTTTTTGCAAAATTCATCAATAGTCTCCTTCAAGAACGGTACAATCAGTCCAACGCTTTTCTAACATTTCTATAACTTTCTTGTAGAAAGATTTGTCTTTGCCTTCAATATAGGCCTCAGCCTCGGCGATAACGTCTTCATTGGAGCAAAATCTTTTCCCGTGAGCATTTTTTTGAGATCTGCGAATAGATAATAGTCACTGGGAGCCAAACCTGGAGAATACGGTTGATCAGGAAGAAATTTGAATTTCAATTCATGCAATTTTCCCATCGTAACCACTGACTTGTGACACAGCTCTTGATAAAAGAGTACTTTTTTCTTGTTCATTTAGGACCGTTTCTTTGTTATTTCTGCCTTCAAACGCACCAATAATGTTATATAATATTCGCTATTGATGGTTTTTTTTCTTCTCAGCAAAGTCGATAAAAATTTTTCCATGCGCATCCCAAAATGCAGAGGCCCAGCTGATTGTCGTGACTTTGGTCGCTTCGGGCGGCTTTCAGCGGCTACTGTCCACTTAGTTGACTGGCGATTTGATTCTGGTGTGTAATGGTGGATCCATGTTTCATCCTTTGTCATACATCGTATGAACAAATCATTTTTATTGCGCTTAAACAGGTTCAAACAGCACTCAGACTCATCAACACGTTGTTTTTGTTCCACTGTGAGCAAACGCGGTACCCATTTTGAACAGAGCTTTCTCATACCCAAATGTTCATGCAAAATATGACCAACACGTTCTTGTGATATCCTTAGGGAGTCAGCAATCTCACGCAATTTCACTTTACGGTTATCCTAAATAATTTTGTGGATTTCTTTGCTTTCCGGTGTAATCACCTCATTTGGGCGTCGAGAGCGTTCAGCATCATTTGTTTCTATACGACCGCCTTTAAATTCAGCATACCAGTAAATGATGAGTGATTTTCCAGGGGCAGAGTCCCCGTATCACTTATCAAGCCATTGCCTTGCTTGAACGGTATTTTTTCCCATCAAAAAACAGTGTTTAATCAACACACGAAATTCGATTTTTTACATTTTTTTGAAAATATCAAAAGTAGCGTCACTAAAACCACTGTAACTTGTAAACTAATCGTCGAAATATGATGAAATTTTGGCACGTATCGTTTGAAGGTTGGTACTTCCTAAAAATCATATAGATTTTTTGAAAAGGACGACATCTATGTGTCAGACCAAAACTTTTCAGCCTACATGTTACTTAAATTATACAGTATAACGAAACAAATACCCTAAGAATTAGCAGCTTAATATGGTTAATAACAAATCGTTATCGTATGATGTAATTCGTATTTTTACGTTCGTAAAAATGTGCAATTGACGAAACTCTCCTGAATATCACACATACATTTAACTCTTGAAGAGCTATTTTTAGTCTGAAACCACTTGAAAATACACACAATTTATTAATTTACTTTTCAAGTGTCCTAACGAGACCAGATATATAAAATAAATTAGACGACTTTATAAATAAACTTTCATATTTTCAGTTTTCAACTTTGATCTTAAATTACATCAGCCTGAAATTTATTTAAATTGCTCTCATCAAAAGGTATTTTGATACCTGTTACTTGCTTACTTTTAAATGAAAACTTTTTGACTTTTTTTATTCTTATTTTGACAATTTGCTCGTTTGAAAATTCGATCTTAAAAAAAGATTGGTAAAATTATTTCCCCTAAATTTCTCTCGTAAATAAAACTCATTTATATTATTATACTACCGACCCGTCCTTGTTCCGCCCGGGAGTTGTTATGTTACTGTTTAACACTTCATTATAATTTAGTGTACCAGGTGTACAAGTATGAAATGCGGATTTTTGTTCTAAAAAAAACATGTTAAATTCAGAAGAATGTTAAAAAGTGCTTTATTCAAAGTATGCTCCATCGCTTGTTATATATTTTTCCAATCTTTCGGTCAATTTGTGAAGACCATGCCAGTAAAAATCTTCCCCTTTTGCTGCGAACCATTAATTCAGCCATTTTTTCAAATCTTTGTACAAACCAAAGCACTGCTCAGCAAGTGCGTGACCCATCGATGCAAACAAGTGGTAATCGGAAGGAGCCAAGTATGGAGAGTAAGCCGCATGGGGTAGAACTTCCCAGCTGAGTGCTTTCAACGTGTCGCAAACTGGTTTTGCCGTATGTGATGGAGCATTGTCATGAAGAAAAATGACTTTGTGTTGCCTCTTTCTATATTCTGGCCTTTTTTCAAACAGCGAACGGTTCAAATCGGTCAATTGTTGTTGGTAACGTTTAGTATTAACCGTTTCCCCAGGTTTTTAACAGCTCATAATAGACCACGCCCCTCCGGTCCCACCAAACACAGAGCATCGTCTTTCTGCCAAAGCGATTCGGTTTTGCGGTCGATGTGGATAATGCGCCTGGGTCTACCCATGATTTTTTGCGCTTGGGATTCTCAAAATAAATCCACTTTTCATCCTCTCTAACTATACGATGCAAAAACGACTTCCTTTTGTACCAAGCGAGCAAAATGTCACACGTGTTTTTGCGCTTTTCCATTTGCCTGTCGTTCAACTCATGTGGTACCCATCTACCGGTCTTCTGAATCTTTCCCATCTCTCGTAGCCGATTGGAAACAGCTTGTTGACTAACGCCCAATTACTCGGCGAGTTGTTTTTGTGTTTGCGAATCATCTTCGTCCAACAATGCTTGCAATTCCACATCTTCGTATTTTTTTGGCGGTTTTTTCCACGTTCCTTGTCTGCAACATCGAAGTTACCACTTTTGAAATGCTGAAACCATCGTTCACACGTATCTTGCGATGGAGCATGTTCACCATAAGCTTCTCGAAGTAATCGGTATGATTCAACAGCAGTTTTCTTCAAATGAAAACAAAATATTAATGCTGTCCGTGAATGCTCTTCGTTCGGTATAAATTTCGCCATATTGAACACAACAACACTATGCACACACTTTTCCAATTTACCACTCGTGCGCATCTGACACTTGTTGATGACACAAAAAAATGGCGCAGTGTCAAATCTTAATAGCACAAACTGCATTGGTGCACCATCTGTTGTCTGAAATCCGCATTTCATACTTGTACACCTGGTAGACAAAAATCACATATCTAAAATATATTTTTAAGATAGTTTAAAATATGTCGTTATACACCCCTTTAAAACCGGAATAAAATCCGTTCAGTAGTTACTAAGAAAATGGACAAATGGGCAGACAGACGCGACAGAGGAATTTATTTTATACTATGTATTGATACTTAATGTCATCCAAAAATGAAGGTATCATAAAAAATTATTTTTAGCATATCTTTCAATTCCTTTTTGGTCAGCCGACCCCTCATTGTCATAATAACCAGCTTTCTTCTAACCCCATATAATTCCTTTTTCAACATGTCAAAAAAAAAACATAAGGATTTTTTGATCCGAAGATCGTACCCTCTTTTAGCCTCATATAAGACCTTTCTCAACTACTTTTTAACAAAACCCATATTAGACCTTTTTGACAATCTTTTCTCATAAAAAACACCTCATATTTTGCCTCTTTCATCAACTTTATATCACAAAAACAACCCGACTAACTTCATTAATGCCTTATATCTACACAAGCACATATCAACTCTCTTCTAATGCCTTTTTAACAACATTTTTATCAAACAACAACCAGTTGCCATTTTAACCAACTTTTTTTTAAAAAAAAACTACTAACTTCATTAACGCCTTTTTCACATCTAACCTACCCTCATCGCCATAATAGAGACCTTTTATTCAACCTATTTTTTCATTAACGCCCGTTTGACCCAGAACCAACACCACACACACACACACACACACACACACACACACACACACACACTTCGATGACGATGGACATCTTCAGCCGAAAAAATACTACTTCACATAGAGTTGGCAACACTGTCTCATACTGCCCTTTTGACATATAACCTAACTCCATTACACACTAACAAATACCCTAGACGGCCGAAAAAAAACTACTTCTTCCCTCATAGTTGGCAACACTGTCGCATCCGTGTGCACGCGCACAAACACGGGATAAAAATAGTACAAAAAACGCCATAAGAAAATACATGGGGTTTTGCGGCAGAACATTATAATTTTAATGGATTTAAATTACCTAGCAATATTACAGGAGCCCCTACTTTTAAAATCAGTTTGTGGGAGGTGCGAGTTCCGAAACACCCCTGTAAAATCTAAACTCCAAATTAGAGACAGTTTTTACTTACGTTAAATACACAATACAAAGAAAGGATTTATTTTAATAACGATATATATTTTCCTACCTAAATTTCTCTCTTTAGTTGATGTATTTTACCACACTATTTTTAATATATATTTTTACTTCGATAATCTAGGTTAACCTTTGTAGAACTATTTGAGGCAAACAATATTGCCTTACATTGTTTTCACGAATCTCTAACAATTTATGCAGCGTATTCCGATATTCATCGTCATAAGTCGGTTAATTTAGTCAAAATATCCACGAATTTACACCTAAATCTTCCTCGTGAAACACTCTATCTATTAGTGAAAACAAAATAAAATCCGTAGAGTAATTACTGAGAAAATCGCGTACAGACAGACGCGACGGGGGACTTTGTTTTATAATATGTATTGAATACTGAATTGTTTAGTTGGAATTGGCTATAAATCACGAAAAACTTCTACAACTGCTCCCATATAGCACCCCTTAGCTCTATGATTAATACATACGGGGGTCGTTCCAAGAGTTCTCGACCTAAAAAATAAATAAAACTGAAGTTTGCTGCAATGTTCTCGATATTTTCACAAAGAGCACTTTTGGAATTTCAACTTTAAAATTTAAATGCCAGATGACAACCGGCACTGCAAAATCATTTTCTTGGGGTTCAAGCAATACAGAATTCAACTATGAATTCACATTTTTCTAAATGTAGTAATAAAGAAACATCTTTTATGGTGCACACTTTCTGCGTGTCACTGCATATAAAACAAGTTAGGTAAATTTTTCACATAGATTATAGTTTTTTAAATTAAGTATTCAAATGTAATATTTAGTAACATATTTTTTATTTGATCAAGAAACTGACGTCTTCCGAAATCTACCCCCTCCATCCTCCCTTACATTCACCTCGTAGCACGGTATTGTTCATATACCGCAATTTTAAATAAAACTATCCATATCAAACATCTCAAAATATCACTTATCTTGAAATTTGTTTACATTTCATTAAGCGTATTCTAATTCTAGTTAGCGTGACTAGCGGTTTTCGCTTTATAACTCCCGTTACTTGACAGCATTGTTTACATGCTGTCAAATAACTTAGCTGTATATTCTCGTATTACACAGTTCTTTAAGCAGAGGCGTACAATATTTAAAAGAAGCTTAACTTCAGAAACGTACTAAAAAATACTACCATAATCAAAAAATAATCGGTCAACTCAATTTAAACTTCGCGCGTAAAACTTACAAGCGTACTATTTTTTTTTGTAGATTGTTGCACATGTTATTCTTCGACTTTAATACTGTGACAGAATACATCTAGAGTCCATAGCCACAGTAAACATAAAAGGCCACGCTCAAGAAAATTTGTAGGTCCTGTTTCGTGCTCCCCGGTATGCTCTGCCTGTCGTAGAAGGCGACTTAAAGAACAACTTAGATGGAGATGCCCAGATCCCACCAGGCATCGCCCGGTGTAATGCCATCCCATCAGCTTAGGCTGCATGAAGTTGTGCCGATGCCCCGGACTGTGGGACCAAATAGCATGATGAGGCAGCTGGATAGAAAAAATTCCGGAAGTAAAATAACCCCCTGTTCGGATCTCCGGGTGGGGGATGGTTCGGGGGTGTCGACATGTAGAGATCATAATTTTAAAATAGATTTTTTGCAAGATACAAGATTTAAACTCGAACACAAATTCAGTGCACTAATACCTGCAATCAAATAAACCTCATGTACTAGCTCTCTGTGAAACCAATATCAATTCATCGACCAGCACGGTAATTATCATTATCCTGGGTATTCCCGATTTAGGCCTAATTTTGGAATCTGTCTCTTTGTCAGAAGCGACCTCTCTTGCCAACGAGAGGAGGCTCTGAACCCCCAAACTTTGATGTTATATAGTTAATCATTCTCTATCAGTTGTGGCTAAACTCAGCTTATTGACGAACCAACAGGGATCCCTGATCGAGACGGGGAGTTCGCCAGTCTTTACACGGTCACCGTAAATCCGCCGTTAGATTCTTCCGACCATAAACTGATTTCGACATCGATTATCCTACCAATCAGTGACAGGGAGGCGGCTAAACCGCGTAAGATTTGGCACTACAAATCTGCTAAATGGGAAGGTCTCATAGAATAGTTTCGAACTTTCCATTGGTTAGACGTTTATTTTCGATTCGACGACCCATCTGACTGCGCCAAGGAGGTTTCCGATGCAATTTTGGCTGGTATGGAAGCTTACATCCCTTTTTCGAAGAAATGTCCTTCCAACGGCAAGCCTTGGTTTGACCAAAAATGCAAACATCTTGCTTTCTGACAATGGCGTGAAAATCCTAACGCCGTAAATCGTAACATCTTTATTCGTGCCCGGAACAGATATAAAGAAATTATCGATGAAACCAAGGAGGCACACAATCAACAAATTAGAAACAAACTTCTCGGTTGTCCCAACAATTCCAGGTCTTTTTGGTCAGTCGCTAAGGCAGTTAGCCAAAATTTCACCAAATCCACCATATCACCACTCACATGGCCAGATAATTCTGTTGTAACAACACCTGTTGAGAAAGCGAACTTGTTGGCTAAACTCTATGCTTCACAGTCTACTGTCGATTTTCAAGGAAAAACACCACTTACTATTACCATAGTGCAGTCAAGGATGCCCGATATTGTCTTCAGACAACGTATCATAAAATGTATTTTAATGAAGCTAGACACCAAACAAGCTTCTGGCGCTGAAGGAATACCTGGCACAGTACTCAAAAACTATGCGAGGAAACTAGCACCAGTTTTCTGTAGACTTTTCAACCTATCCTACAGAAACGGAATATTTTCTTCCTGCTGGAAATGTGCCACAGTTCAGCCGATACCTAAAAAAGGCAAGAAGACCTTACCAAATAACTACCGACCAGTTGCACTGCTTTCAATAATATCGAAAGTCATGGAAAAAGCTATCAATCAGCATCTTCTAAAATATCTTGAAGGATTCAACATTATCAGCGACCTACCTTCTTTCAAGAAAAATCCTATTCTACAGAATAGGATTTTTCTTGAAAGAAGGAATTTGAATGTTTCAAAAATTCGCAAGCATCATACCAGCAATATGGCGACAGGTCATGTAATCATTACAAACTAGATCAAAGGTACCGAGTCGGACTGTCGCTACTGTGTTTTATGTTTACTGTGCCATAGCCGTATTTCTAGAAAATCCTAATCTTTGACATTGGTAGTGTGTATGATTCCAGAAGTATTGCCACATTTACATATTTGGCTTGTATATTAAGAACTAAATTACATGTTATTGCAGACAGAAGACAGAATTCCAAAACAGAGGAAACTGCTAGAAAATATTTAATTCATATAAAATATCTTAATCCGAATTAAAATATGTTAACTTAATAACAAAACCAAACACGGGTAATTAAAGTGTCTGTAAAGACTGTAAAAACTAACCTAACTAATCTCTTTTTATAAATAACTTGGGAAATAAAAGAATTTTTATATTTTAATAGTATAATTTTATAAAGCACCTTATCCTTTATCAACTTCTTATAATTTCCAACATGGCAAATACGGTACCACCAAATGAAACACGCTGTACAGTTTAAATCAACATAATCTTAAAACACATTATACTACTGCGCTGAAAGTTACAATTAATTTACCGAGATTTATGACCTTCATGAAATAAGAAAATAAACTTCCAAATTGTTAATTCCACTCAATATATTAGTCGTTAAAAATGTATCAAAATACCTTCAATGTGTCGATAAAAAAGTTAAAATATTTAAAAAAAAAAGTAAATTATTTTTAAATAAAATAGATTTTAAGATTTAGCAATCAGTTTTTTTCTGGTATCATGTGTATACTTAAAATTACACATTCCAACATTTTTCAAACCGAGACCAGATTATACTTTTTCGAAGGTTCTTGATACACTGAATCCAAATCCGACCTCAGAATTACTCCATCACTCAGGTTTTCGAGGTATCCTTACCTAAAAATACAAAAAACACGGTTTTTTTTTTTCACTATATTCGGGATTATATTACACGGCGAATTAATTTTTCTCCGCAAAACTCGTTGCGGCATCTAAAAGTACTACTCTTCCCCTTCAAAATGCATTTTGAATTTTTCAGATATTTTATTTCTCCTTGGAGAAATCGTTGGTTCAAATTAATTAGTTTGGCGTTTTCGTTACAACAATGTTACAATTTGGTTAAGAGTTTGTTACGTTTGCCTTTCCGTTGTGTTAAATTTTGATTCTTTTAAGATTTGAGAATGTAATATTTTTTATCAATTTTCGCTCAACACCTGAGGTTATGTTAGGTTCATTTGCCTTTATGCTTGTTTGGGGATTAAGAGCGTAATGTAATTTATCAATGAACTATTAAAGAACGGAGTATTATCGAGAAAAATAATGCGAATAAAAGTTGTGTATTTTTACTAGAGAAACATGATGCCGTCATAAAAAAATATGGGTTCCTACTTAAAAAATCAAAATTGACCTTGAAATTACTTTTAAAATAAATACATCATTTTATTGCCCGTTCAAAACCCTTCAACTTTTTTTACTAAAACTTGACATAAAAAAATTAAGAAGACTGGTTTATTATCATGGGATACCATGTATGATAACAAATAAACAATGTGGCTACTAGAAAGATGATTTCTCCGACAAGAAATAACAGGTAGGCTGAAAAGTTTTTGGTCTAGCTACTTAAAACACATTTTTTTTTTGCAAAATTCGACCTTATTCATCAATATAGTCTCCTTCAAGAGCTATACAACCAGTCCAACGCTTTTTTAACATTTCTATACTTTTCTTGTAAAAGGATTTGTCCTTGCCTTCAAAATAGGCCTCAGTTTCGGCGATAACTTCTTCATTGGAGCTAAATCTCTTTCCCGCGAGCATTTTTTTGAGGTCTGCGAATAGATAATAGACACTGGGGGCAAATCTGGAGAATACGGTGGATAAGGAAGCAATTCAAACTTCAATTAATGCAATTTTGCCATCGTAACCATTGATTGTGACACGGTGCATTGTTTTGATAAAAGAGCACTTTTTTCTTGTTTCTTTGCGATTTCTGTCTTCAAACGCACCAATAACTTTATATAAAATTCGCCACTGATGGTTTTTCCCTTCTCAGCATAGTCGATGAAAATTATTCCATGCGCATCCCAAAATACAGAGGCCAAAACCTTCCCAGCCGACTGTTGTGTCTTTAGTTGCTTCGGGTGGTTTCACTGGATGCTGTCCACTCAGCTGACTACCGATTTAATTTCGATGTGTAGTGGTGAATTCATGTTTCATCCATTGTCACATATCGCATGAAAAAGTCCTTTTTATTGCGCTTAACGGGTCCAAACAGCGCTCAGAATCATCAACACGTTGTTGTTTTTATTCCACTGTGAGCAAACGCGGTACCCATTTCGAACAGAGCAAATGACACGGCAAATGACCTAAACGTGATGAGAATGTTGGCCAGTAATCAGTGGGGAAGTTCATTTTCCGCTTTAATAAAAATCTACAATAGTCTCATCCTTCCTAAAATAAAGTACGGTGATTGCATCTACACAATACAAAACCAGGCCCTGAGACTGGCCACGGGTACCTATAGGACATCACCTATCGCAAGCCTGCAATGTATTGCCTCGACTCCCCCATTATATCTAACAAGATAAAAATCGTTAATGCTCTTCAATGCAACAGGAATGTTCAAGCAACACATTAAGCAACCCTTATACCTAAACCGTCTAAACAACATCCAACCAAAAAAAAAATACTATTCAATACAGAATAAAATCAATCCTAAACCTACATAATATTGCACTAAAAACCATAGACTCATCAAGCTTCCCTATATTTCCACCATGGATGGCATCGACTCCAAATCTTGATTTATCCCTATTGTAGTTAGATAACAAAATCACTCCAGACGAACTAAAAAAACTTTAGTTCAGGTTAAAACTAACTTTTAGAAATCTAATATCTCAAAAATATAGTGCTTACTATCAAATGTACACAGATGGCTCGAGAACTCAATCAGGGGTAGGAGCAGCATTCACAAAAAGATTTAAAGCCAATGCACACCTCAGTATACTCAGCAGAACTATTGGCGATTAGAGAAGCCCTTCAGATTGCCATAACAACGAAGCTATCCACTAAATATTTAATAGTCACTGATTCACACAAGTTCAATCAAATCAATAAAAACAAAAAATTTTAAAAACAGGTACGTCCTTGACATCTTTGACTTAATACAAATTGGTTCCCAAAAGAAAATAAGTATAACAATCATGTGGGTCCCTAACCACTCCAGCATCCAAGAAAATGAAAGAGCAGATTTGGCCGCCAAAGAAGCCATCAACTTAGAAACTTTAATCTCCACCTCCAGTACCCTCCAAGATTTCATATCACACATAAAAAACACTATTCAGAACATTTTTCAACTAGAATGGGACCTACTGGAAGGACCAAACAAACTGTCTTTCCCCCACTGGAATCTGATACCCTCACCAGAAGAGAAAACGCCGTATTGGGGAGAATTGCGATAGGACACACTCACTTAACCCACTCTCACCTATTCAAGAACGAGTCACCACCAAGGTGTCATGCCTGCAGTCTACCGTTAACAGTGAAACATATACTCATAGCAAGACACTACCAGCTAGTAAGACAAAAATATGGTATAGACAAACCACTGCAATATATTCAAACTCAAGATCAAGAACGCATAAAATCCTTATTTAAATACCCAAAAGATATAAATATAATACACAACATATAAAATGTTCAGAGCACTACCCAGAAATACGGCGCTAAATGACCACAGACGTCGACACGCCTCTTCCTAATATCCATCCATCGAACAGAGCTTTCTCATGCCCAAATGTTCATGCAAGGTATGACCAACACGTTCCTTTGATATTTTTAGAGTGTCAACTATCTCACGCAATTTCACCTTATTTGGGCGTCCAGAGTGTTCAGCATTATTTGTATCTGTACGAACGCGTTTAAATTCAGCATACCAGTAAATGATGCAGAGTCCCCGTAACACTTATTAAGCCATTGCTTTACTTGAACGGTATTTTTCCCATTAAAAACAATGTTTAATCAACACACGAAATTCGATTTTTTCCATTGTTTTGAAAATAGTAGCGTCACTAAAACCACTGTACCTTATAAACTAAACGTCGAAATGTCATGAAATTTTGACACGTATCTGAAGGTTGGTACTCCCTAAATGTCATATGGATTTTTTGAAAAGAACGACATCTATGTGTCAGATCAAAAACAGCCTACAGCCTACGTGTTAAGATATCTGAAAAATTCAAAATGCATTTTGATGGGAAAGAGTAGTACTTTCATATGCCGAAACAAGTTTTGTGAAGAAAAATTAATTCACTGTGTAATATAATCCCAAATACAGCGAAAAAACGTGTTTTTGCATTTTTAGGTTAGGATATCTCGAAAACCTGATTTGATGGAGCAATTTAGATCGAGCGCACAAAAACCTTTGGGAAAGTATAGTCTGGTCTCAGGGTCTGGCCTGGCCAATTTTGTCAGCCTGTGTTATGGTTATCAAAAGTGTTTATAATTTATTTTAAATGCCTACTGCTACTTACATGGGGTCAAAAGTCCCAAGACTGTCTGAGAGATAGCAGCACACATAAAAAACCCTATGATTTGCAGTTAATGTCAACTCTCAGAAGATTCTTGTAAAATTTTCATGACATTTTGTCTGTTAGTTGTTTGAGTGACGCTACTTTTGATTTTTGCAAAAGAATGGAACAAAAGGAATTTCCTGTATTGATTAAACATTGCTTTTTGATGGGAAAAAATACAACCAGAACCCACAAAAATTTAAGAAATATTATGGTACATCTGCTCCCTAGAAATCAACTATATGTCGATGGTTTAATAAACTTAAATGCGGTCGTATAAGCACCGATGATGCACTATATTCCAAACGTCCAAATAAAGCAATCGCTCCAAAAAGTACAAAAAAAATTGCACCATGTTGTGAATGACCGCAAAGTAAAAGTGGGAGAGATAGCTAACATGGTGAAGATATCATATATGCATATGAAAAACTTATGTGCCTGATGGGTGCCACGAACATTTACGATTGATCAAAAACAGCAAAGTATCGAAGATTCAGGACGCTGTTTAGCACTGTTTCGTTGTCACACAAAGGAGTTTTTGCGTCGATTCGTAACAATGGACAAGACACAGATCGACCACTACACGCTTGAGTCCAACAGGCAGTCCACAGACCGTTTGAATGGTAAAATCAAGAAAAAAAGGCCGCATTTAGTGAAGAAAAAGTGTTGTATTACCAAGATAATGCACCAGCTCCACCTCCATAAAATCGACGGTGAAATTGGACCAAATGGGCTATGAATTATTTCCGCGTTCACCAGATGTAGCCCCCAGCGATTATTACTTCCTTCCAGATTTGAAAAGCTGGCTCCAAAAAAGAGATTTGGCTCAAATTAAGAAATCGAATCGGAAATTGAGGCTTATTTTAGAGTACTATATGAAAGGTATCCAAATATTGGAAGTTCGCTGGAATAAGTGTTGAAGAATAAAATCGATTTGTTGGCAAAAATATTGCTTTTTCTTCAAAAGTCTCAGGACTTTTCACCCCATGTAATTTAAAAAGCTAATCTCAAAAGAGATAAAATTAAATAAGTAAAAATGGAGTTAAGTCTCTGTATCTCATTTAATTGTTACAGTATTTTCTACGAATGTCACTTCCATTATCAATCATCATATGGTATGCGTAGGTCCCTTCAAGAGAGATAATATTAAAATAATTTTTACTGACAGCGCAGTAGAGATGACGAAAAACTAATTACGAATATTATCATATCTTAGGCTCGATATTGCTGTTCTCTTTATTGATTTTATTATCTCACTCTCATTATCTCTCTTATCTTTAAAGTAAGCCGATTCTGAAAACCTACTTATAATAAAAGTTTAAACGTAGCGGACCTAAATTGCCTTTTTATTCTATATAAGAATTTATATATCCAAATATATCCAAAAACTACTAAGAAAATAATGTTTTTTATTACTCGTACGTTATACATAAAGTAGCTCCTTTAATTTTCTTATTAGATTCTCCTTAATTATACACCTTTTGTGTACGGGTTTTACTTTCATACACATGATAAATTATGTATAACAAAATTTCTTTATGTAGTAATTTACTTTAAAACTTTAACACAATATATTACGTGATAATTTATCCCCCCTTCTCACTCTTTTTGTTAACTTTTACTTGGGTATCTTAGAAGTTTATATATATATATATATATATATATATATATTTATATATATATATATATATATATTTATATATATATATATATATATATATATATATATATATATATATATATATATATATATATATATATATATATATATATATGTATATATGTATATATATCTATGTTAGCTGTCATCATTTACTGTATGGAGAAACCCCCGTTCCTGGCCTCGTGAAAAACAAATAATTTGCAGAATAGGCTGAAGATGTAACATAAGAAGTAGATTATTAATTACTTTCAGGCAGGCTGGCTAGTTTACATTACATAGATTAAATTATACTTGAGTCTGTTTATTTCCTGTATCAAATGACGGAACCATTGAGTTTATTTTATGTTATTCATATACGGCCACATACTACGTAGAATGATGTTTATGTAACCGATATTTTGGTATGCATTATTTTTTGTTTATAGAGCCAGAAGACGGCGAGCTTTCTTAGATGTCGGAGTGCAATTTATTAACAAAAGTGATCGTTCCCGAAATTACAAAAAAAAGTTTGATTTTTAAATAAAAGATAATATATTTGTAGGTATATATATATATATATATATATATATATATATATATATATATATATATATATATATATATATATATATATATATAGATATGTCATCTGTATCCTGTATCGACCACCAAGTGATACCAATTTTCGAACACTTTTCGCTTCTCTTGCAGACACCATCGATCATTTACAAAGTAACTATCCAAGTGCCGAAATCGCCATCCTGGGCGTCTTTAATGTCCACAATATCAACTGGCTCAAATATTCAAATACTACCGACGAACAAGGTCGTGAAGCTGAATCATTCTCAATCAGTTATGGCTTAACTCAGCTTATTGACGAACCAACACGGACCCCTGATCGAGACGGGGAGTTCGCCAGTCTTCTTGATCTGTTTTTAACCACCAATCCGGAGATTTACACGGTCACCGTAAATCCGCCGTTAGGTTCTTCCGACCATAAACTGCTTTCGACATCGAGTATCCTGCCAATCAGTGACAGAGAGGCGCCTAGGCCGCGCAAGATTTGGCACTACAAATCTGCTAAATGGGAAGATCTCATGGAATACTTTCGAACTTTCCCTTGGATGGACGTTTGTTTTCGATCCGATAACCCATCTAACTGCGCCAGGGAGGCCTCCGATGTTATTTTGGCTGGTATGGAAGCTTACATCCCTTTTTCGAAGAAATGTTCATCCAACGGCAAGCCTTGGTTCGACCGAAAATGCAAAGAAGCTGTTGCTTCTAAACATATTGCCTACCGACAATGGCGTGAAAATCCTAACACCTTAAATCGAAACATCTTTGTTCATGCCCGAAACAGATGCAAGGGAATTATCGACGAAACCAAAGAGGCACACAATCAACGAATTAGAAACAAACTTCTCGCTTGTCCCAACAATTCCAGGTCCTTTTGGGCAGTCGCTAAGGCAGTTAGTCAAAATTTTACCAAATCTACCATACCACCACTTACACGGCCAGATAATTCCATTGCAACCACACCTGTTGAGAGAGCGAACTTGTTGGCTGAACTCTTTGCTTCACATTCTACTGTCGATTTCCAAGGAAAAACACCACCTACTATTCCCATATTGCAGTCAAGGATGCCCGATGTTGGCTTCAGACAGCGCATCATAAAGCGTATTTTAATGAAGCTAGACACCAAGAAGGCTTCTGGCGCTGACGGAATACCTGCCATAGTTCTCAAAAACTGTGCAAGGGAACTAACACCAGTTTTCTGTAGACTTTTTAACCTATCCTACAGAAAGGGAATATTTCCGTCCTGCTGGAAATGTGCCACGGTTCAGCCGATACCTAAAAAAGGTAAGAAGACCTTGCCAAATAACTACCGGCCAGTTGCACTGCTTTCAATAATATCGAAAGTCATGAAAAAGGTTATCAATGAGCATCTTCTAAAATATCTTGAACGATTCAATATATTATTAGCGATCACCAATATGGTTTTCGTAAACATAGATCAACAGGAGATCTTCTGACTTATGTAACACATGTTTGGAACAATGCAATTGAACACTTTGGAGAATCTCGAGCGGTTGCTCTTGACATATCCAAGGCATTCGACCGTGTTTGGCACGATGGACTGTTGGCTAAGTTGCGCTCTTATGGTATGTCCGAAAGGTTCTGTTTGTGGCTCTCATGTTTCCTCAGAGAGCGTTCTTTACGAGTGGCGGTCGACGGATTTCTTCTTCTAACGCCCTCACTATCAACGCCGGTGTGCCCCAGGGCTCCATACTGTCTCCTACTCTCTTTCTCATTTACATTAACGATCTGCTGGAAAAAGGCCGGGAATCCAATCTATAGCTTTGCAGATGACAGTACGCTAGTCTCTTCATTCACCTTGAACGCTCGGACATCGGCTGCTCAGGCGAATATCCGCAGACAGCAGGAGGTCGTTCAACTTAACAAAGACCTGGAAGAAATTCTATCTTGGGGTGACAGTAACCAAGTGGAATTTAACGCTATAAAAACCCAAGCGGCAGTTTTTTCTAAAAAAGTTAACGTTGCTGCACTCCATTCCCCTAGCATCGTCGCTCATTTGTTGGGCGTTAGTTTGGGAGCAAATATGTCTTGGCATGAACATGTTGCAGGCATAGCAAGGAGAGCTTCTCAAAAGTTGGGAATATTATTTAGAACCAGAAAGCTTTACACCCCACAGCAACTGTTAATTCTTTACAAAGCCCAAATTCGACCAACTATGGAATACTGCTCCCACGTTTGGGGCTCCGCTCCCAAACATACACTGCATTTGTTGGATTCTGTTCAGAGAAGAGCGGTCCGTCTGATTGGGGACCCGGAATTGACCGGCGGCCTTGATTCGCTGGAACATCGAAGAACGGTTGGCGACTTGAGTCTGTTCTACAAGTATTTTCATGGAAAGTGTTCGAAGGATGTAGCCCGCTTAATTCCTCCCAAAGCGGTGCATGTTAGAAATACACGTCGCGCTGGTGCTTCGCATCCGTATGAGGTTCAACTTGTTACTCCGCGTACGACGCTTTTTAAGCAATCTTTTATATGGAGAACGTCATCCCTTTGGAATAATTTGCCCAGCGCTGTGTTTCCCACCGAGTACAATTTACAGCAATTCAAGAACAACGTGAATCGCTTTTTCCGCACTCCTGCCGCTCCTGGAACGCTTTAGGGACTTCCCCTGCAGCACGTGTGCTAGACCAATAAAAAAAAAATAAAAAAAAAATATGTATATATATATATATATATATATATATATATATATATATATATACATATACATACATATACATATATATATATATATATATATATATATATATATATATATATATATATATATATATATATATATATATATATATACAATACTCACAAGAAATTTTAGTGAGTATGCTAGCCCCCTCCGGCTGGAGAGCTCCACATAACTGGAGCACTCTGGGGCACCCATAAGGTGACATAGACTAGTCCAGAATCCATAAGGCGGATTTCTCCTGGTAAAAAAAAAGCTTATAACTTGAGTGAGTTTACTAAGTCGCCTATGGTTGCACGTGGTCTAAAAATAAGAATGTCCGAAATTGTCAGTCCTGGATATCTATATAATTTATATCTCAAAAAAATAAAGTGCGCAACGTAAAGTAACTATTAAATATAAAATTTGGCCTATTTGTGCATTTCATACGTCTTTAAACTACTCATAAGTAAAGTTTATGTGGTCGCGCATGGTCTTATATGGTCTGCGATTGTTCAAAATTGTTAGTCCTGAAGATCTATGGAATTTATACGTCAAAAAAACGTGTTGCACAATAAAAAGTATACAAAATTTGGGCTATTTTTGAATTTTAGACGTCTTTTACCTGCTCACAACTTGAGTTTACTTAGTCTTCCGTGGTCGCACGTGATGTAAGTTTATACGTAATTGTTAGTTCTACATGTCTATGCAATTGAAATCTCAAACAAGTAATGTTTTCAACGTACAATTATGTTTTTATCCTGTAAAATATACAATACACTGATTGATACCAATAAAATCGACGTTAGCACCCTCTAAACCTTAATATTTTTGGACCAAAATTTCAGAGATTTCCATTTACACCTAATAAAAGATTTTTAGCTGATAGCACCGCCAAATATAAAACCTTTTTTCTGTGGTCAGTGAAAAGTCCGTGCAAAAATAAAAAACTACTTATGTGTTTGGGGTAAACCTTTTTTATTTTTCGACATAGTCTCCTTTTAGGCTTATACACTTCGTCCAACGATGTTCTAGTTTGTTGATCCCTTCAGAATAATAGGATTTGTCCAAGTCTGCAAAATATCCATTAGTGTCAGCAATCAGCTCCTCGTTTGAATAAAATCTTTGTCCCGCCAGCCATTTCTTCAAATTGGGGAACAAATAGTAGTCCGAGGGAGCCAAGTCTGGATAATAGGGGAAATGTGAAACGAGTTGGAATCCTATTTCCATTAATTTTGCGACCACAACTGCTGAGGTGTGTGCTGGTGCGTTGTCGTGATGGAAAAGGACTTTCTTGTGGGCCAATCGCGAACGTTTTTCTTGCAGCTCGGATTTCAAACGGTCCAATAACGATAAATAATATTCACTTGTAATAGTTTTTACCAGGCCGTCCAGAACGTTCAGCGTCACTTGTGCGCATATGGCCAGTCCGAAAATTTTGAAACCACTTATAAACTGTTCTAATCGATGGTGCAGAGTCACCATAATGTTTATCAAGCTTCTCTTTTGTCTCTTGAGGCGTTTTGCCTTTCATAAAGTAATGTTTAATCACCACACGAAATTCTTTTTCGTCCATTTCTTGAAAATCACTCGACTTCCTTGATTCACACGAATGCCAAACACAAAGAAATAGACCAATATGGCTGAAACTTGGTGTGCGTTCATTCAAGAGATGCTACTAACTAAACATGACCTCGATACGCGCCGGTGGTGCCATCTCTCGGAATTTGCACGGACTTTTCAAACCAGCCTCGTATATATATATATATATATATATATATATATATATATATATATATATATATATACAAAAAATATTTTAACTTATATATAAAGCAAATCAAATAAAAAATATTCAATATTTCAGAGCAGAGAGAGGATTTGTTGACACAGTCAGTCGGGCTAGACTGGATGCGTATTAATAAAAATGTATTGATGAAAATGACCTACTGGCTATAAACATCAATAAAAGCCACGTTTGAACATTTTCTCTCCATTTTAACACAGCCATTAATTTTTCATTTTGGACAATTGAACTGAGCTAATGTACCACATTTAACACATTTCATTGTTTCACAGCTGAACAGTTTATTTTTCTGTTTTTGTTGATTCATTTGTTTCGGCTATTAAAAAATCTATTAAATACTATTTAGATTTCGACTAATAAATTTTATACATAACACATTGTAGGCTATTTCGGTATAATGCAAAAATAAAAATAATGTTGCTTCGTTTTAGTATTTGTATTTATTTTACCGGTGTAGCTTATATTAACAAAAAAATACCTAAATCTAATTATAATTAAACTTTAATTTATCTCTAACTATCCGTGCCCGCGGCTCCGCTCGCGTGGACTTGATTCAGTATTATCGTCGCTGCTTATTCCTTATGTTACTTAACGTAATAAAATATCTGCCATTATTTCCCCTTATCCCTCATTATTGTTCCTTATCTCCCATTATCTCTCCATAATTTCCATTATCTAGGCTTATCTCTGCTCATCTCCCATTATTTCTCCTTATCTCCCATTATTTCTCCATATCTCCCATTATCTCACCTTATCTCCCATTATCTAAGCTTATCTCGACTTATCTCGCAATATGTCTTCTTATCTCCCATTATTTCTCCTTACCTCCCATTATCTCACCATAACTCCCATTATCTAGACTTATCTCCGCTTATCTCCCATTATTTTTCCTTATCTCCCATTATCTCTCCATAATTTCCATTATTTAGGCTTATCTCTGCTCATCTCCCATTATTTTTCCTTATCTCCCATTATTTCTCCATATCTCCCATTATCTCACCTTATCTCCCATTATTTCAGCTTATCTCGACTTATCTCGCAATATGTCTTCTTATCTCCCATTATTTCTCCTTACCTCCCATTATCTCAACATAACTCCCATTATCTAGACTTATCTCCGCTTATCTCCCATTATTTCTCCTTATCTCCCATTATCTCACCTTATCTTCCGTTATCTAGTCTTATATCGAATTATATAGAACATATGTATAAATTTATAAAAACACGTAAATCGTTCCGTGTTTCGGACAGATAGACAGACAGAGAGTCGTTGCATTTTATATACATTATATTCTTTGGAACATGATATTCTTCCATATTTAATGGTTTAGGCAGTGTATTGCAAGAGAACGCGCTAACGGTAACCTTTTTTCCAACTTAATTCACTATTATCGTCACTGCTTATTCTTTATGTTACCTAACGCAATAAAATATATACTATAACTTGGCCAGAGAACATATGTGTGTTTTAAAAAAAGCACGTAACGCAGACCGACAGAGAGACGTTGCATTTTATATATATATTATAGATAGATAACCTGACCAGAGAACATATGTATGTTTTTTAAAAAAAGCACGTAAATCGGATAAATGGTTCTCCAGTGATAAGAGCACTAACGGACAGACAGACAGACGGGCAAAGAGACAGGCAGACAGACAGACAGAGAGACGTTGCATTTTATATATATTATAGATATAAGATTATAGATAACCTGGCCAGAGAACATATGTATGTTTGAAAAAAAGTACGTAAATCGGATAAGTTGTTCTCCAGTGATAAGCACACTAACGGACAGACAGACAGACAGAGTTACGTTGCATTATTATATATATATATATATATATATATATATTTATATATATATATATATATATATATATATATACATATATATAATATATATATATATATATATATATATATATATATATATATATATATATATGTGTATATATATATATATATATATATATATATATATATATATATATATATATATATATATATATATATATATTTATATTTATATTTATATTTATATTTATATTTATATTTATATTTATATTTATATTTATATATATATATATATATATATATATATATATATATATATATATATTTATTTTTATATTTGTATATATATATATATATATATATATATATATATATATATATATATCGTAGGTATAATAAAATATATATCTATAACCTGGTCAGAGAACATATGTATGAATTTAAAAAATTACGTATATCGGATAAGTGGTTCTCGAGGGATAAGCGCACTAACGGAGAGAGAGAGACAGACAGACGTTGCATTTATATATATTATAGATATAGACTATTATTATTATTATATAACCTGGCTGAAGAATATATGTATGAATTTAAAAAAAGACACGTAAATCGAATAAGTGATTCTCGCGTGATAAACGCACTAATGGACAGACAGACAGAGAGACATTGCATTTTATATATAATATAGATTATATATTATAGATATTCTCTGTTACATAATATTGTTCCATATTTAATGGTTTAGACTGTGTATTGCAAAGGAACGCGCTAGCGGCAAACTTTTTTTCGATTCCATTCACTATTATCGTCACTGCTCTTTCGTTATGCTACCTATTGTAATAAAATATAGCCTATAACCTGGCCAGAGAATATATGTATGTTTTTTTACGAAATGGGGGGTATGTTTTTTTTTAATTTTTTATTTCTTTAGCCGCCGACTCTCCAATCATCACCGATACAGACAGACAGAGAGACGTTGCATTTTATATATATTTTAGATGAACCAGTGTAGTAATGAATCCTTTCTGATTACACAGGCCAACAAGAAAAATATTTGTAAAAACTTTTTAAACCAATACATCTAAGTGTTGTATGTATTTTTGGGTTCTGAAACCGTACCTGGTATCAGTTTTTTTTGTATCACCCACAGTTCTCTCACAATGTGAAATCGATTAAATTTCAAAATAGGGAAAATTTGATGCATAGAAAAACTGAGCAAACTGTTAATCTCTTGTTCTATAATAGTAAATAGATGTTCCAGATTCGAATAAATGTTTTTCTCTTAGCCTAGAACCAAGCAATTCTGCTTTTTTAACAAAATTTCTCACTAATCAGCTTGTGTAAACAACTGTGGTTTTAAATTTTCTAGAAAATATTGAAACTCATCATCATCCGGTTGACTTTCATTAAATTCGGGACTGGACTGTAAAACGTCATCAATAGACTGAGGTGGCTCAGGGGCAGGAAGTCCCGGTCCATGTCCTACCGGCCGATTCGCTGAAATAAAGTTAGGATAAACGGTCACTGGACTATACTCTAGTGAGTTATTGAACCGCTTTGACAAGAAATTGAAGCAGAGACCCCATTTAGCTAAGAAAAAACTGCTGTGTCACTACGATAATGCTCCAGCACATTCATCCGGAGTGGTCGCCTCCAGACTGCCTGAATTGCTGCCGCACTCCCCCGGCATTCGCCAAACCTGGCTCCCCTACAATTTCTTCTTGTTCACAAACAGGAAGAAATGGCTTGCAGGAAAAATGCAGCTCAAATAACTAGGTCATCGACCAGACAGGAGCGTATTTTGAGGAGTTGGACAATTCCTATTTTTTAGAGGAGTTTAAAAAATGACAAGGACGTTGGGAAAAGTGTACAGGGTGCCCCATACGTATGGAATAATGATTCCACAGCATTTATTAATCAGTGTATCAAAAAAATGTTTAAATAAAAGTTATGGGATGTTATACGGCGCACATGCTGACGTTGACAATAAAATGTTTTGTACTGTCAGTGCGAAGAAATTACGCCATCTTGGTTTTTTTTAAACGGAACTCCCTGTATATGGTATTATTTTATTTTTGAGTCCTACGAATTGTACCAAATACGCATACCTAGTACTCAATCGGAGGTTGACACTGCAGCCACAAGCCTGCACAGCCAACACTAGAGGCAGGCAGCGAGATTTGCGAGGGATCACCCTCAGACCTTATGTGGTTTATTGTAAAACAACTGAAAATAGGCAAAGCCCATATTTCACCAGTCTATCCACTGTTCTCTTATTCGTCCATCCATCGCGAGATGCGTTTCGCAGTATCGCGGCTCATCAGTCGGGCTAGTATTGGCTGTGCCAACCACTCTGTCGGCTTGTGACTGCTGTGTCAGCCTCCGATTGAGTACTAGGTATACGTATTTGGTACAATTCGTTGTATTTTACCGTTGTGTTCCGTTAGTACCGGAATAAAGTACTTAAAATTCTGTTCTCTTCTTTGTAGATCCTAGCCCGACTGATGAGCCGTGATACGGCGAAACGCGTCTCGGGATGGATGCTCGAATAAGAGAACACTGGATAGACTGCTGAAATATGGGCTTTTCCTATTTTCAGTTGTTTTACAATAAACCACATTTGAGTTCTAGTAAAAATTCTAGATAGTATTTGTCTAACATACTATATGTCTAAATTAAACTGTTTTGGAATTATTGTCTTTTGAATTTTAAATTAAAAAGAGACAAAAAACTATTAATAAATACTCCAGGTGTATTTTTAACGTAACAATTGCTTAAAATATCTACCGTTAACAGCGAGGCAATGACCCAATCTGTCATAAACAGCCTGAACAGAGTTTTGCATAAAATCCAGGGTGATCTGTGCTACTTCATATTGAATTCTTTATTGTAAATCTTCTGCAGTTTTATGTCGACTTCGGTAAACTTTGGTTTTCAAATGACTCCATAAAAAAAATTGAGTGGCGTAAGGTCGGGACTCCTTTCAGGCCATTCTACAACACCTCTTCTGCCTATCCTTCGATTAGAAAAAATCGCATCCAAATATCTGCGAACATTGATTTCATAGTGAGGAGGTTCTCCGTCTTGTTGATACCACAGATTCCTGTTAGGGGTATCCAAATTATTTTCATCGGGAAAAAGACCTACACAAGTTGGAATGCTTGCTCTTAGAGTAACTGTAAATACCGCTGTCCTGTAAGATTTCCATCAATAAAAAAGGGACCAATGATATAACGTCCACAAATCCCTGCCCACACGTTTATCTTTTGTGGTTTTTGAGAATGAGGATGTCGATTATCCAGTAGAGATTCTCAGTAGACCAATACTGGCAGTTATGCCTGTTAACTCTTCCGTTAAGACAAAATGTGCCCTCGTCATTCGTTCTTCGCAAAATTCAACGCGTCTTTTGTAGTCATCTTCAGATAATTCTTGCAATAGATTTGTTTTGTATGGATGCAATTTTTCTTCATTCAGTATACAACTTAAGGTATTTTTACTTATGTTGTGATCTAGGCACAGCTGACTAGTGGCTATATGGGGATTTTCTGTAAACTTTTTATCATGGCTTGTTTTAACCTTTGGAGGTTCAGATTTAGAACGATCCTTAACACAACCTGATTGTCTAAATCGTAATGTTTTGCTAACTACGGATTGGGTAATAGGTTCTCCATTCGGATATTCTGCGTTAAAAAGATCACACACCTCCCGTCGTGTTCTCCTACGTTCTCCGTAACCAACCATCATTAACAAAGTGATTCTTTCAGTTTCTGTTAAATGTATGATTATGATATTACGTTCAAATTGCAGTTTCACATAATGCAGCAATAAACATTTTCATCAATCAATCATTTTTTGACGTGTTAAGTCATTACCAGACAGTAAATGTTTGACACAAGCCAGCTTAATTTTTTTTTTTTTTAATTTTATCTCCTTAATTTCAAATATCAATAATTGCAAAACAGTTCAATTTAGACATATGGTATGTTATAGATAATATCTAGAATTTTTGGTAGAACTCAAAAATAAAATAATATATGGGCATTCCATTTAAAAAAAGAATCAAGATGGCGTAATTTCTTCGAACTGCTCAGGCGAATATCCACAGACAGCAGGAAGTCATTCAACTTAACAAAGACCTGGAAGAAATTCTATCTTGGGGTGACAGTAACCAAGTAAGTGGAATTTAACGCTACAAAAACCCAGGCTGCAGCTTTTTCTAAAAAGTTAACGTTACTGAACCCGACATAGTTATGTCGGCGCACTCCATTCCCCTAGCATCGTCACTCAATCTGTTGGGCGTTAATTTGGGAGCAAATATGTCCTGGCATGAACATGTTGCAGGCATAGCAAGGAGAGCTTCTCAAAAGTTGGGATTATTATTTCGAACCAGAAAGCTTTACAATAACTGTTAATTCTTTACAAAGCTCAAATTCGACAAACTATGGAATACTGCTCCCATGTTTGGGGCTCCGCTCCCAAACATACACTGCATTTGTTGGATTTTGTTCAGAGAAGGACTGTTCGTCTGATTGGAGACCCAGAACTGACGGGCGGCCTTGATTCGCTGGTACATCGAAGAACTGTTGGTGACTTGAGTTTATTCTACAAGTATTTTCATGGAGAGTGTTCGAAGGATGTAGCCCGCTTAATTCCTCCCAGAGCGGTGCATGTTAGAAGTACACGTCGCGCTGATACTTCACATCCGTATGAGGTTCAGCTTGTTACTCCTCGTTCAACGCTTTTCAAGCAGTCTTTTATATGGAGAACATCATCCCTTTGGAATGGCTTACCCAGGACTGTGTTTCCCACCGAGTACAATTTACAGCGATTCAAGAACAACATGAATCGCTTTTTTCGCACACGTGTTGCTCCTGTAGCACTTTAGGGACTTCCCTGCAGCGCGTGTACTAGACCCATAAAAAAAAAGAACTGATAGTTCACATTTCGTTGTTAACGTCAGCATGTGCGCCGTATAACACCCTATAACTTTTATTTAAACGTTTTTTTGATACACTCAATAATAAATGCTCTGGAATGTTTATTCCAAACATATGGGGCAACCTGTATATACCTAAAAGGGGATTATGTTGAAAAATAAAAATTTTTTTTTGAAAAAATGGCGTCTTCAATTTTAACACGAGTACTTATTGAACTATCCTGGTACGTATTCTTCCGCTTTAAATGGCTCGAAAAGAAACTTTCAAAAAATTTCATTCCTGACTGATTTTTCCATTTAATTACCTATAAATTACAAAGCAGTGAATTTCCTTTCGATTCTCGTAAAATTCTTTGATCTTTTGCAAGATTGAAATAAAATTTCCCGCTGTCCTGCAGCAGAATAGATGATCGGAGCGATAAAATAATAAAGGAGATAAATTAAAGATATATCAAAGATCAAATAAAAATTTATTATTAAATTTTTTGCTAAAAATTTTACAAAGAATATTTTCAACTGCTATTGTTACAGCATAATAAAGGCAAATTTAATAATCTTAGATATTTTAAAATAAAAATTCTGGTTCTAGGTGAAACATCTTAATATATACACTTTTGAAATAAAATACAGTATAAATGTTCCACTGAATTTATTCAGATCACTCCGACACGTGTTTCGATATCGCGATAATTTTCGAAGAGGTTTACAATAAGACTAAACTTAAATTCTAAAAGATATTACATTTGGATGGTTAATGTTAATTTAAATTTAAATTAGGAGGTTATAAAATTGAGTTAATTACAGGTAGTCTATCTTAACACGGCGTTTAATATGGGGGTATTTCCAAATTCTATTTGGATGTTCGCTATTTTTATATTATTTTTAATGACTTTTTCATGCTAAGAATTTCTAAATAATCCATGTTTTCCTTTTTGAGCACTGTACAGCAACTTCACTTTCTCGTTATTAAAAGGTAACTATTGTTTATGCAATGCTCAGCAAAGCCTGTTAATTTTTGTTTATTTAACATAGAGTGCCTGTGTTCTTTTATTCTTTATTGTAGGCTCCGTCTCATTTGTCCCACGTTCACTCTCACCATAATGAATGAAACGGAATACAAAAATGAGATGCAAAATATAATTGATTTCAGACGAATTCATAGAGCTAAAATCGGACCCCACAATCTCGGTTCATAAAACTATAAATAAAGAAATTCAAACATATGTTAACATATTTCCAACTACGAACCCAAAAACGTTATAAGTAATGAACCTTACAGTCCCTGTTATGTCAAGTATGCTGAAACTTCACAAGGAAAAACATACCAATGAGACCAGTTGTATCGTATATAAGCGCCCCGTCTTACAAACTATGTAAGCAACTCACTGCCGATCTACCTAACATCATAAACTACGTTTATGATGTTATTCAGTAAAAAATTTGTTAGAATTAGTCAGAAAACTAAACATGATTAATGCACCCACGAACTGTAAGTTTGTCTCATTTGATGTAAAAAGCCTTTTCACCTCAATTCCCATAACAGTAGTAGTAAAACTGATACTAAAATATCTTAAAAAATAATAGTGATCTGTCTAATCTTAACAAAGTCAGTTTAATCAAAATTCTAGATATCTGTCTAGAACGAAATTAAACACACAAGTTTAACACTAAAACATATAAACAAAACAGTGGCCTACCAATGGGAAGCCCTCTGACCCCCTTTCTAACGGAAGTATTCATGGCTAATTTTGAAAAAAAAAAAACCTTTTCTCAAATGAAAACTATAAAAATGTAACCAGACATGTCCACTTTTGGGCAAAATATGTTGACGATATTCTCTGCATTTGGAAAGGAACCGATAGACAATTGTCACAGTTCTTATTAACTTCAAATAAAATCAATCATAACATCCAATTTACAATAGAAATTGAAGTAGACAAATCACTTAGTTTTTTTGAATTAAAAATATCAAATGTAGAGAACGAAATAGAGTTTGATATTTTTCGTAAACCAACTACAACAGACACCATTATATATGCTAAATCAAATCAATCCTGACAGATCAAAATGTGAACCTTCCACAGATTAACTAACATTCCACTAAGTACGGACAATTATCTAAAAGAACTGAGCATAATGAAAAGAATAGCCAAAAACAATGGATATAATCCAATTATTATAGATAAACTGGAAAAAAAAACAAAAAACATAAAAATATACCCAAACAATTTTACGCATCAGACGTAAAACACGAAAGCAGAAAATGGTTTGCTATCAACTATGTCGGTGATATTAGTAACAAAATCAACAATAGCCTTAATACGTTAGAAATAAACTGTATAAGTGTTATGTTGGGAATGTGAAATCTTTGGCACAATGATACTGCTCAGTATATATCACTACTACACCAAACACTTTATTTTTGCACTCGACGCGCACTAACGGACAGTCAGCGAAACGCACGTCGAGTGCAAAAATAAAGTGTTTAGTGTAGTGGTGATATATACTGAGTTGTATAAGTGTTAGTAAAATGCGATGACTGTGACACTGTCTATGTGGGACAAACGGAACAGAGCCTACAACAAAGATTAAAAGAACACAGGTACCCTATTTTAAATAAACAAAAATTAACAGGCTTAGACTGCATAGACAATAATCACCTTTTTAAGAACAAGAGGGTGAAGTTGCTGTACAGTGCTCAAAAAGGATAACATATGGATTATTCAAAAATTCTTAGCATAAAAAAGCCATTAAAAATAACATAAAAATAATACCCAAATAGAATTTGGAAATGCCCCCCTATTAGACGGCGTGTTAAAATAGACTACCTGTAATTAACCCAATTTTATTACCTCTTAATTTAAACTTATTACCGATTAACCATCCAATTGTAATATCATTTAGAACTTACACTACCAGGTGTACAAGTATGAAATACGGATTTCAGACAACAGATGGTGCACCAATGCAGTTTGTGCTATAAAGATTTGACACTGCGCCATTTTGTTGTGTCATCAACAAGTGTCAGACGCGCACGAGTGATAAATTGGAAAAGTGTGTGCATAGTGTTGTGTTCAATATGTCGAAATTTATACCGAACAAAGAGCATTCGCGAACAGCATTAATTTTTTGTTTTCATTTGAAGAAAACTGCTGTTGAATCATACCGATTACTTCGAGAAGCTTAAAGTGAACATGCTCCATCGCAAGATACGTGTGAATGATGGTTTCGGCGTTTTCAAAAGTGGTGACTTTGATGTTGCAGACAAGGAACGTGGAAAACCGCCAAAAAAATACGAAGATGTGGAATTGCAAGCATTGTTGGACGAAGATGATTCGCAAACGCAAAAACAACTCGCCGAGCAATTGGGCGTTAGTCAACAAGCCGTTTCCAATCGGTAGATGGGTACCACATGAGTTGAACGACAGGCAAATGGAAAAAAAAAGCGCAAAAACACGTATGACATTTTGCTCGCTCGGTACAAAAGGAAGACGTTTTTGAATCGTATAGTTACAGGGGATGAAAAGTGGATTTATTTTGAGAATCCCAAGCGCAAAAAATCATGGGTAGACCCAGGCGCACCATCCACATGGACCGCTAGACCGAATCGCTTTGGCAGAAAGACGATGCTCTGTGTTTGGTGGGACCAGAGGTCTATTATGAGCTGTTAAAACCTGGGGAAACGGTTAATACTAAACGCTACCAACAGCAATTTGAACCGTTCACTGCTTGAAAAAAGGCCAGAATACCGAAAGAGGCAACACAAAGTCATTTTTCTTCATGACAATGCTCCATTACACCACTTGTTTGCATCGATGGGTCACGCACTTGCTAAGCAGCGCTTTGATTCGTACGAAGATGTGAAAAAATGGCTCGATGAATGGTTCGCAGCAAAAGGGGAAGATTTTTACTGGCGTGGTATTCACAAATTGCCCGAAAGATGGGAAAAATGTATAACAAGCGATGGAGCATACTTTGAATAAAGCACTTTTTAACATTCTTCCGAATTTAACATGTTTTTTTAGAAAAAAAATCCTCATGTCATACTTGTACACCTGGTATATACTTACAATTCACATATTTTTCTAGATGTCTTGATAAAGAAACAAATATATCAGTTTCGAAAGCTTGACGAATAAACAAATTGTCTTTTAATTGACCTCTTGCGACTGCATCCCTAATAATTTAGCTCCTTCTTCTTACTAGTCAGTCACGACTACCTTCTATATATTATATATATATATATATATATATATATATATATATATATATATATATATATATATATATATATATATATATATATATATATATATACAGTTCTGGCGTTACGTCATGGTACAAGTAAAATAAAATATATTACACCTAAAACTAAAAAGCATATCTGCCTTTAATTTTCAGTTTTAGGTAAAATTTGTTGTATCTTGCCATCATTTTATCTCAGAACGGGAATAAGTACTTGATATTTTATTCTTTCGTTTGTCGTCCCTAACTGATGAGCCGTGATAGGACGAAAATGCATTCTGAATGGACTTTGTCCAGTTTCAGTGCTTTTACATTCCCACATAGGTTTGGGGTGGATCCCTTGTCGAATCGTGCTGCCTGAAGTGACGGTTGCCAATTTGCTGACGATTCTTCTGTCGGCCTGTAACCGTAGACTAGACAATCTCCGATTAAGGACATGCATACTTTTCGGTTTTAAGTATAATTTATTGTATCTTATCACGATATTATACTGGGCGCTAAATGATCTTAGCTGTCGATGCGCCCTGCCCAACAGAAACAAACAAACAAAAACGATATTATGCCAATACGAGAATAAATCCTTGACTTTTTGTTCGCTCGTTAGTCGATCTTAGTTCGACTGATGAGCCGTAATACGTTGAAACGCGCCCCAAGCCGGTCTGACAAATAAGAAAGCAGTGGGTAGTCTACTAAAATATTGATTTTGTCCATTTTCGGTAGTTCTACATTGAACCATATGCATGAATGGATCCCTTTTCGAATCATGCTGTCTGCAGTGAATCTTAGCACTTTGCTGACTATTGCTCTGTCAGTCTGAGGACAGGTATATTTTTTACTTTTAGGTACAATTTATTGCATCTTATCACGATACGTATATATATATATATATATATATATATATATATATATATATATATATATATATATATATATATATATATATATATATATATATATATATATTATTGACAAAGATAAGGTTCTATGCCATTATAATTATTATCAAAAAGTGAACTAATACAAAAGAAAAAACAATTCTTATATTATTAATTAATCAGTTTTAAAATCTAACAGGATTATTTTTAAAGATTTGCATTTTTTCTTAGATTTAAGACAGTAATTTCCAACTAAAAAAAAAGCGATATAAGGCTAACTTCCATTATAAACCGCCGTTGCAGAAATTATCTGCTAAAAGTGCAATACCCACTTCTAATAATAATCCTCACTTTATTTTCCGACAAATTTTCTACAGCTTCAAATTTCTTTACCACCCCTTAATCTGTCATTATTTTGTCTCCTCTTCCACAAATATTTTTTCTCAGTATATCGACCCTTATCTCCGGCCAATTTCCTCTTTTTATGCCACAATTTTCGTGGATTTTTATGAAATGGCTTGGCGACTTTCTTTCAGGGATGAGGAATCGACTCAGGGAGAATATAAATATATGTTTATATCCTATTGACAATGGGGAAATCGCCCAGTCAAAATTTATGTAAAAATTTTTTTTATAGAACTTTTTTCATTTTTTTCTCATTTCGGTGTTTGAAACTTTTACAGCTCAGCTTTATCTAAAGTTGTGGATTTTAATAGAAAATCAGACGCCCGTGGCGATTGTTTTTTATTTAATAATCTAACTTTCGGAGGGCTAAGAGAATAATATGTACTCACAGGACAGATTCTTTAAAAATAATATTTAAAGAAAAGCATGACATATTAACGTTTGATATGCAGTATGTCCCACAAACATATTTAAATTTGTCTCCCCAATATCAAAAACGCTCTGTCGGCTTTACAGAATATACAAATGATGATGTGCCAGTATCCTTAACAGTAAGACCTCACATTACCACAAGGAGCGCCAACCTTATCTAAAACCGTGCAAACAAGGTTTTAATTAGAGAAAGGATGCAAGTAACATGACCTAATTTGAATCCCAATATCCTTAGGCTACTAGAACTTCACTTCGAATTGACTTTCATTCAATAAGATGGTATTCTCGAAACCTTGAGTACAATACAATAAACAGAACCTCTCTACAATACAATAAACAGAAGCTCAAAAATCCCTCTTGTACGACCTATCCAAGCCCACCTAATTCGATGTGAAACAACCAAATTTAGAAAACATTCCCAACTACCGAGGTCAATCCGCACAGCAAATGAAAAAATTACTCTAAAAGAACTTAACAACAACGAGCCAATAATGATTATTTCAACAGACTAGAGTAACGCAAAAGTAATCATAATAAAGGGTAGATATGTGGAGAAGTGGTCTTGTCTTTGGAAGGTATTGTATGGTTTGGGAGTCCCTATCCACTTTTCGTATATTATGAGTGAATTCTATAAACATAGCACGGCAAAAGTCCAGGTGAATGACGTCCTATCGGACCCTTTTCCAATCCCCTATGGAGTTCATCAGGGTTGCATATTGTTACCTACCCTCTTTAACATCTACGGAAAATATTTCATGAGAAGAACTACAAGGCATATAAGAAACCTGAAGTATGCTGATGACACTGCTATCTTCGCTGAAAACATCGACGACCTTGAGCGTATCATGCTACAATTACAGCAGGAAAGCGAGTTGCTGGGGTTACGGATATATCAACTTAATACCAAAGTTATGATCATATACAGAGCTCACAATAACCAACCCAATATCATGAAAGTTTTTAACTGTGAAGTTGTTGTTAAATTTACATATCTGGGCTCTTTAATTACAAATTCTGAAAGTTGTGAGCCAGAAATGCGCCAAAGGATGCTGTCGTGAAACTAATAAAAATTTGGCGCTATCGCAATATATCTAAAGCAACAAAAAATCTACTCGTTCATTCTCTAGTTTTTTCTATTTTACTATATGCCGCAGAGACATCGACGCTTAAAAAAAGAGACTGCTCAAGACTCAAGGCATTTGAGATGTGATGTTATCGCAGACTACTGCATATACCATGGACTGCGCACAGATCCAAAATTTCGCTTCTGGAGGAATAACTCACACCATCCTTGAAAAAAATTTGCGATACTTCGGCCACATAGCTAGGAGGAGTAACGATATGGAACTGCTAGTCATAGAAGGAAAAGTAAATGGGCGTAGACCCAGAGGCCGATCTCCACTTCGCTGGTCGGATCAGGTCGGGAGCTCACCGGAGTTGGAGTGCATCTTGCTGACGATAGAAACCAGTGGAAGGACTTACTGTCATTCACAGCCACCTTGACTTTTAGTCTTCATGTGACTCTGAAAACTAGAAGCGAAGCAGATCAATTTCTTTTGGGATTGTAGTCCTTCCATACATTAGAAATGTCTCAAATCTGTGCCTGCCCTAAACTCTCATATCAGTATCACTTGTCAATGCGGTAAAACCTATATCGGCGAAAGGATTAGAAAAATACGTACTAGAACATCAAGGGGCAGTACGTCTTCGTAATATTTTCACTTCAGCACCTACCGAACACCAGCATGCAACAGGAAAGCAGATTCTCAACAAATTCTTTTTTCTATCCTAGGAAAATTCGGGAGTCCATCCAAATATGTAAACATTCCAATAACTTTAATCGTGACACTGGTCTCTCACCAATCTGGGAACAGATTATCCATGAAGCCCCGTCTTCACACACTCCGGTTCCCTAATATAAAAAGCGAACACAGTTTTGTACTAAATTACAAAGAAGTCGGCAGGATAATCGGGGACCCGTCAGCATTACTTTTTCAATTAACACAAGATAATTCAAAAGAATTACTTTTAGAGGGAAAGAACGTATTTTTACTTTTAATACCAAAACCGACCCAAATTTTTTGTTCCATCCAATATATCCAATTAGGAGCATATTATTTTACATAACATGATTTAAATTATGTTCTTTTACCAAAATGTCATGTCCCTCTGAAAAGAAGTAAAGCGGAAGCATAGAGAAAACAGGACAAAGGAAAATTTAATTTTATTAGATTTTAAGCGCATAGCCGGACTTTATCACATAAAATTAAAATTTTTTGTGGTATTACTTTCAGGAATATAAAACGTTCAAAAGATTATGTTCAGGTTAACTAAAATTAAATAGTACAGAAAGGTAACACGAAGTATTATGGCAGAACAATTAATTATAAATAACCGGTCAAGTGCAAGTTGGACTTGCGCAATTAGTGTTCCGTACGTTGATTGCTTTTAAAATAAAAATTTTTCTTACTGAGGTATAAAATAATCAATGACTTCACAAAACACATCCCAAATGAGTTTTCAACAAAGTTTTTTCCCGATCTTTACTGAAAAAATGATGACCTTTTTTGTTTTTTATATACCAGATAAGTTATTAAAGGTAATGCACGTGTGATAATTTTCATTCAATCTACATCCTGTGGAGAATATTTCAGAATTTTTTCAAAATTTTTTGATCAGAGGACAGCGATGTTTCGCAATTTTTTAAAAATAATACAAGCAAAAGTATGCGCAAGCATTACATTAGATATATTTCTGAACTCGTGTTTTTACAAGCTTTCATTTAACTCACTCAAATTTTTCACTTTCGATTTCACTCCCCAAAACTAACCCCTTATTCAAAATTTAACTTTCAAAACTACACGGCTCTGATAGGGCCATCAATTCCCATATTAGTGCTAAATTTCAACTTTCTATGTCAAATAGTTTCGGAGAAAATCAGGTGTGACAGACAGACGGACGAACACTAAAGTGATCTTATAAGTGTTCCGTACGCAACACTAAAAACAATAAAACATTACAATAACATACCAAACCCAACCTCAGTAGCCACGTAAAACTAAACCTAGAATCACTTCCCTATTTCAAAGGAACAACAGACCACATCGGACAATTCTCTTATAAAAACTACAAAAGTCCAGAATCAGCCGTTGATATCCCGAAACAGCAACATGTAGATCGTTGTCTAGCAATATCTGACCAAAGACATGCGAGATACGTAATTGGTGGCCCTTCAAAGAAACTAACAACTTCCTTTAACGAGGACCTAGACCTAGACTAGTAGTGGGGACTGATCATCAGGCACTGTCACCCGAGGAACCATTTACAGAAAATGGTTGTTCACAATGGTCCCACGGCATGTAGACTATGTGATGAAGAGGGGGAAACCACTTCCTTACGATGAACTAACAAAGAGATATCTGCAAAAAGAACACATCCTTAACAAACAAACTACATCAACCTTTCCAACACTAGCTCACGAAAAGCCACAAAATCGATTTTAATAATTGCAAATAAACAGCTTCTGTACAATTACAAAACAATAATCATACGATATCTATCGCTATCGCAACTGAGAAAAAAGTAATGATGCTATCAATCTTCTAGCTATATAAAATATGTAATAACACAATAAAACATATTAACAATTAATATTCCACTGAAAAATGCCGAGACTGTCGCCATTAGTTCAAAGAGGGCATCACCAACCAATTACCATAACAACCTCCGGTCCCAACATCATATAAGTAGCCGTCACACCTTTTAGTTTACAGTCAATCATCGACCAGTAAACATCTCTAGTGCCAGCTAAAACTAATGTATCCTTGTGTGCATCAGTTGTTGCCGCTGGTCGACGGTAGACTAGCTTACCGTCGACCAGCGACTAGTAAGCGTTGATAATGCCAAATGAGGTTTTGGCGAAACATCTGCGACTCACCAGTCAATACATCAACGGAAACACATTTCTCCATCCGTAAATCTCTACGCACTAACATTAATGGAAACATCATCAACAACCTGAGGTACGATGATAATACGGTTATTATAGCAGACACAGCAGATTGACTTCTGGTTCGTATGAACAATACATCTAGAGAAAGCAACGCTTTGGAATTGAAAGTAAACGTTAATAAAATAAAAGTAATGCTCATCTCAAGACCACCTGGATTACAAAGAAATATCCGCGTTTACGATTAACTAATAGAACAAGTAACCCAATTTAAGTACTTAGGATGCTGGATAACCCATGATATGAATCCTGAAGTTGAAATACAAATTCGCATTGAAACGGCCAGAGTGGCTTTTCTCAGAATGAGACACCTCCTCACAGACCCCACTCTTTCTTTGGAAACTCGTTATCGTTTTGTAAAAATCTATATATGTATATGCAGTGCTTTTATATGGAGTTGAGGCCTGGACCTTGGAAATAAGCGCATTGAATCATTGGGAGTCTTTCGAAATGTGGGTCATGCGCAGAATATTGAAGATCTCCTGGACAGAATATGTTAGGAACGAAGATGTACTGTGGAAAATGGGTAGAGACTACTCAGGTGAATATCCGCAGACAGCAGAAAGTCATTCAACTTAACAAAGATCTGGAAGAAATTCTATTTTGGGGTGAGAGAGTAAACAAGTGGAATTTAACGCTACAAAAACCCAGGCGGCAGTTTTATCTAAAAATGTTAACGTTGCTGAACCCGACATAGTTATGTCGGGGCACTCCATTTCTCTAACATCGTCACTCAATTTGTTGGGCGTTAATTTGGGAGCAAATATGTCCTGGCATGAACATGTTGCAAGCATAGCAAGGAGAGCTTCTCAAAAGTTGAGAATATTATTTGGAACCAGAAAGCTTTATACTCCATAACAACTGTTAATTCTTTACAAAGCTCAAATTCGACCAACTATGGAATACTGCTCCCATGTTTGGAGCTCCGCTCCCAAACATACACTGCATTTATTGGATTCTATTGAGAGAAGAGCTGTTCGTCTGATTGGAGACCCGGAACTGACCGGCTGCTTTAATTCGTTGGAACATCGAAGAACGGTTGGCGACTTGAGCCTATTCTGCAAGTATTTTCATGGAAAGTGTTCGAAGGATGTGGCCTGCTTAATTCCTTCCAGAGCGGTGCATGTTAGAAGTACACGTCGAGCTAGTACTTCACATCCGTATGAGGTTCAGCTTGTTACTCCTCGTACAACGCTTTTCAAGCAGTCTTTTATATGGAGAACATCATCCCTTTGGAATAATTTGCCCAGGACTGTGTTTCCTACCGAGTACAATTTGCAGCGATTCAAGCACAACGTGAATCGCTATCTCTCCAAACGTGTCACTCCTTTAGAGACTTCCCTGTAGCACGTGTGCTAGACCCATAAAAAAAGAGAGTCATTTGTTAACAGACAGAAAACGCGCTACTTGGGACATATCTATAGGGGTCCAAATATTCGTTTTTCTGGTTGTTAACGGAGGGCAAAATTAAAGGAAACAGAGGTCTAGGACGCCGAAAGTATTCCTAGCGGAAGAATATACGAGACTAGATAAGCCTTGACATTTATACTTGAATTGCCCAGGATACCGAAAAATTCGCCGTGATAACAGCCCAACTTTATTAATGGAGACGTTACTACCTATATATATATATATATATATATATATATATATATATATATATATATATATATATATATATATATATATATATATATAGGAAGGACAATAACAGGACACTGGTAACAAACAATTGAAGGTTAACTAATAAGAAAGCCCTTATAAGGATAAGCAATTAAAGATCTCTAAGCTCTACTTTCTATTTTTTATTTTTAAATCAAGCTTTCGCTGCCTAAATGGTAGCTTCTTCTGGATACTGAAATGCAAACAAACGGCAGAAGGAAAGTTAAGATGTTCATCAGGAAGTGCGATAATTAAGTTTCTGTAAGCTATATAACAGTATACTTACGAAATTGTAACAGTTTTTTTTTCTCTAATTAAGTAGTGTAGGTTAAGCATTTCACTAACCGGGTAGCAACATAATCATACAAAACATGAGAACAATACATTTGGAGAATTACAACAGTCTTAAGAGGTAAAATAATAATATTAATGTTTTGAATGGTTGTTTTTAGAACCAAAACTAACTGTGAGGAATACCATGCAGCCTTAATAGCACTCCATTTTTAAATCTGTATCTGACGTAACATTTAGTAACTTATAGTGATTATTAGTTCGCCACCGGAAATTAGTGATAATAGAAAATACATCATTCATAAGGTTGGAGTCTATCATTTGGGTAAAATATTTTATTGGACTTATTCTCGGAAGTCACGCAACACCTTTAGAACAGAATAAGGAACGTATCCCTTACTCGAAATTAATTCTCTCATAGAAAACGTTACTTCTAATTGGTTTGGTGTGATTCTGTTTTTGTGTGATTCTGAGTCATATTTACACTTAATTGTTAATAAGATGCAGAGGTGTGGTAACTACCAATGACACTAAATCCTTCCATTGGTTTCTATCGTTAGCAAGATGAACTGCATCATGCACTCTAAATCCGGTTAGCTCCCGCACCTGATCCGACCAGTGGCGTGGAGACCGGCCTCTGGATCTACGGCCGTTTACTTATCCTTCTATGACTAGCAGCTCCGTAACGTTATTCCGCCTAACTATGTGGTCAAAGTATCACAAAATTTTTTCATGGATGGTGTCAGTTATTCTTTTAGCTGCTCCTAGTTCTTCCAGAATCGAAATATTGGTTCTGTTCGCAGTCCATGGTATACGCAGTAGTCTGCGATAACACCACATCTCAAACGCCTTGAGTGTTGAGCGATCCCTTTCTTTAAGCGTTAATATCTCTGCGGCATATAGTAAAATAGAAAAAACTAGAGAGAGAGAGCTAAATTTTTGTTAGTTTCACGACAGCATAACGGGCAATCTCTCTCCTTAAAGAGCCCAAATATGTAAATTTATCAACAACTTCACAGTTAAAAACTTTCGTGATATTGGGTTGGTTTTTGTTGGCTCTGTCTATAATCATAACCTTGGTTTTAGATTGATTTATCCATGGTCCCAGCAACTCGCTTTCTCGCTGAAATTGTAGTATCTTCGATATTTTCAGCGAATATAGCAGTGTCATCAGCGTACCGCAGGTTGTTTATACTCCTTCCCTTAACTGAAATGCCTCCATCGTAGTTTTCCATAGTTCTTTTCATGATATATTCTCCATAGATATTAAGGCGAACAGGTGACAATATGCAACCCTGACAATTCCAGAGTGGAGTGGAAAAGGTTCCGATAGAACGTCATTCACCTGAACCTTCGCCGTGTACGTATATATATATATATATATATATATATATATATATATATATATATATATATATATATATATATATATATAATTTTAGGTTTCTAGTAAAAATGGACCTAAAATTTTTATGAATACATTAATATTACTTAAATTAGTAATTACCAAAATATAAGAAAGAAAATATTTAATTCATATATTTGCTAATTTCGAATAAAATTTACAAATGAATTGGAATTTACTTAATATTATTAAAAAGCACTCTGCCACCATTAAAATCAATTTTGCCAATTACTAAATGTACTTTGATGTCTCCACTTGTACTGATTGCTTTAACAGTTTAGTAAAAGCTTTCTTAAGTGAGCGCCTGTCTTACGAATAATATTGAAATAAAAAAATTGAAATAGTGAGTTAATTCCATCATTTTGAACGGTTATCTTGATCTCACTGAGATTGGCATTTAGGCATTATTTCTACCTGATGATTGTATAAGGTCATTAAATATGGCTTATATAGAAACATCTGCAAAATAGAGTTAGTTCGTTTAAGACTAAGATTTCACTTGCACGTAAGCCACATGCTACAAAAGGCTTTCGTAGCAACGCAAAATTTATATGTGTTTATAACTCCTAACTCAAACATGGATCCGAGAAATAAATTGATGATCTACATACCAATAATAAGACTACTACAGTACTAATTTATGCGGCACCAATATGGTACAGCATATCCGACACACAAATGGAACGACTACAACGTACACAAAACCGCGTTACATCTACTGAATGATACATAAGAATCAAAGAACTACAACAAATGACTAACATGCAAACCATAAGACCATATATAGAAGATATATCTAATAAATTCTACAAATATAAGCCACAAATATCTCCTCTAACATTGTAACATCACACAAACTAGACAACTAAATGAACGAAAGCATAAACCATTATATTCTTCTATAATATATATAAAATGCAACGTCTCTCTGTCTATCTATCTGTTTGTCCATTAGTGCGCTTATCATTCGAGAACCACTTGCCTGATTTCAATTTTTTTTTTAAATTCATACATTTGTTCTCTGGCCAGGTTATCTATAATGTTCTATAATACATATAAAATGTAACGTCTCTCTGTCTGTCCGTCTATCTGTCTGTCTGTTTGTCCGTTAGTGCGCTTGAGATCCAATTATCTGATTTACGTTGTTTTTTTTTTAATTCATACATTTGTTCTCTGGCCAGGTTGTCTATAATATTTTATAATATATATAAAATGCAACGTCTCTCTGTCTATCTGACTGTTTATCCATTAGTGCGCTTATCATTCGAGAACCACTTATCCGATTTACATATTTTTATTTTTAAACTGGTACATTTGTTCTATGGCCAGGTTATCTATAATCTTCTGTAATATATATAAAATGCAAACGTCTCTCTGTCCGTCTATCTGTCTGTCTGTTTGTCCGTTAGTACGCTTATCACTCGAAAACCGCTTATCCGATTTACGTGTTTTTTTTTAATTCCTACATATATTCTGGTCAGGGTATCTATAATCTTCTATAATACATGTAAAATGCAACATCTCTCTGTTTGTCTGTTTGTCTGTTTGTGCATTAGTACACTTATCACTCGAGAACCACTTATCCGATATAAGTGTTTTTTTTTTAATTCATACATTTGTTCTCTAGCCAGGTTACCTATAATCTTCTGTAATATGTTATATATAAAATGCAACGTCTCTCTGTCTATCTGTCTGTTTATCCGTTCGTGCACTTATCATTCGAGAACCATTTATCCGATTTAGGTAATTTTTTTCAATTCATACATTTATTCTCTGTCTAGGTTATTTAGAATCTTCTATAATATATATGAAATGCAACGTCTCTCCGTCTGTCTGTCTGTCTGCCCGTTAGTACGCTTATCACTCGAGAACCACTTATCCGATTTAAGTACTTTTTTTTTAAAACATACATATGTTCCCTGGCCAGGTTATAAGATATATTTTATTACGTTAGGTAACATAGGGAATAAGCAGTGTCGACAATAGTGAATCAAGTCGGAAAAAATTTGACCGCTAGCGTACTCTCTTGCAATACGCTGCCTAAACCATTAAATATGGAACAATATCATGTAGTAAAGAATATAATTTATATAAAACGCAACATCTCTCTGTCTGTCTGTCTGTTCGTTAGTGCGCTTATCTCTCGAAAACCACTTATCCGATTTACGTGTTTTTTTTATTCATACATGTGATATCTTTCCAGGTTATATAATAATAATAGTAATCTATAATCAATAACAGGGCTGTCAACGCCATGCACAGTTCGAGCCAATTTCGGAGGTAACGCCTCCCGCTGCCCCCACCACTGCTAGACGCGATCGGCGACTCGGCCGCTTACCAAACACAATGCGCTCCTCTTATGTCTCTCATAGCCGCTCCTGAGACTGCGCGAACGGCGGCAGCAGCAGTGGTGGGGCAGCGGGAGGCGTTACCTCCGAAATTGGCTCGAACTGTGCATGACCTTGACAGCCCTGATCTATAATATATATAAAATGCAGCCCCTCTCTGTCTGTCTGTCCGTTAGTGCGCTTATCACTCGAGAACCACTTATCCGATTTATGTGTTTTTTTTTTAAATTCATACGTATGTTCTCTGGCCAGATTATATAATAATAATAATCTATATAATATATATAAAACGCAACGTCTGTCTGTCTGTTTGTCCGTTAGTGTGATTATCATTCAAGAACCAATTATCCGATTTACTTGTTTTTTTTTTTTTAATTCTTAAGTTAATATTTATCAAAAAAATCATTTATTAATACATATGTTCTCTTTCCAGGTTATATAATAATAATAGTAATGTATAATCTATAATATATATAAAATGCAACCTCTCTCTGTCTGACTGTCCGTTAGTGCGCTTATTATTCGAGACCCACTTATCCGATTTACGTTTTATTTAAAATTTATACGTATATTCTCTGGCCAGGTTATATAATATTAATAATAATAATCTATATAAAGACCCATAAAAGAAGCACCGGGCGAGCGACGTAACGGTCGAGGACGTCGCGGAAAATGGCAGCTCGACCAAAACGATGAAGACCAGGCAACGGAAAATGGACCTGCCAAAAGTGTTGTGTCGGCGACTAAGCCGACACCCACCAAGGCGGGAAAATCACAGCAGCGCATGAGTTGCACCACAGGAATCAACGAACACGCCATGCGTTGCTGTAATAAAAGCACAAAACCTGACAAAGAAATCATTGAGAAGAGAATCACTCGACGCTTGGACCCACCAACATCAATCCCAAGCGCAACCGACGTAGATACGGGTCAAACACAACCACCAAAGCCAGGCCAGGGCCCGTATGTTTTGCAAGGACAACACGCAACTACCAAGGCTGGCAAACCAAGACAGCGGTTAAAGTGGAAGGATGAGATGAATAGGACGGTGATGCGCTGTTACTACACCGCCACCAAACTCGAAACAATAACATCGGGCCACAGACCGGAACTGCACAGACTTTTCTTGACCGAATATCCACATCTGCAGTTACTTGTTTCAGAACAGAGAGTAATAGACCAAAAAAGAGTTATTACCAAGAAAAATCGTCTCACACCTCTCGAATTGCAAACCATCAAGGACACAGTGGGTGTTGAACTGAACACAGACCAACCAAACAATAAAAACAATAAAGCAGATTCCGAACCAGCCTCACACACACAACCACCCAGTCGAACACAACAAGACCCACCACCCAGGAGGAGCATAACGCAAAATAATATTGCGACTACCGCGCAACACCATATCACAGATAACAACATGAATCACTCGCCACCCTCAACAATATCCACACACCACCCCGAATCACCTCTCATACAAACACTTAAAGAAAAAATGGAGTCACATCTGGCTCGATGGTCAGGCACCGACCCCACAACAAGAAATCCCATCCCTCGTTTAATCTTCAGAGAGAGCACGCAACCAATCCTCAACACACTAAACAAGCACATAATACATCAGTATATAACAGACTTAAGCACAATCGAAGACATTCACACAATAATATACGCAGCAGCAATCACCACTCTAACAGAAAATAATCAAAAACTCCCTCAACGACAAGGAAACCCCAACAGGACAAAACCAAAATTCAAATAGCAAATAAGAATAGAAAACAAAATCAACAACATCAGGAGAGATCTAGGACATCTTACCCAGTTTATAAGCGGGAACGCGTCCAAACGTGTCACACAGGGGGCAAACAAGATCAAATCTAAGTCTCCCAACAGAACACTGCCAGAAATCCTCGATACCTTGAAACAAAAACTATCTGTATATGCCGCAAGACTCCGTAGATACAAAGAATCAAATGAGAGGAAAGACACCAACAACCTCTTCCGAAGAAGCGAAAAAAACAGTTCTACCGGAAAACTATGTACAACAAACAGATAGCAGTGACTGAACCACCAAACAAACAAGAACTCACAGATTATTGGAAAAGTATCTGGTCAGAACCCAAACTACACAATAATAACACCCCCTGGATCAAAGCCGAAGAAGACAAACATAAACATGTGACAGAACAAGAAAATTCCACACTAACTACAGAAGAAATTATAGAAAGACTCAAAAAACACACACACAACTGGGAAATGTCCAGTTTACCACCACACACGAAGCACTCACACACCAAATCAACAAAGCCATTCTACAACCACACACATTTCCCACCTTCCTCACACAAGGAATAACATACGTTAAACCCAAAAGCTCAGACACCACAAACCCGTCAAACTACCGACCTATCACCTGTCTTCCAACCCTATACAAGATCATCACAGCCACAATTTCGAAGAAAATAGAACAACACCTAACAGACAACAATATTCTCACAGAAGAGCAGAAGGGATGCAGGAAAAATAGTCGAGGATGCAAAGAGCAGCTGATTATAGATAGCGTGATTATGGGACAAACCAGAAAAGAACACACAAACCTTCACATCGGTTACATAGACTAAAAAAAAGCCTTCGACTACATAACCCACAGCTGGTTAATCAGGGCCCTAGAAATCTATAAAATCAACCAACACCTCAGGCAGTTTCTTGCGCAAATTATGAAAACATGGAAAACCAAAATACGCCTAGAAACACAAACCGAACGGATCCAAACAGAAGAGCTGTACATCAGACGGGGTATATTTCAGGGAGACTCGCTCAGTGCTCTATGGTTTTGCCTCTGTCTCAATCCACTCTCAAATATACTAAACAGAACAGAGCATGGCTTCAATATCAGACACCAAAAAGTGAATCAACATAAAATAAACCACCTCCTATATATGGACGACATAAAACTCTACGCTGCCCACACAAACACAGCTGAAAGAACTCCTCAAAATCACAGAAATATTCACCTTAGATGTCAATATGGCATTTGGTATAAGTAAATGCAAAGTGCTCCACATCAACAAAGGCCAATGGAAGTGCCACCATGAGACAGAAACCATCAACAATGAAACACTCGATAACATGTTCGACAAAGAAACATACAAATATCTAGGCTTCCAACAAAGCACCAAACTCAACCACACTCACATCAAAACAGAGCTCAGAACCGAATTCAAAAACAGACTGACGAGACTTTTGCAAACAAAACTCAACTCTAAGAATCTCACTAAAGCCATCAACACGTTCGCTATACCTATACTCACATATTCATTTGGTATCATCAAATGGTCATAAACAAACATAGAAAATATTCACATCCTTATACGATCTCAATTCACCAAATACAGGAAATTACTCCCCAACGCATGCAAAGAAAGACTTACCATCGAGAGGAAGGCAGGAGGAAGAGGAATTATAGACATCAGATCATTACACACAAAACAAATACAAACACTTCTTTCACAGCAAGCAAACCAGCCTCCACACAGCGACAGTGAAAGCAGACAAAAACTACACACCTTTCGACTTAGCCCGGGCAGACCACTCAGCAGACACATACAGTCACACCCAATTACAACAAGAAAAGATGAAAACGTGGTCAGAGAAAACACTCCACGGAAAACACAGATACCACATAGAACAAGACCACGTAAATAAAAAACAATCATACACCTGGTTACAGAATGGGCAGCTATTCCCTGAGACTGAAGGCTTCTTACTTGCCATCCAGGATAAAGTCATATTAACCAGAAACTACCAAAAGCATATCATCAAAGACCCGACTATTGCAGAGGACAGATATAGGAAATGCCACCAGCAGAAAGAAAATCGATCGAACACATAACAAGCGGATGTAAAATATTGGCCGGAACAGAGTACACAGCCAGGCATGATTCAGCTGCCAAAGTAGTTCACCAAGCACTGGCCACAACATACAAACTCATAGAAAACACAGATCCCTACTACAAATACACGCCAACATCCATACTTGAAAATGATGATTACAAGCTCTACTGGGACATCGTATCCATACAGATAAAACAGTCTCCGCCAATAGACCCGATATTACTTTTCAGTGCAAAAAAGGAAAAGTCACCTATCTAATTGACATAGCTGTCCCCAACGACACAAACATCCAAACGAAATACACAGAAAAAATTTCCAAATACACAGACCTTGCAACGGAAATAAAAAGGCTATGGAGACAAGAAAAAGTCATCATTGTCCCCCTCATTATATCAGCCACAGGCCTTACACCAATAACATTCACACCACATTTAGTGCAATTAGGACTCAACACAGACATACACAGAAACATTCAGAAGTCAGTGATTTTGAAAACATGTAACATTGTCAGGTCATTCCTTAATACGGAATGGTAATAGCGTTTTTGTGCTGACTTGGTTTTGGCCCACATTGATCAAATGTGAGAAAGAAGAACTTTTTGTAATAATAATCTATATAATATATATAAAACGCAACGTCTCTCTGTCTGTCTGTCCGTTAGTGCGCTTGGCATTCAAGAACCACTTATCCGATTTACGTGTTTTTTTTTTATAAAATACATATGTTCTCTGGCTAGGTTGTAGGATATATTTTATTACGTTAGGTAACATAAGGAATAAGCAGTGACGATAATAGTGAATCAAGTCCACGCTAGCGGAGCCGTGGACACGGCTAGTATAAGATAAACATTCTAATATACTGTAAGTAAATAAACAACAAACTAGTGACTTATTGTACATAGAAATGAAAGAGAAAGATAATGAAAGAAATGAATATATGCGGATAACAAGGAAAGGGCCACAACATTATCAACAAACAAGTAAGTCAAGTTATATTACTACTCAGTATATATCACCACTACACCAAACACTGTATTTTTGCACTCAACACACATTTCGCTTACCGTGTTAGCTACATCACGAGCGGTGATTGACTGTCCATCATCGCTGCTGATGGATGAAACGCGCGTCGAGTGCAAAAATAAAGTGTTTGGTGTAGTGGTGATATATACAGAGTAGTATCATTGTGCCAAAGATTTCACATTCCCAACGTAGTCAAGTTATTTTGATAAGACTCTGTACCTGATAAAATCAAGCTTGCATAAATTTTCACACTCCACAAATACAAACAAAACAGCAAAATGCTTCCAACCAAATAAAGGCAAAAAGTAACTAAAGATGTAAATCGTAAGTGACTGGGAATAATTAAAAAATCATTAAGCAAACCTACTCAAAAAAGGCCAAATAACATCTCTACCGAAAGGTAATTTAAACAAATGAATGTGCATGTACTACAGATTGTATTTGTTAGATGTAGGACTAGTAAGTAAGCCCAAATTACATAAATGATTAATAATAAAGAGATTTTTGACTTTGACTTTGAGAATGGCATTGAGGCATTATTTCTACCTGGTTATTATATTGTATTAGGTCATCAAATATGGCTTATATAAAAAGATCTTCAAAAGTTAGTTCGTTTTATTATAGAGCAAGGGTCGATTACCTACCTCATTTATTCCATTTTTATTATGGGTAAAAAAGCCTAGTGGAAAACTTGGTGAGATGAGTTTTTCCTATATATTTTATAAAAACTGACTCAAGCAACATCAAAAATGGCGGAAAAATAATTTACGGTAACATTACTCTGTGATAGTAGTAACACACGTTTGGAACAACGCAATTGAACACTTGATATATCCAGGGCATTCGACTGTGTTTGGCATGGATTGTTAGCTGAGCTACGGTCTTATGGTACGCCTGAAAAGCGTCTGAGAGCGTTCTTCATGAATGGCAGTCGACTCATTTCTTTATAATACCTTCCCTGTCAACATCGGTGTGCCCTAAGGCTCCAACTGTCGTCTATCATCTTTCTTATTTACATTAACGATCGGTTGGAATCCAATTTACAGCTTTGTAGATAATAGTACCCTTAATTCTTCATTTACTTTGAACGCTCGATCATAGGCTACTTATGAAAATATCCGCAGACAGCAAGAAATCGTTCCACTTAACAAGAACATGAAAGAAATTTTATCTTGGGGTTTAAAAGTTAACGTTGCTGAACCTGGGTAGCTGGGCGTTAATTGGGGAGCAAATATGTCTTGGCATGAACATGTGACATGCGGAGCAAGGAGAGCTTCTCAAAACTTGGAAATAGGATCTCGAACTAGAAAGCTTTACACGATCATGGATGATTCACCTCTTGTGTTGGTCCATGTTATCTTATGTTGTGGTTTGCGATCAAAAGATGTATTATATAATAAAAGACTGTTTTAGTCAATTTCCACTGGTTTATTTAAATTGCGATGGCGCGTTTAGCTGTCGATGCAGCTTCTTCAGATCTACATTTTACACTGTCAAGTTAGGTTTAACGTTCACATTTTTATATAATTTCTTAATTATAATATTACACCTAATTAAATTACATTGATAGTATTGGAAAACCCACACAGACATGGAATTAGGAGAATAAATTCAATAATGGTGAATTGTTTAAATCTACCGGGTCGTTGAGTAAAGTACCTGTAGTCCTTAATCGATTTATTTGCATTGTCTCTAAAAGGTTTAGTTTTAAACCTTTTTGTTGGGTATGTAAAATTTTGAAATTCTTGTTAAACGTGTGATTTTTCTGTTAAAAGATGATTACCATATCTTGAATTAGACTTTCTATGGATGAAATTTTTCGTGTTCTGTAATTCTTTGTATAAATGTACGTCCAGTTTGTCGTAAGTATGTTTTAGGACATGACCCACATGTTAATTGATAAACCCCTGATTTATTGTCTTTACTGATTTGTGGTTTTTTTTGTTGGTTTGCCGAAACAGGTTAAGCATTTAAATCTCAGAAATATTCCCACGTTTTAAGAACAGAAAAACCACATTTAAATCCTTAACCTATTTCGGCAAACCAACAGAAAAACTGGGAAAATTTTTACATCAAAAAAATATCAACATAGCTTACAAGACTAACAATACTCTAGGGAAATATCTCAAAAACTACAAACCACAAATCAATAAAGACAATAAAACAGGGGTTTATCAATTAACATGTGGGTCATGTCCTAAAACATACATAGGATAAACTGGACGTACATTTATACAACGAATTACAGAACACGAAAAAAATTTCATCCATAGAAAGTCTAATTCAACAAATGCTAATCATCTTTTAACAGAAAATCACACGTTTAAAAAGAATTTCAAAATTTTATATACCCAACTAAAAGGTTTAAAACTAAACCTATTAGAGACAATGCAAATAAATCGATTAAGGACTACAGGTCTTTTATTATATAATACATCTTTTGATCGCAAACCACAACATAAGATAACATGGACCAACACAAGAGGTGAATCATCCATGATCGATCACATAATATCGAACAGAGCAATACACCCCTCACAAGTCCTAGACGTCCATACTTTGACGTCGTTAAAGTGCAGACGTCTCGTTTTAGCAAGGATACGGCTAATAATGCAGAAGAAGAAGAAGCCCTGCAGCAACTATGAAGAAAAAATAAACATCGAACTTATGAGGGAAGAAAGCAACAGAAATTTATATGTCAGTGGGTTGGAACAGAAGATAGAGAGGAATAAAATTACGGCGGAAGACGATCCCGAGATAGGATGGAAGAAAATGAAAGACAACATATTGGAGGCGGCAGAAGAAGCTCTGGGAAAAGGAAGATCAATAAGAATGCCAAGAACTTTAAGACTCCTTGGTTCTCAAGAGAGATTAAAGAACTAGCTGGGGAGAAGAGGAAGGCTTACCTCCAATTCCTGAGCAATAGAACTGCGCAAGAATACAACAAGTAAAAGACCATAAGAAACAGAGTAAACTCCAAAATTAGGGAAATCAAAACTGAATATTGGGCGAACTTCATCCGAGACATGGAAAGGGACATGTACGGTGCCCAAAAGAAGATATGGGGAATACTCAGACGCAGAAAACAAGAGGTGAATGAATATGCACAGACACATATGATAAGTCAGGACACATGAGTGAACTACTTCAAAGGACTATTCAAAGAAAGTATGAAGAACCAAGGACACACTGTAAAATCATCGACAGAGAGAACAGAAATAGACGAAGAGCTAACAGAAACAACAATGAAGAAAATAAAAAAAGCGCCATGTCTGAGCAACATACCAAACGAACTTCTGAAGTATGGAGGGCAGGAACTCACTAAACAGCTAAGAACCCTCTACCAGAAAATTTTGGACACTGGTGTCATACCAAACGAATGGAAGAAAAGTATTACCATCCCAATCTTCAAGAAAGGTGATAAAAAGTGCCCTGAAAACTACAGAGGTATAAACACTCCTGGACAGCGTAATGAAACTATTCACACGCATAATTAAATCCATCATTATCCAATATATAGACATCAACGAATAACGACAAGGGCAATGGAAAAATCCTGACCTGACAAAAGCCTATGACAGAGTAGGGCTCAAGGACATCATTCAAACTCTCGAAAGCAACAATGTTCCCGGAAGGGTGTCGGTAATAATTAAAGAACTCAACTCGGAAACCAAAACCCATATACGGCTCAACAATAAATTGACCGAAGAAGTACCGTACGGGAATCAGGCAGGAAGATTCATTAACGTCCGCTCATCTTCAACATAATAATGGACCAAGTAATAGAGAACGCAAAACAGGTAGGATAAGGCGTCAGAATGCATAAAGGAGCAGTGAAAGTAATCTGCTACGCTGACGATGCTGTGATTGTGGCGGAAGAAGAAGACGACCTTCAGAGGATGGTGCATGCCTTCTACCTATCGGCCAAACGGTTCAATATGGAAGTCTCGGTGCAAAAGACAAAGTCGATGGTGATAGCAAAGCAGCCAATTCGATGTAAGATGTGAACGTGAACGATGAAATAATCGAACAGGTCATGTCCTTCAAATATTTAGGTATAGAGCTAACGGCAAACCAAGACCGCATAGGCGAGGTAAAGAACCAAACAGACAAAGCGGCAAGAATATCTGGCTGCCTAAGGGATATAATATGGAAAAACAAATTCATGAGAACAGAATCCAAAGTGCGAACATATAAAACTTCTGTCCGACCCATTATGACTTATGCGGCTGAAACTCGAGCGGAAACGTCGAAAGCAAAACTCAGATCAACAGAGATACGCACCTTAAGAACAATAGCAGGGGTTACATTAACAGACCAAATACCAAGCAGAGAAATCAGAGAAAGATGCGATACTCAGGATATAGTGAGGTGGATCAGACACAGGAGAAGTGTTTGGAATGAGCACGTCTCAAAGATGGCCTGCGACAGCATAGTAAGAATTGCTAGAGATGGGAACCCGCAGCACGCAGACCACCGGGCAGGCCTCCTAAAAGATGGAAGAAGTCTACATCATATCATGAAAAGTGAAGAGGCATTGGATAGAACAAGCCATAGGCTTAATAAAAGAAGAAGAAGAAGAAAAATACATTTTTCTACATAACTCCCTCTGACTCAATTTTCATGCAAATTTTTGATATATATTGGTATTATTCTAGGACCAACAAATTGCAGAAACAGTCCAAAACAATAGCGTAAAATTTCACCCCGGCTTCCGTATTTACTTTACGCTCCCTTACTTTGTTTTAATAACCTCAACATTCCCGAGTTACAAAAGCTGGTAAATACCAACAGCCATTCTGGCGTCTTTCGTAAAGTTTCCGTAGGTAAGAATTTAAAATAAAATTATTACCAGCTTAAACTCCACGAATCCACTTGTGGAACTTTCTAAATTTGACAGTTTAGTTCATTAAATGGTCCGAGAGGGAAAATTTCAAAATGAAAACGAAAGTTTTATAAGCAAAATAATTTAGGAGTTTAAAGTTTTTTATTTAATTGTATTTTAAGTATACCTGTTATGCGGTTTCGAAGTTATTTATTTATTAATTTAATTGTAATAAACCGGTATAAACCTAAAGTTGTTTGTTCCCTGTAACAGTGGCAGATTTAAGAGGCAAGGGCAGGGCAAGGGTACTGACATTTGGCGATATTTTCATTAAGGCGAAATTTCATGAGAATAATGAGAATTTTCCCAGTGTTTAGTTAAAATAATGAGCAAATGTTAAGCAGAATTATATGTAGTCACGCAAAAGGCATTGAAGACGTGTTTAGATAGGTTACTTTATATATATCATGTTAACATATATATCTTTTTCAGGGTTCTTGGAGTAGAGGAAATTGAAAATTATGTTGTTTTTTTTTCCTTAATCTCAATTTTTATATATTTCTGATGGGGTATATTATTTTTCTCTTGTATTTTTTTTTAAACAAACCGAGTCAGAGCCAAATTGTACATAATCACACATTCACACATAACAATCATTAATTAATTAATAATAACCTGGTGAGCAAAAAATCGATTCAAACGATTTTGTTTCAATTTAGGCCGACCCTTAAATTTAATTTTCAACCAGTGGAATTATTTTTGATATCATTAGAATGCTCATTTTCTACTCTTTCCAATAATACCAAGAACATGTGGATTTCCAAAAAGTTTTACTGATTAAAACGATTTTAATAGAACCGTTTTTGCTCGCTAAACAACGTACTCGTTGCGCGCTATTCATCCCTATATGCATCCCACATGCAATTGCATTTTCCTATCATTCCTTTATAGGAACTTGAACCGTCAACCACTCGTGATCGGAAAATGGATACCACCCCGGAAGAAACGGCACGGGTCATTGCCCTATTACAAGAAGGGCATAGCCAAGGTGTAGTCGCTGCACAACTGCACCTAAGCCAGTCAGCTGTCTCCAGAATCTACAAACGTTACCAAGAGACTGGCACCTTCTCACGGAGACCAGGATCAGGAAGAAGAAGGTGTACCACGGAGCGAGACGACCGCTTCATTCTAAACAGAACTCTAAGAAATCGTCTCTTGACCGGCGTTGAGGTCCAACAGCAGTCCAAGTCCAAGTTCGTGGTCTAGCTGTCAGTCATTGGACAATCAGAAGAAGACTTAAAAAAGCTAACCTAACTCCGAAGAAACCAGCTCACTGGCCCAAATTGACAGCAGCCCACAGACAAGCGCGACTCAGATTTGCCCCAGAATATGTCGACTGGACCTTAGAGAAATGGCGCACCGTTTTATTCTCCGACGAGTCCCAAATGTGGGAGAAGGCGAGTGCTGCATTACTGAAACGCTCTCCTACGGAAGAGGTTCTGTCATGATGTGAGGAGGCATCTCACTGGATGAGAAAACCGATTTAGTTTTCGCAACTGATGAGACTAGTAGCGGTGGATTAATTGCTCACCGGTACATAGAGGAGATCCTGCAGAGATACATCGTCCCTTACGCTGGGTTTATTGGTGATAGCTTCATGCTAATGCACGACAATGCGAGGCCATATGCTGCTGCATCAGTGCAGCAATACCTGGCAGATTAGACTGGCCTGCGCGGATTCCTGACCTCAATCCAATCGAGCACATGTGGAACGAGCTCAAAAGAAGGGTTCGAGCCAGAAATCCAGTCCCTGTATCGCTGAGAGACTTAAAGATTGCGATTGTGGAAATGTGGGGAAGAATCCCGCAGACAGTGGTGAAAAAGCTCACCCGCTCTATGAAAAACCGGCTGGAAGCAGTAATAAGGGCTAAGGGGAGTACTACAAAATATTGATTTTGGTTTTTATCAATAAATTTAATTGTTAAACTTAAAATTTGTTTAATCTTTCCTTTCTCTTACCCCTATGTTCAATTCTTGGTCTCTTTGTTTTCCCCTTTCAATCATTTTATTCAATAAAAAGCGTGAGATATGCTATGGAATTTGATATCATTAGAAACAGAATAGAATGGACTTTACATGATAATAGAATCCGTAAAAATATATGAATACTAAATTCTAGGATCCGTGTTAAACGAATGCTTTTTAAAAAAATTTCGCGGATGCTCCCTAACTTTTACAGTTAAAGTTTTTAACAATCATTACTCAATTAATCGTGAAAAATTCACTTAATTTTCTATATTCGGCTCGTTTTATTTTTATCTTAAGATGTCTTCTGTGTACAAAACGGTTTTATGTTCTATTTATTCAGTATTTGTGTTTTTTTAAACGAATCGGTCTTTTTTTTTTGCCTTCTCGCGAAAATAGTAAAATATTTGAGAAGATATTTTTAGAAATGGTATTTACACAGAAAAAACAATTTCCTTAGAAAAAAAAAACAAATTTTAGCATAAATTACTTATCAACGCGATTGAGAAGTTCGTTAATTTTTATTTAATTAAATAAAATAAATTAATTAATAAATTGTTATTACTGATTAAAGTACCATTTTGAACTGTGTGAATTTAAAATAGCGTTCTAGCCTTTCGCTCACGATCGCAAGAGGAAACTGAAGACTGTCAGAGATTAGAATACTTAACTCGCCAGAAGAGATATAAGTTAATCCTTATCTAATTACTTACTGGCATCATCATTCTTTTCAAAAACTTGCTGGCACCTCCACTCACTAGTATTTAGAGCTTTATTAATGTGAGATACTACATGGAGGGAAAAGTTCCGTTCCAGTCGAGCTAGACAAAAAAGTGCATTTGCAGAAATGCCGTTAAATGCAGACTTTTTTATGAAATATAAGTCTTGATGTGTAGTTTCTGGGAAAAATTATTCGGATAATAGCCAAGTGGTGCAACAATTTTCAGTATTGTAAACTTCCAAGACTTTCCACGTTCTTAGTGGTTTTTTAAAGATTGCTCGCGTTCTATCCGACAGATTTGAAAAATTCTGACGAAAATTGAAAGATAACATCAAGGACTTGAACTTTCAATTTGATCCAATAGAAATCGAAATATAGTCGATTTTTCGACAAAATTTTAATTTTATTTTTTTTGAAAAAAATTGATTTTTTTTTAAACAAATTGGTATATCTTTGGATAGAAATAAGATACTGACAAAAATCCAACGGCGTTATGTTCGATTTCTCAGCTTCTATATAGCCAAATTCAAAGTTAATAGGCGAAAAATTTAGCCTATCATCTCAGAAATATATTCTGATAATAGTATCAACTATACAATTCGATCAAAGTAATTTTACAAAGAGATATATACAAAAACTTACGAAAATTACAAAAATACTAGAAAAATGGTCGATTTCTCAGCTTCTATGGGGTCAAATTAAAGTTTATAGGCCGGAAAAGTTAGCTCTGTACCTCTAGAAGACAGCCTGACCCTAATAGTAAGAGTAAAAAATTGTTAAATTATTTTTGTAAAAAGAGAATGCTAAACAATTTTTTGCGTTTTCGGAAAATTTATTATAACATGAAAAATCGCAAACTTATCTTCAAGAGGTACCGAAGATAACCCCGTTGGATTTTTGTCAATATCTTATTTCAATTTGTTTATAAAAAATTTAAATTTTGTGGAAAAGTCGACTATATCTCGGCTTCTATTGGATCAAATTAAATGTTCTCAAATGAAAGGTCTTGATATTATCTTTCAAATTTCGGCAGAATTTTTTAAATCGGTCGGATAGAATGCGAGAAATCTTTAAAAAACCACTAAGAACGTCGAAAATGTGTGAATGCAATATTTAAAATTGTTTCACTACTTGGCTATTGTCCGCATTACTTTTCCCGGAAAGTACACATCAAGTCCTACATTTATAAAAAAAAACTCTGCATTTCACCATGAAAACCTATACCGACTGGACTATTCATGGGGTTCCAGCCACTTTGTAAACTGCCAGTTGGACTCAGGCGTAACAAGGGACCAGTTGTTACGAATCAATGCAAAAACTCCTTTGAATTACGCCTAAACAGTGCCACACAGCTTTCTGAATTTTCAACACGTTGCTATTTTCGATCAGTTGTGAGAGTGCGCGGCACCCATCAGACATATAGCTTTTTCATATTTCTCACGCAAAATATGCCTTACTCATTCTGTTGATATCGTCACGATGTCAGCTATTTCCCTCACTTTCACGTTGCGGTACTTGTCGGAAAAGAAATCTTTATTTCTTTTCCTTACTTTATACTTTATATTTTATACTTTATACTTTAAAATCGAGCTCTGGGTGGTGACGCCCCCTAACGGGAGGCTAAATCTTACATTACCACTGAATTCTAAATTCATTTACACACCTATCTTACATACAAATTTACTTACTTTACCCCTTTTTACAAAAAAATTCTTAATACGATTATAATTTGACTTTCGAGTAACACATTTTTTTTAGGTTATTTTAAGTTAACTTTCCAGCAAGAACTTTTTTATATATTTTTTTTTAGCGACGCTGTTTCAAGTTTTTTTCCATATTGTAGGCTTAGGCAATATTTACTATCATTATATAATGTAACTTGAAACTTATACAAAGATGTCAATTTAAACACTTTGTTCTTGCTCGAATTTAAGATATACTATTTAATTAAATATAATAACATAATATGCTGAATCGCATAACGTTGTAGTTTAACTCAGCTTATTGACGAACAAACACAGATCCCTGATCGAGACGGGAAGTTCGCCAGTCTTCTTAATCTGTTTTTACCCACCAATCCGGAGATTTACACGGTCGGCGTATATCCGCCGTTAGGTTCTTCTGACCATAAATTACTTTCGACATCGAGTATTCTACCAATCAGAGACAGAGAGGCGCCTAAACCGCGCAAGATTTGGCACTACAAGTCTGCTAAATGGGAAGATCTCATGGAACATTTGCGAACTTTCCCTTGGTTAGACGCTTGTTTTCAATCCGACGACCCATCTGACTGCGCCAGGAAGGTTTCCGATGTTATTTTGGCCGGTATGGAGGCTTACATCCCTTTTTCGAAGCCTTGGTTTGACGGAAAATGCAAAGAAGCTGCTGCTTCTTGCCTACCGACAATGACGTGAAAATCCTAACAACTTTGTTCGTGCCAGGAACAGATGCAAAGAAATTATCAACGAAACCAAGGAGGCACACAATCAAAGAATTAGAAACAAACTTCTCGCTTGTCCCAACAATTCCAGGTCCTTTTGGTCAGTCGCTAAGGCAGTCAGTCAAAATTTCACCAAATCCACCATACCACCACTCACACGGCCAGATAATTCTATTGCAACGACACCTGTTGAGAAAGCGAACTTGTTGGCTGA